>NMRA01000020.1:1022573-1157716 GCA_002633005.1 Phoronis australis | reverse complement strand
TTGTGAACCGGTGGCGCTGATTAGCAAGAGAAGACTTTCTTCATTGACCAAAAATGTTTTTAATAGGTCTAGACAAGTGGCGGATTTAGAGGGGGGCCAAGGGGGCCATGCCACCCAAAATTCTACTAGATTCCATTTGGCAGTACGGGGGTGCGAATGTCTGACGGGCAAAATCCTGGCTAATACTCTGCCCTGGCTCCCCCTAACTCAAAATCCTGGATCCGCCCCTGTAGACCTATATTTCCTAATGTGAACGTACTCGTGGAGGTTTTCTCAGTGAAGAGACGGCTATTGAATGTCTGGTTTTTGATTAGCTTTTGAGCGACGACGAAAGTAGTGAACTTACCCGGTCGTCGTGTACTGAATTTAAAATAATGGAAACGCACACACGTGTACAAGCATGTTTGACAATCCACCAATCCACAATCAAAGAGGACACCGGGTAAACAACGTATTAGTGACGATCATTTTCAATCGAAATTTGAAAATGCTTGCACTTACCGTATTATGCAGGCAACAACCTAGTGCGATCTGGTCGATTTTTAGGCATTCACACCGCAATACTTTTTGGGAGTTCTCTTGCTGCCACATAGCCGCTTAGCTGCGTTTAGACATTCTCCCTTGTCACGTAGGCCTACACTATTTTGTGTAGCCACAACGCGCGTACGATGTCGATAAATAACATTAAGCTTCCCCTATATATATCGTCTGCAAGCGCATCCCGGCTGTCATCTACGCAAACACCACTCGAGTATGTTGGCCGGGTACGGCCCGATGATTACATGTACGTGAAGCGTTTGGAATCGGAAGTAAATTCAAAATTATCACTAACTTAGTTATCATTGTAGTAATAATTATGTTATTGCACGGGCGGCGCAGCACTGAAAAAGTGCGTGGCCATAGCCCTCCCCCGCCCCCTCTCACAGCTCCCTGCATGGGCAGCGCACCATAGGGGACTGGGGAGGCTACAGCCCCCCACCTTTTTCAGTGCTATGCCGCACATGGTCTATAGGCGGTGCACCACAAGGAGGCTGAAGGGGCTTTAGCCCCCACTTTTTTCAGTGTTGCGCCTCCCATGTCCTACATATAGACCCGGGCTAGTTCGTCCCCGGGGCTAGTTCGGGGCCATCGCCCCAAACTCCGCTATTACATGTACATGTGCACTTTCAGCCTCCGAGTCATTTTGAGCAATCACGCGACTTGTACCACTACACTAAAACCACGCTGGTCGAAGGCGGAGTGTTTTTCTTGATCTGACAGGCAACGATTGGTTTTTAACCCAGGCGAGTTGAAATTTTGGAGCTTCACTCGATTCAGTGCTGGCCATAAGCCGTGAGTAGTGATGTAAAAATGTTTTGTTCGTGGGTTTCAACAACAGCTTACTCTTCAAGACAGGCCATGTGTTTCATCAGATTCCTCAGTGATTGATGAGGTAATCACGTGTGTATTCCATTTAGAGCTAGTGGGCAAGTTGGGCCCTTTTACATGGGGCTAGTATGGCCAGGGTCCGAACTTATCTCGTTCACTTTACTTGATACATCATTAATAAATGTATTTTCCAGGAAATCTAATGAGTAGTTTTCATCATGAAATTGCACAAACTCATCTTAAATATGTTTCTTTGGTAGGGCATTGTCATTTTGAAGGTTTATTCACAGAAAATATTATTTTTAAATGTAAACACAGTGGGCACTAAAAATGTGAAAGTGTTCTGATGCGAAGCCAGAACGGGTTAAAAGCAAGCCGTCTGGTTTGTGATCTACATTTACGGGGTATCATCTGGTTTGAACAAATAAAATGCCAAGTTTTAATTAATCATTTGTTTGTTTTTTTTTCAGAATTTTTCCTAAGCTTGGATCGACATTACAAGAGAAAAACTAAATCAAGATAATCAGATACTCTAAGGGCCAGCGGTGAGACCATCACACCCTTCTTGATTTATTCTCGAGAGCATTATAAGGAATACTTTATAAATGGAGCACCTTCTGGCTCAAAAGGAACCGCTCATCTGTCAGGCTGGATAGCAGTTGACAACTTTACTCTGTTTCTTCTGCATTTCGTTGAAAGTGTCAAACCATTAAAAGATGTTCCCGTACTCATTCTTCTTGATAACCACGATTCACATCTATCCATCAATGCCTTGGACTCAATTTACGACTGGTTCAGGCGTTAGTGCTCATTACGATGGGGCAGAATGTAAGACACCATAATCGCCTACCCAACCAGAGCAATCCCTGGAATCAGATTCAGCAGCCTGTGATTGTCGATAATTAAGGAAATGAATCGTTTTCGCCACCCGTGGGTCTGTTCATGAACATTACATTCACTAGAAAACGCCGAACTCCGCGTTGTACTAAATCATTTGCTGAAGATTTAGTTCGCAATGGCCTACCTCATATCACTAATAACCTTCCTGAAAGTGATTCCCAAAAAATTTTCCTCTCATATAAATTCAACATTTTGAAAGTTTTGAACTTGAATGCACTATATTCCCAACTGCTTTGTGAGTAACTATTTTCGATAATCTCTCCTAGTTTTTTACAAGTAGTTTTGAATTACATTATCACCTACTGATTTGTAATTCTGATTATCTGTAACACTATATTTTTATACTCTCACTGGTGGCTGCGCAGTGGTCAGCGGACCTTTCGGGTCCTTCACAGAGTAAATTTGTATTAATTGTATTATGGTGCGCCGCCCATGTTTTTGTCCATCTACATGTACATCCTTATAGTCAATCATGGGTATAGGCTGAGCTGGACCTTTCCCGCGAGGGGATTCTATCCGACCTCAGTCTCACTGCCCGTCACGAGGCGATGGGTCTCTGAGTGTGTTATCCAAGGCTGAGAGTCACAACCCTGTCACAGTGGTAAAGTCCACTGCACGCCAGGGAGAACGCCGTCATGCCAGATTTAACCAATAAGAAACAACGATGTGAACAATTCCACAACCTTAGTACGCTGCACATACGTACGGTGAAAGAGTGTCACCTGACTGCTAAATAGATATCGCTGCTCAGTAGATGTCGCTGCTCAATAGATGTCGCTGCTCAATAGATGTCGCTGCTCAATAGATGTCGCTGCTCAATAGATGTCGCTGTTCAATAGATGTCGCTGCTCGCTTCCTAGCGATTGAAAATGGCGGTCGTAAACATTCGTCGCTTGTGCTCACTAAGTTACGTGAATATGAACTGACAACTATGTTTATAAGAAGGTAAGTAGTTTTCAGACATGCTCAGAAACTTTCAGCTTCGATATTTTTGAGAGCAGACTATGTTATTTGTCCGACAGACGTATGACTGAGGATTAAACAAGTTAACTCCCAATGGTCGTCCGCTTAATCAAATCATAAAACCGGCTTGTTGTCGTACTCACCCAATTATTCCACTTCAAAGTTATGGTATGAATAGGATTTGATTTAACTCTGACAAATATATAGTATTCGTTGATTGAAACGTTTTCTTTTACTTATGCCGAGTTGTTCAACTGTGCATTGCTTTTCGGCAGACATTCTATAATGACTCTTATGCAGTCTTATGGTCGTCATTTGCTGCCGCCTTTTGAAAGAACAGAAAACCACAAAGAAAAAGGCCAAGAAANTCGTGACTTTACGCGACCAAGCGGCAATTTCCGTACCGTCCTTGACCTCGACGGGCCTAGGGAGAACGTGTGTGGGGGCTTTTTGTGAACATTTTTGTTCTTTGACTGCGAATTTCTTACGAAGTCGCCGTAACAGGACACCGTGAATGGTATTGGGAGAAAGAACAATTCTTCATGGTTTGCTGAACCCCTGTTTTGTGCAAATTTATTGAGTTTTATGTTTGCTATGGACGGCTGAAGTGAAGTACCCGTGGAATTTCAAGTCCGAAGTGTCATACCTTGTAGTATTATATGTAGTGTATTGGGGACGATCAGAAGCTGAGGACGCCTGTGGCTTGGTGTCGTACTCACCCAATTATTCCACTTCAAAGTTATGGTATGAATAGGATTTGATTTAACTCTGACAAATATATAGTATTCGTTGATTGAAACGTTTTCTTTTACTTATGCCGAGTTGTTCAACTGTGCATTGCTTTTCAGCAGACATTCTATAATGACTCTTATGCAGTCTTATGCCTGGCCGTCATTTGCTGCCGCCTTTTGAAAGAACAGAAAACCACAAAGAAAAAGGCCAAGAAAATAATGGAAAGTGGTTTACAGAAATTCTACTTCAACCACAAACTGTTTTACTAGTATGATATCGATTTTTAAATCGATTAAAATTGATTTACAATTTCAGTTGTGGAAAATAAATCGCAATTCCAGATAGACCTTACTTACTTTGTATTTGTGACCTCTTTATTTGACTTTTTGCTCTTGTTGTTCTTAATACCACTTATCCCTGCTGTCTTTCTTTTTCTTTTCAGTTTCTCTTCATTCTCTGTTAACACCTTATCGGCCAAAACAGAACTGTAACCCTTTGAGACTTTGTCGGTGCAAGTTGATCATTGAACCTCGATACAATTGTTCTAATAAATTACCCAATATCGTAATGTTTGATTTTTTCTCACATTTAACAGGGTTCTGCAATCATAAATAAATAAATACCCAAGTTGCATTTGCTCAATCTCTTCTTTATTTTTGATTATGTCATGCTGTGTTGTATGTAACAATGCAACATTATAGTGAAATAAAGTCAATGTTTTACTTTATTGGTGGCCATTCTCTATCAATTCAAGTATTTTAATTTTCTTCAAATAAATTCAAAATGCTTTAACCAAATTTTTCAACATAAATGTTGAGCTCAGTACTTTGTTTTGCAATAAAAAACAAGTGGGCAATATTTTGATGACCAAGGCGAGGGCCAAAACTGTTAAGCACCCAGCATGTTCCATTTGTCTGTTGCGTTTTTCCTTTGGCCTAACAGGTGTCTGTTAGTGCCTGGGACAAATAGATACATTGCATAAACAATCCCTGAGTTGTTTTTTGTTCTGTCTGAAGAAAATTTAATTTCGAAAATATCTTCTGAAAATGAACAAAAAAGTGTATTAGTAAAATCTACAAGTTTTTAAGTGGTCTCAAAAAACAGTCGGTAAATGCATTAATTTTAGTCTCAGTTCTTCCATGCGCGTTTCTCCCGAGAGGTTAGTACCTAACGTGCAGACAAGCACTCCAAATTGGAATGCTATGTCCCGTGTGGCTGCGCTGCACGCGAAAGATGATGGCGGACAACCTTTGGAGCCTGACGATGATAGGTATCTGGACTATACTACTGGTACTGGCAGTAGTAGCCAGTGCCAGTGGTCACCGTTTCTACTCTAGCCGACTAAAGGAATTTTTTCAGCAAATTATGCCTCACACTGCCACTAAAACATCAAAGTCACGTTGTTATATAAATACCTTTTGTGCACAGAGGGACATCTTAAGAGAGTGTCGATGTATTTAATTCCTTCCAACTGTAGACACAATTTGATTTTTTCCTGGTTTTGTTTCTATGATGCCCATGCGCGCAACCAACCTAAAAATGGGGGGCTTGAATTTTCGAGAATGTGGCCTTATACAGTACATGTTCAGAGCTATGAATTGTGCATTCGCTGAATTTTGGTAGTTCTTGCCTTTTTAGTCATGAGCTTTTGTCTTGATTTCTACTGTTTACAGAGTTTTTGTTTCTCTGAGGCACACCTTTTTTCCCACTTCACCAAATGGGGGGGAGGCTTGTTTGAGCTCCCTGATCACCTCCTGGGTACGTACATGATGCCAGCACAGGTTTTGCTTTTATTAGGTGATCACTTTTTACAGCTGTCAGTTGGCGTGTCGACATCTCCACTGATCACTTACCAGAAATGGCTCGTAGTGTCCAGTGGCGGCGCACGTGTAGTGACAACGTAAGCTGGAGACAGGACCAAGCTCTCAGTGCCACAATATACATCCTGCGAGAGACTGGCCCAACAGGATTCCTCGTGAAGGAAGAAGGGGAGTCCAAGAAATTCAGGGTTAGTATGCTATCCCTTAGTTCAAGTATATTTGAATTTTCAAGCAAACATTTAGAGTGAGTTATTGAGAAGCTGCAATTCATGATATGAGGTTGGTAAGAAAACTGGCTGTTGGGTTTCCCACTGACTGGTAAGACAATCAGCATAACCACAAGCTTATCAATTGTTTTTATCATTGATAAGAGCAATTATGGTTTATCAAAATTGAGATGTCTTCAATGCATGCATACTGAAATGTGGTGCACCATGTCTGATACACGTTGTTCCATGTTTAAATCCTCCAAGTCATGTTTAAGACTAAACAAAATGCAGTTGGTGTGTAATTTTGGGGTGCTGCTGTGGACGTTAATGGCTCTTGCAATATGGCCTAGACTGCCAGATGTTCATTGCTGGCTTCTCAAGACATTTGCACTCACGAATACTGTTGAATCTGCAATTTCAAAGATTTAACAAAAAGATTAAAAGAGTACATTATACCACAAAATCAGCGTCGCAGGGCAAACACAACCGTGTAATAACCCATTTAGTTTTCTCACTGGTGAGATAACATTTTGGCGGGAAACCGAGGCCGGTTTCGAATCCGGGCCTCAAGAGTTTCGAGTCGCCGACTTTACCTCTGCACCACTCAGCGGCTGACATCATTGAACGTGAAAATAGAATACTTGAATGAGCACGCGCAACGATCGCGTGTTCAGCAAATGGCATTGTATTGACGTTCATACGCTATGAAAAATAAGACGCATAATTTCCATACAAATGATATTTTAATTCAGTGAAATTTTTCTCCTGTGTTCTCTCACTTGTAAATCACTGATTTCCAATTTGAATGTGGGTATCGTGTCATCAGGATCCTTTGATTTGAGCATTATAGTCAGTTAGTAGTTGTAGATGATATTTTAGCGTGATAAAATGTGTAGTACGTGAGCTATAATAGTTGCTAAAGCTTAATTTATAGATTCACTTTATTTCTATTCTGTTTAAATTTTCAATTGGTTTTGAGTAAAAGCATTATTTGACAGAAATAGCTCAGCTTTTCTTAAAAGGTCATGACCTCCGACCCTGGGCCTCTGACATAGAAAGTAGTTATAAAGCCGAGGCGAGTTGAAAAAGGTAAATCGAGTCATTGCAATGTTTCTCACTTAGTATGTGGTATAAATACATGTTCTCAGTCATTATGGATTTTGTAGATTTATCACCCTCAGGGCTAACGCCCCTCGGGCAGTAATTCTCTAAAGTCCACTCGGGCTCTAGATAACGGGGGATAATGACTTTGCCATGTAATAATCTGTATTTAGTTTCTTCCTGAGCATGATATAAGGTAGTGGTATGGCAGTAGAGCATGAAAACATGAGGGTAGTAGGTGTAAAACTCTGGTGTAAGTGATTACTAGGCTAAGGTAGTGATTACTAGGCTAAGGTTACGTAGTGATTACTAGGCTAAGGTAGGGCTTACTCAAGTTTCATTTTACCATGTTCAGCTGTCTAAATAGCAAAAATTGAATGATAGCTTTTACTCTCATTAAATCGTCCTCGTAAACTCTTTACTGTGATAGGATTCTATTTATGTTACCAACTAAAACACTGAAACCATTTCTCAACTTAGTAAAAGGCTTCAGAGGTTATTGACCCATTGGTTAAGCTTAAAATTATGAATTTGAAATTTATGGCGCATGTATGCATTGCCTGTGACTTGGGTTGGTGGCTTATTCGGTAACAGTCTACGATCCGATGAGGGTTGCGTGGTGCTTTTAAATCTCAAAGCTCTTTAGTTAAGAATTCAATTTGACAGTTCAACAGCGACAAAATGCAGCATTCAGTATGTGCCTTCTCAATTATCTCCCATGTGCTATCTTCAGTGCTTCTAAAGGAATTCAGGTGAACAAAATACAACACTGTAGCATAGTCCTCAAGCTTCATCATCAAATATCCATTACAAAAACCTCCCATTTGCTTTCAACTCCAGGAAACAGCGATTTCCAAATCGAGGCCAAATGTTTCAACAGCCGTGGACTAGCTTGATTGTCTTATGCATTTAACCTTTTGTTTGAAAACCTTTTCTGTCACAGCATAGAAAACTCATTGAAAATGAAAAAAGGACAATTGCAAGCCACCTTGCATTTAGCAGTGTAAAATGGTTCCTAATCCTATATAACTTCCACCCTCCCTTAGAAAGTAGTATGATAAATATAGTTGATGGCTGTGCTGTAATCAGATTGGACTTTTGTCTAGGTTTTCCTTGGTGATCCACACACCTGTACATGTCCTGTCTATACTAAAGAGAAAGACTTGTGTAAACATATCTGCTGGCTACTTCTAAAGAAATTCAGAGTGTCTAGGCAAAATCCAGGTAAGTCAGTAGTTAAAATGTGGATCAAAGACATCATTTTAGACAGGCATGAATTTTTTGTTTTATTAGATCCTTAGTGTAGAAGCATACCAAATAGTGTAAGAAAACTTATTTTTCATTCTGCAGCCTTACAACTCCATCATGTATTCATATTGAAATGACCCACTTGTACTTGATTCGCAAACTTATTTGCACCGCAATTAGTTTCTACTGAAGCTAATTTTTCTGTGTTTCATTCACAACATCTGTTTTGAACCCAGGGGGATGGGGCACTTGACTGTAATATTTTTTTCTACACTACTTTTTAATAGAGATTAATTCCATAAAGTTAACGTAATCTTTTTTAGGTTGAGATTCTTGGACAGTGGAATTTTTAACGAATTTAGCCTAAAACTATTAGGATAACATGTTGTCAAACAAGGACAACTTGGAGCTTTGAAATGCGCCCACAAATGCATCGCTAACGGTGTGCTTCAGGGGGTGTATATTTGTGTCATAAAAATGGCCACTAGATGGCACAAAATACATCAAATCCATCCGAAAACGGGAACATGCCATCACTTCATTAATAGAAAGCTATTTATCAAACTTCATAAAAATCTGTCTAGGAACGGCAAAGATGCAAAGGAAAACAGAAAAAACGAAATTGCCACTAGAGGGCACACCGTTTGCCAGATTCATCTGAAAGTTGTCCTCTTCCGTTGTCAACTTATAATACACTTGCTAAATTTAATAAAGATTGTGCAGTAGCTTTAGGAGATACAGTTATGAGAGCAAAAAGTAAAACTGCCACTAGGAGGCGCCACAGCAGTCAAAGTCGTAAAATCATCGTCAACCATTCTCTTCACACTAAGAACATGTATGCCAATTTTCACAATCATCCTTAGAATAGTTTGGTTGATAGAGGGGCGGACTCGAAAATAGCAAAAATGGCCATTAGGAGGCGCCAAGTACCTCGATTCCATCCAAAAGCGGGAGGGTAGTGTCATCTCACCAATAGGTGCCTATATTCCAAATTGTATGAAAATCTGTTAAAGATATCGAGGTAAACGTGAAAAACTAAAATTCCCACTAGGGGGCAGACCGGTAGTCAGATCCATCGAAAAGTCATTGTCGTCCATTGTCAAATTCTTATCAATACACTTGCTATTTAGTAATGATCCTGCATAGTGTTAAGGAGATACAGCCATTGGCGCAAAAACACAACTATAGTAGGCGCCTCAGTAGTTGAATTCGTAAAAATCAAAAATTGCCACCAGGAGCACAGCGGTGTTCGGGTCAGTCTGAAACTCGTCACCCTCTGTCATCAACCCTATAGGAATACACATGCCAAATTTCGATAAGATACTGCATAGAGTAAAGGAGATACAGCCATGGGTGCAAAAAAAACTGACACTAGGAGGCACCACGGTAGTCAAAGTCGTCAGAAAATCATCGTCATCCATGCTCTTCATAGTACTAAGAGAACATACATGCCAATTTTCACATCATTCTTAGAGTGGTTTGGTTGATAGACGGAGAAGTGGACGCAAAAAACAGACTCGAAAACGATAAAAATGGTCAATAGGTGGTGCAAAATGCCTTGAATCCGTCTTAAAATGGGAGGACTGCGTCATCTCATTAATAGATGCCTATGTGCCAAATTTCATGAAAATCAGATGACGATACAGAGGCAAACGTAAAAAACTAAAATTGCCACTAGGATGCACAGCGGTATTTGGGTCAGTCCGCATCTTGTTGACTTTCAAATTCCCAAAGTGAAACTTTTGGTAAGTAATTTTGTTTGAAAGGCCATCCTTTCAACATGTGGAATTTCCTCAAAAAGGCACTTTTTCACAGCATAACCAATTTTGAGAAAGTGAACTTTCATAGCAGCATAACCCACATACCTCTTCTGCTGGTTTAACCCCGGGGCTGTGAAATTACCTCGGGGCTGTGAAATCTCATAATTGCTTGGTGCTATCTGCTTCAGCATCTTGGCAGCTGGGACTTGTTGAGCGTGAAGTGAATGAAATCATTGAGCTGCGACGGAATGCTAACCGCCCACAACCCACAAGGCCTGTCTACTTGCCGAAAGCATCTTCGGCAGCTAGGGCAGAGCAAGCTGGCGATGGACGGCCAGTGATTGAGCAACGGGAGATTGGTGAAGAAGACGTTTGCCCAATATGTCAGGAAGAACTCTTGACTAAACATATGCCTGTAACCTACTGCAAGTAAGACACTGGTGTGCCTGGGTTGATAGGGACCGTGTGATAGGGGCCATGGGAATACTATTATCTATAACCTAGTGCAAGTACTGTGTACATGTTAAACACTAGTGTGCAGGGGCTGATAGGGGCCATGGGAATACCAAACATGTGTCTGTAACTTACTGCAAGTATGACACTGGTGTGCAGGGGATGACTGGGGCCTTGGGAATACCAAACATGTGCCTATAACCCACTGCAAGTACATGTGAGACACTGGTTTGCAGGGGCTGATAGGGACTTTCGAATACCAAACATATACCTGTAGGTTACAGTAACCTACTGCATGATTGTAAGACACTGATGTGCAGGGGCTGAAAGGGGCCTTTGGAATATTAGATATATTCTTGTGAACTTCATTGCCCAGGTCTGTCATATTTTATTCAAACATTAGTCATATATTAATCGGTGGCTAGAGCATCTGCACAGTTAGCAGATGGTCCTGGGTTCGAGTCCCAGTCGGGGGCAGAAACCTTTTCGGACTTATATTCATTAGGTCACATGATGTGACCAAAAAGACGGCAAATATGTACAAGATACAGGATCAACTAAATTGTAAAAAGTTCCATTCTCCATACAGAATGCCCTTGTTTTTGTTGTGGCTTGGTTACTCAGTGATTTACTGACTATTTCAAACTGGCCATTTCTACATGACCTTCACAGTCATTGGTGTATGTGGTTTTAATGTAACGTTTATATTATATCATAATTGTTGCAAGAAAATCCTAATACCGGTAATCCAAATCCTAATACCGGTAATCCAAATCCTAATACCGGTAATCCAAATCCTAATACCGGTAATCCAAATCCTAATACCGGTAATCCAAATCCTAATACCGGTAATCCAAATCCGGTGATAGCAGTTGATTACCACGGGGAGGCAATCTTCGTATATCAGTACCTGTTCAGTCACATTCTTTAAAATTTTGTAAAAACGCCACTATCATGCATGGCTTGAGTTGATGAATCGTACAGTGTGTACGTATGTTAGACTCATAGTTAGTGTGACGTATACATTACACTCGCAATTCTTCATTTATTTTGACATTACATAATTTGAATAAAGTCATACACAAACAATCATAATATCCAGGGTGGAGCTCACAGTTTTTTTGGCACAAACCATACTTCTTTGTCTTCATGCATCAATTTCTTTGTCAGCTTACCTACTCGGGAAGGTGGAAATGCCAGTGATAGTTTTGGGTGATCGTGGTATGTGGATGTTGTGATGTCATGTCCTTGCTCATTAAGTGGATGACGTTGATACTGAAAAGTCATCCAACAAATTGTGTTTCGTTGTATTGCTCTTTTGGTTGTAATAACATGTCTTTCCCAGTTTATAGTCCTTCAAGTCTTGGTCATTTTCCATAATATTAGGTTGAAAACCTGCCCATTGTTTTTCAAACTGAATGTTCCCTAGAATGAATTCAGAACTTTATTTCGTTGCTGTCCCTAGGTATGGCTGTGGTAACAGTATTCACATCAAATGTATGAAGGTTTGGGCCGACCATCAAATGAACTCTGGAGAGTCAGTAATCAAATGCCCGTTCTGCCGTGAAGACTTCGGACCATTCTCACTGCTCAAGGAAGAAGCAAAGAACACTGCCGCTGGGAGCTCTGCAGCGCCCCCTGCCAGAGTAGTCGACAGACACTATGGCCTGATGTGCAAGCGGTGCCGGACATCTCCGATACAGGGAAAGTGTTATAAGTGAGTACACTGTACTACAAAAAATGACCGTGTTTATGGACTATTTTCTGCAACTCGCTCATCAAAGTTGTTGCTAGTCACCTTCACATTTTGTCTTCTGCTTTCTCACCAATATACACTGTCTTGTCAGTTATAATACTTCAAACTTTTAACAACACGTTCAATACATGAAGGGAACTCATGACTAGTTGACACACACACACACATACACGCACACACAAACACACACAAACACACACACACACACACGAGCATGCACGCATGCACTCAAACATGTATTTTGAGGCCATGCATGTATAAAATTCAATGGTACAGCTAATATTCAAAGATTAAACAAGAGACAAAGAGGATCATCTACCAAATTTTGTCAGCAGTATGATTGCAACTTCACATTTACTGCTTTTAGACCTCACAGTTTTCACCAAAACCTTGACAAAACTACATACTAGCTGCCTTCTATTGCTGCTGTCATTCTGAAGCTGTTGATTTATTAAATGTACAGGCATCGCTTGAAAACAGCACATTTCACACCACAGATTGGCTTTTTTCCAGTCAAAAATAGTTTAGAAACGTGCATTGTGTTCTTAGTTTAGGAATATTTTAATCTTAACGTTATTTCTGTACAATTTGCTTGCAGGTGTGCCTCATGTTTTGACTTCTACCTTTGCCAAAACTGTTTCAACACAACATTCCACAGTGAACACTCATATGTGTTTAGACAGGTAATAAGCAGCGCAGAAATACTGTCATTCAAATCAAATTTTGAAACATTGTTGGCAAAGACTTGTTAGGTAAATCTATTTGCCATATGGTTATAACAGACAGTCCTAGTATTTGAGAATACGGGAAAGTTGAATTGCTGATTTGAATTTTATCTGCACCAGTTTACATTATTGACTGTCAGTTATTGAGTCGAGTCAAAACAAGTCAATATTTATTTAAAGGCTGTTGTAATATTAACAAATTAAATAAAATAGACTGTTGAAAATAGTTGTTTTTTGTTTGCCTCTCTTCCGGCATTATTATGTGCTTCTGTTAGTCGTAATCTGTGAATATGTAACCCAAGCTATTATTGTTTATATTGGAATGGAAAGCTAATCACAATTTTTTCGTCTCTTGGCTAAATATACATAAACTCAGTGTGTATAAGGAATGCATCAAGTGTGTAAGGAGTTCCTATTGCATATATGTGCGAATTGAACTCTTAGGTTTAAAAACTTTAGCAGCAGGTGTACTCAAGTTGCAAACCATGGTATTATAATTGTGCTATTGTTTAAAACCTCTTCTTTGCCAAGTTAGGTATTTTCATTGTCAGCTTAGTTCTGTCAAAGCATTGGAACACTGTTGCATTGTCATTTTAAAACTGCACGTGGCATTCATCCTCTTGTCATGAGGACCTACCTTGTTGGTTTCCAGAAGAGCAATCAAAGATGGCGGCCAGTTCAACGAGGAAGTGGCACTGTGCTGCCATCTGCTGTTGTGAACAGTCTGTTAAACCGTGACATCACAGATGATGACTACGATCTGTTGCTACAGTTAGACAGGTCAGATTGTGCATGCTGTTAACACCCCCTTTAAATGAGATAATGGTCGATTTGGATAAATCTTTTGAATTTCACCAAAGATGTCATGTGTTCAGCCCGACCACATTCCAGTTTAACTAGGGGTCTAGTCATCAACAGAGTGACTCTATTAACTAGGTCACACAATGAGGTTAATTACCGTTTCTTATTATAGTAGGCTTGGAAGTGTCCAGGCTGTACTAATTAAAATTTCCATTTTCTTTTTGAGATATGCAAACCAATGTAAACCATAAAATCTGTATAGAAAAGTAAAAATTATACTGTGTGTGGGTTTTTGAATTTTCAAATCTAGAAGTAATAGAGATTTCGTCAACAAAAACACAAGCCTTGTACTGTTCATTTCAAGTAAATTCCAGGATGGCTTATAATCTAATTATACTACATCACTGACTAACAACAGAAGCTGACCCTGAAAGAATGTGGATAAAACTGGTTGTGATAATGCAATCTAGCTTAAACAGCTGGTTCATAACATAGTAAGTAAATGTAAATAAATTTTTGTGGCAGTGGCATTTGTAAAACATTAATTGGTTATCATGTTTCTTGTTTGCATATCATTTCAGCCAATGACAGCATACAGGTCTTAATGACTGCAAATTCAGTAAATAAGAGAAATGCAGTTAATATAATTTTTCTCTTCATTTTAGTGAAGCCGCAAACCAAGGCAGCGACGTGCCAGAACATGTGGTCAAGTCGTTTCCCTTGGAGAAAGTGCGAGATGGTTCCAGCTTGCTGTCAGCTGGACAACAGTGCTGTGTCTGTCTTCGCGTATATCAAGTTGGCCAGAGTGTACGACGATTACCTTGTAGACACAAGGTAGTTATCATATGTTGCGGTATAAACTTATTACAACTGTGTAATTCTATTTAAAAAGGTTATTTCCATCTAAGAATGTTCTATGCTATAACACATTAAGCTGAGTGCCAGGCTACTCAGTCATACAACATCGCGTGTTATTTTGACTTCACACTGGTTGGCATTGAAAGGTAAAAGTGTCATAAATTTGCAATATTACAGATGATTGCTCAATCTTCTTGATGGCAGAAACTAACCATAAACATGGCTTATTTCATGTCTAATGTCATTTACAATTTATGTTTCTATAGTTTCACCAAGACTGTATAGACAACTGGCTTCTCCATCAGCGTCCCACATGTCCTGTAGACGGTCAAGTGGTCTGGGACCCAATTGCAGCGGCAATGGAGGAGCAGGAGAGGAGACATCGCAATAGGTCTGTTGGTGATATTCATGACAGAATCCTTGATGACAGACGTAACCAAACTTTTTTGACTAGTACGCACAAGGTTTTTGATAGAGCACACATCACGAATTTGTGTCTGACCAGTCAGAAATTGGTTGATTACTGTTCGTCTAGCCAACCAGCAGCACCAATTTTGCCGACTGGTTTATGACCAGTCATCGATTTGTTGCCAATCGGTGGGACAAAAATTGGAGATGTGTGCTGTAAGTGACAAAGCAATTATCTTTATTACATACACCACGGATATCCCAGATTCAGAGTTCTGTTGGTGGTGAATAGCAAACTGTCAATCGTTCGAAGCCCTGATAACATCTCCAGTGTGAAACTCAAACATACACTAGGTATCGCAATTGAAACGAGGGACTTTCCCACAGATATGCTTGCATTCAGGTAAATTATGCAAGCCCCTTGTCATTTAAATGCCCCTGTGCATTTGGTCAAACTGTTTTTTTTCTCAGGGGACCTTTATTCATTAGTGCCACCTGGTGAATATCGAGTCACCCATTTAACTAAGAGACAATATAGTTGTCTGCATCAAAATTCTGTTTTGGAATGGAAGGCATTTTATATTAGCCGCTTTGAATGAGCAAGACAATTAGCGAAGATGGGACTGAGTGGCGTTGTGCTGTTTTGTTCAATTTATTTATTAATTCAAGGGAACGTCAGGCAGCTCTGTTGGAACCATCAACGGAAAACCAAAACATATTGGAAATTCCTGGAGTTGGCTTAGCTCGCCAGGAGACAACAGGTGGCAACACTAGTCAACGTGGAACCAGGAGGTTAGCACAAGGTCAACGCACAAGAACCAATCACAACTCATTTGAGATGAACTTTGAGTTAAGTGGCACAAACTATGCAATTGCTCAAGAGAGACTTGTCAGGTAATTGTTCCACACAATATAATCTGTTAATGGAATGCTAATTCCTGGACCACCAAATCATAAATCTTTGAAAGAAGATCATGCATGCTCTGTAACTCATGTCATTCCTCTATCTTTGGAACAAATTACTTCAATTTAAAACTCCATGCAAAGTCTGCCAAATTCATTTGGAATGTGTGAGCAGCGCTTACCGCGGGATAATCAACAGAGTATAGTGTACAACACACCTCTAACCATAGGATCCGCTCATCACTCTGCTCCCAAGCAAGTGTCAGCATACACAAAATGTAAGAGCTTAGTGAAGTTTTTAAAAGGGGAACTATAATGTTATAAAAAATGATCTGTTTTACAGGTAATGTTTCAATTACTTGTCGACTTTTATTTTATCATCATGGCTGTCTTGTTTTTTCTCATCAGTGACTGATGTAAAGAGCACAGATTAAATTCAGTGTACATGTTGACTTTCTAAAACTGCTCTGAGGTGGTGGCGTTTTACAGCTATTATTATAATCTCTTGGTCTATTTACACCAACCTCTTATCTATTTACATGTACGTTATTTTGCATTCCCCTCATTTGAATACTTATAAATAAATTTACATCATAGTAACTTCACAGTGTTGAAATTTTTGTTGCAGCAGTGACACTTCCTCCAACCCATCAGCCAAACCACCTGCTCAATCCCATATACAAGAACTGATTGACCGAATACCTGCACGTATTCGTCAGCGTGTGTCGCGCCAATCAAGCATAGACGCAACTCCCTCATCATTCCCATCATCCAACAGTGCTCCAGATGTCTCTGGTTTAAACTTGGGTATTCCTGATCCAGTCTCTTCCTCCCCGACTGTCAAANGCTCTGTTGGAACCATCAACGGAAAACCAAAACATATTGGAAATTCCTGGAGTTGGCTTAGCTCGCCAGGAGACAACAGGTGGCAACACTAGTCAACGTGGAACCAGGAGGTTAGCACAAGGTCAACGCACAAGAACCAATCACAACTCATTTGAGATGAACTTTGAGTTAAGTGGCACAAACTATGCAATTGCTCAAGAGAGACTTGTCAGGTAATTGTTCCACACAATATAATCTGTTAATGGAATGCTAATTCCTGGACCACCAAATCACTTAAATCTTTGAAAGAAGATCATGCATGCTCTGTAACTCATGTCATTCCTATATCTTTGGAACAAGTTACTTTTAAAACTCCGTGTGAAGTCTGCTAAATTCATTTGGCATGTGTGAGCAACGCTTATGGTGAGATAATCAACAGGGTATAGGGTAGAACACACCTCTAATCATAGGATCCGCTCATCACTTTGCGCCCAGGCAAGTGCCAGCGTACGAGCTTTGTGAAGTTTATCAAAAGGGGAACTATCATGTTATAAAAAAACTGAGCTGTTTCACAGGTAATGTTTCAATTACTTGTCGACTTTTATTTTATCATCATGGCTGTCTTGTTTTTTCTCATCAGTGAATGATGTAAAGAGCACAGATTAAATTCACTGTACATGTTGAGTTTCTAAAATGGCTCTGAGGTGGTGGCGTGTTACAACTATCTAAGTTAGTCTATTTACACCGACCTCTTGTCTATTGTACATGTTACTTTGCATTCCCCACATTTGAATACTTCATAGTAACTTCACATTGTTGAAATTTTTGTTTCAGCAATGACACTTCCTCCAACCCATCAGCCAAACCACCTGCTCAATCCCATATACAAGAACTGATTGATCGAATACCTGCACGTATTCGTCAGCGTGTGTCACGCCAATCAAGCATAGACGCAACTCCCTCATCATTCCCATCATCCAACAGTGCTCCAGATGTCTCTGGTTTAAACTTGGGTATTCCTGAACCAGTCTCTTCCTCCTCGACCGTCAAACGTGCTCAGCCGGGACACATCGACCGAGTACCTGTGGCGCCATCTATTCCCACTAGTCACAGCTCGCCAAATGTATCGGGTCTTAACCTAGGTATTCCAGAGACATCACACAAAAAAAATTTTTCCTCACCCGCGATTAGACGAGCCTCGACAAATCATGTTTTAGAAAGAGTTGCTGCCGCTGTGTCAATACCTGCAAATCATCAGATGTTTGATACTACAGAGCTCACTCTTGGCCGATCAGAACCAGCCAGTGCTCCACCACTGTCTAGGAAACCTCCAGCCGGACAGAATCCTGATAGTGGTAAGTAGCAATATGCTTAGGAACCGTCTTTACAAGGGTGATCATTTCAATATTATCTAGTTTTTACGGTAAAGTCTCACCAATTTTGGACAAGCATAATTGCTAAGAAAGCTGATAGCTCTAATTTTCAAATGCTTCTAACTTGGATGTGATATACCCACAATTTCTCAAAAGATGTTCTCGTGGGTTAGCTAATTAGTATGGAGCTTAAAAACAATGAAGCACTTCTTTGTTGACGTGTATTAATCATATAGTGGTAAACAATTGCCTAGTCCTATAAGTATTCATGTGGAAATGATGGACATGGAGTCAATATTCTTGAGATCTTTATCACTGAGGTACTGTAGCCCTGTGACAGTTAAGGAATTGTAAATTTTAAATTAAAAGTTTGTTTGTGAAAAATTTTGCGCTAAAAAGCTGGATGGATGACGAAGACCGCCGGTAAGTTTCCAGCTGTGTGAATTTCATTTGTTGTTTTCAGTAACTGTGTGCTTGAGAGTGGTGCACTTTTGACAATTTCTGCAGAATTTCCTTAATTTGAGCACCTTAAGAACATCATTTGTGTTCAAACTAACATGATTGTCACATGTAATTCATGTGCGCACTTTACAACAAAAAATAAGCAAGGAATTGCCAATAGCAGCGTATCTCTTAAATGGAGACACGATAAAAAAGTCTATGAAACGTTTGCTTGAATGATGTTCATTCCCGTCACTTCTAAGACTTGTAACAAACACGAATAAAGAACCAGTGCTGATTATTAAGTACTTTGTTTTCCATGTCATTTCAGCTCATTTTCATTTGTTTTTACCTTAAAGTTACATATTGCATTTAATACGTAGATTCCGAAGCTATCACCAGAAAAGCAAGAGCTCGCACCAAAGTACGTGACACACGGCAGACAAGAAGTTCAAGTGGAAACCGTGGCGACCGAGCGAGGTCGTCATCACGGGACAGAAGTTCCACCAGCCAAAGAAGGGTAGATATAAACGAAATAAATAATATGCATTGTTTGAAATTACAATCCGTAATATAATTTGTTCCCCAAGTGACAGAGGTTTGTGAGATCTGAGTGGTACCAATCCCATCACGTTTAAGAACAGTCTGTGTCTTATGACCATAAAAAAAACATGGCAATTTCACAACCATCTAAATAACTGCAGCTGCAGTGCTTTATGAAAAGCGGAGCACATCATACCGCACTTAGCGCTATGTGAAACAAAATGTCTGTTAATAAAACTAAAGTGACTGGCTATCAGAGGAAAGGTTTTAACTCACTGTAAACTCAAACAAGTAGTCTATTAGTATGTTCTATGTTTACTGTATTATTAATCAAAACTCAACTATGACAGACGGCAATGTGCCAAACAATACCCAAACTATGATGATGTGCACTAAAGACAAAAACAGGTTTAGGTTTTGTCGAAATTTCAGTTGGTTGTTATACATAATTTGAAAAACAAAGATATTGAGAATGGTAAAAATAGTATTCTGATCGTCAATAGTACATTATATATAAATAAAGGAATGACACTTCAGCCCAGAATATTAGATGTTCCCGTTTCATCTGTCCGCATACAACATGTATTAACAAGAAACCTACTAAAAAACCTAGAATTTTAATTGTTCTTTCTCTTGATAGCACTTAAATATTAGTAATTTTACTCCTTTGTTGATATTCACCAAATTTACAGCAGGATGAGTTTTGTCAGTCAAAAGATCATAATGTGAAATGTTCTTGATAGAATCTCAGGGGTTACAGGGACCATAAACTTGGCATGCTTTTGTCACCGATTTCAATAGCTTATTACCCCTTTGCGCTGTAGGGGCAATAAACATGGTAATTACACCCGGTGTGGCAATGGAACTTAATGCCATCAGGTAATGTGTATAGGCGTGAAATCGCATGTTACCCGCCAAACAAAGGTTGTGTTTTTCCCAGGAATTTCCACTGACCTGAAAACGAGGCAAGGTTTTTCGGGTTGGTCTATCACGACCAAAACACGATATGATCACTGAATTGTAAACATTTTGCAACTCTCGGCCCTGTTTAGGTTTGCCTCAATTAATTTATGATTTTTTTTATAAAGTGGTCACTCCAGGTTTACGCAGAAACCTCGTTACATATGGCAGCATCTGAGTGAGTACCTAGTAAGTATGGACTGTAGCACAGATATCAGCCATCAAAAACCTTTTTAAAACGTTGTAGCCTATGTCGCTGTGGCTCAAAGAAAAATGAAAAATTTGAGACAAAAGGCCCCACACAAATGCATTATAATGTAAGTTATGAGGTGCGACAAAAAAAAACACGCATCATTAATGAATTTTTGAAAAAAAATTTTCAACGCTGACTTTTTTTTAAATGTTAAAATATTTAAAAAATTGGTCATTGCGTGATTATTTGCAGGGATCTCAAGATCTGTTCCTTGGCTCAGGGCCTCCAGCTTCCAGACGATCTCAACCAAACACAACGACTAGAGTGACAAGACCTCTACGTACCAATGACAGTCAGGCACAACACATGCCTGACACTGGTCTGGAGCTCACAGGCAATGCCTTGCAAGGACTTAGTATAGGAGATCTTTTAAATTAGTTGCCAACTGCCAGCAATCATTATAACCAATGCCAGGTTCAGGTTTCACTGGGCCATGACCTTGAAGTGAGACTGTGACGTAAGAAGGCACAGTAGTGCGTATCTTCAAATTAAGATAAAGCAAGTTAGAGAAAAATTACTGCCAACATGCGCCACCCTAGAAATGGAAAATTGTGGAAAACTTAGTGTGTTAAAACTCACGTTAGTTCGGAACTTGAACACAAAGCCACTCAAGATCCACAATTGGAATACACACGTCATGTAGCCCCGAACAAGTGTATTCACAGGTCACTGCACCCAATCCCCAAAGCAGAGGTTATTATGTAAGAAAATTCTAAAAGTCAGCCAGGTCACTTGTGAGCCGATTTCACATAGATGTATAAAATCTTAGCAAAAGTGGACCAAATAATTACGTTGCTGAAAAGAATAATTGAACTGCTCTAAACTGAACAAATATGTGGGTTTTATATGGTCCCAGCTGGTCTGAAAGTGCCTAATTCAGTCCAAACCCTTCAATTATTGGGTTGTCTCTAGATTATCCAACCGCAATCGAAGTTGCGGTGCAGTCTGAAAGGGAGCTGGAGAAAAGGCTAGTCACTTGGCACCAAGTGGTGATGCTATTCAAGAGATCTGTCTTTAAGTTTCAATCCATCTTCAACGACTGGTCTATTGCAACCGTGGCATCTGACATGCACTTCTTTCTCAGAGGAGTGAAAAGAGGAACAGATTGCCGGTGTGAAAAAGTGAACCGACTTGGTATGCTTTGAAGTTGGCGCTTTCAGCACAAGGACAGGACAAAATACAAACTTTTCCCATAACATTTGATCGGTGACAAACCGATACAAGTTGCTCAACTGAACATAAACATTCCAAGAACATTTTTAAAAATCTTATTGCTGTAGTAAAAACCTACCTCATTGTAAGGGAGAGGAACTAAGCACAATTGCTTCACATGCAGTATCAGGACTACCTAGTCGGCTCACTGGGAACCTTGAACTTTGTTGTTTTTGTACAGAATGTTAGCGATTCATCATTTGGGGAACTTAATTTAGAACAAATTTTAGTCTGAGTAGTCCAACGTTGTTTACAAATTAATATATTGTTGAAGACTATTCAATATGAGTTTCTGTTTAATTTTATTTGTGTAGGAGGAAGTCAAGAGTTAATATGTGCTGTGATAATATTTCTATAATTAAATAAAACCCAGTGATCTTATGGGAGATTGTTTTAATACTTGTGTCTCTGAATCCATATGACTAATTATCTCAAACACTTCTGAATGCCATATCTTAGAGTTCCCATCACGACTCTTTGTCAGTCTCAAAAACATTTTTTAAATTAATTTTAATGTAATAACCTTAAGTATGACCTGCTGAAAAAACGAGCCAAATTTTTCAAAAAAAATATTTTTCTATTATCGAGTTTGTACGTAATGGGTGGAAGACCGTCTCCGTTGTTGTTTTTACCAATGCGATACTGAGGAGTTGTGAGGAAAGTCCACGGAGAACTGCCTTTTTCAGACACGAAAAGATGCATTTGTGGAGGTTGCAGTTAACAGCAACTTAATTTTCCTAGACGTGACAGTTGCACAGAAATGGCATCGGTTTGTGTGCAGTACGAGAGTGTTGAATGTCAGTGTAGAACATGCCGATTCAGTCGGAGCCACACTTTGTTCGGCACATTTCAAGGAATCCTGGTTTGACAAACGCAAAAGCGTGTTACGATGAAGGACTCGCCACCTTGTAAGTGTATTTGCAAAATGTTATAAATAACGAACAAACTGGTTCCACTCTAGGGCGAGTGATGCCAGGCCCTCGACTCCGATCCAGATCGAGTGCTATGACTAGAAGGCTTATGCGATGTGTGCAATAGTGAATACGAGTGACCCAGGTTTACTGTCATGGCCTTTGTCAGTGATTACTAATTAGTGCGTCTGTTTTGTGAATATTGACCACTCCTTGGTTCAGCCTAAGTTGCTTGTGGCTCACACATGTCTACAGCATTTCTCGTGCAAGTGGGTCAAGTCCATACGGCCTCAAAGCCGACGAAAGTTCGCTAAGTAGGAAACCGAATTCATTGTCCGATTATTCAAGTACTTGAGTGTGATGCCCGGATCCACTTTCCTCTCTGTCTGCATAATAATTTCCAGTTCTAGCTCAAAATCATCCTCGTCTTCTGATCTGCTGCGTTCCACCATTGTCAAGTGACCAAATTTCTTCCACCCATTGAATCAATTGGCGGGAATGTGCGAAACTTGAAAATAACAATTTTTCTTTAAAACTATGATTCCCAACAATTTGACATAAAATGTGCTTATTTAGTTAGATTTTATGGTATTCATTTCATATTAGCTAACTGAAACCTCAAAAACTAAGAAAATGCATAGTGGGAACTCTTCAAATGTGTTTAACCATAACACAACTTAAATTCAACTACAGCCTAACTACCATATAATAACCCTCTCAAAATCTTTCTGAAAGGTTTGGTAACCAAAGTAACTGTAACCAAATCAAAGCACACACAGACAGACAGTTGTCCTGCCACCTGTTGATTGAAACATACATGTATAGTAAAGGAGCAGATGTAAACCAGATGGGCTGTGTTGTATTACGCTGCATGACAACGAGCATATTGTTCAGTTTGTAGTAGTAATGTAATGAGGTCATTATACGTTATTGTTGCTCTGCGACATATAACTTTTGTTGGACCTCGGCTTGATTGTAGAGTGAATTACGCATCAATTGCCAATATCATTTTCTGGCCATGTGGTTCTCAAAATGGTGGAAAAATAATCATTAATGATTGATAAAAGTCCAAAGGCAACTTGTTCAGCTTACAATAAATATTATTTACCATGGACCTATATGATGTTCAGTCAAAACATTGGTCAAAGATTTCCTCGGGTATGAGCACCATATAGAGTGAAGACGAACTACGCTTGAAACGAGTTAATTCAGCTACAAAATCATTGGAGAGTGCCGGAATTCAACTAAATTTCAACACAAAATATCCACTTCTTTATTAGCACACTTTTCACTTGGTGCATATTTTCAACAAAATCTGGATAGATGGTACCCTACGCACTTTATTGCACTCACAAACGAACAATTAGCAGCTAGGTAATATGAGGTCACATTAAACTGACTCAAGTTTGACAAATTTGCCTTTTTATCGCTACAGAATGATGTTGAAGTCTGTTTAGCTAAATTAATTTAAAAACTGTAACATAACTGTAATTTAACTAGACTGTACTTTTCTCAGAAAACAATTCCTGAGCCTAATGACAGCAAATACACAACCAAGCTTCAGCTTGACTTGGGGCTTCAATAACTATAATTGAAAATTAATCTGGCCTAACTTGTAACATTTGTCTTTCAAAGTGCTGGAATTTCAAAGACCTGCCTGAAAACATCTCGAAATTAAATGTCTGCCCAATACTTCAAGTGGAGATCTAATCATCTTGACTTTAAATAGCTCTATTTTTGTCATAATCTGTTAAGATGAATGTCATAAATTCTAACAATATGATCAGCGCCACAACTGGCCAATTGAATCAGTTTATCTGTGGAGGGATGCTTTGTGTTCTTGAACTGTATTCGTTTGACTGTCTTGTGATGGGCATGTCTGAAGACAGGAGTTAAAGAATTAGCTGTATTTCTTTTGTGATGTAGTACAAATGAAGGCCACCACGGGGCAGCACATGCCATTCGCAACAACTCATTTCATAACAAACTGTTTTACTCACCATGCACGCACCTAGCCTATAGGGGGGCTCGAATTTTTGAGAATGTGAACCTTTTACTAAAAAAACAGAGAACGTTCAGAGCTATGAATTGTGTGAATTCCTGCCTATTTAGTGTGCCTTTTTAGTGGACTTTTGTCTCGTTTTCTACTTTTTTCGGACTTTTTGTTTCCCCGAGGCAGACCTTTTTGCCCACTTTACCAAATGAGGGGGCTTGTTTGAAGTGAAGAAAAAATGTGCCTCAAACAAAGTAATTCAGCTACAAGTACAAGTGGCAAAGACATTTGACTCACTTTGTATTATAACAAAATAGTTGATCATTTTCTGAGCATGGAAATGTCCCGTCAAAGGTATAAAAGGATACTGTTTGTCGAGTTTGGATAGTGTCCTCCAGATGTCCTTACTCTCGGCATTCCATGTCACCAAATGTATGTGACCACTGTCCATACCAGCTGCCACTAAATAACTAATCAGAAAAGAAGGAAATGAGCAAGTTACCATATTAAATGTTGTTAAAAGTCTTGTCCAAAGACTAGTCAATGCAACATCTCGCCATCTCATTTGAATGAAACAATTTAAACATCACAAAACAAACAAACAAAAAATTAACAAAATGATCATAAAAATCATCAAATCATTAATTAATATTAAATAAATGTAAAAACAAGAGTAATTATCCAGGCAGCGTGGATACAAAATATTTTGGGTTAAAATAGATTTTATACCTTCCATCTTGCAAGCATTCCGCATAGACTGCTATTGCTGTCACAGAGTCTGGGCATTCATGGGAGGATACAGGAGCCCAGCTGCCTCTGTTGCTGACTGAACTGGCCCATGCAATGACCTGACAAGTGAATTTGAACAGCCATTAACAAAACTCGGATATGTAGTCGACAGGTATGATACGGAAAATTCTGGAAATTGGGCCACTTCTCACTTTGGAATCATTTTGTACCAAAATGCGCAATGACCTCTCCCGGGTTTTGATATTCCGAAAATGTTGCTGGAAACTTATCAACTGTGTCATGAAAGAGACGACTCAACCTCGTCTCCAAGCCTCAAGACGGCACTAATCAGTTTAGTCATTTGAGGCTTAGTGACGAGAAATTTACTTGCCAGAATTCTGACACATATTAAATTACGGAAATCACAGGAATATCACGAGTGCTATTAAGTTATATCACCTCTGAAATTTCCTGTTACAGTATACTACAAATAATCAAAATGGCTGCATTTATCATTGAACAATTATAGCAACTCGGAGCAAAACAAAACTACCACTAGGAGGCGCCACAGTAGTTGAAGTTGTGATCGTCTACTGTCTTCTTCACACTGAGAACATATACACCAATTCACCTAAATCATCCTTAGAATGGTTTGGTTGATAGAGTGTGGACTCAAAAACAGCAAAAATGACCACCAGATGGCTCAAAATACCTCCATTCCATCCAAAAACCGGAAGATAGTGTCATCTCACCAATATATGCCTATATTCCAAATTTTATGAAAATCCGTCGAGGACCTTTGCAGATAGGTAAAGTTACGTAAAAAACTATTGCTACTAGGGGGCATACCAATAGTCAGATCCATCCGAAAGTCATGGTCATCCGTATATACATATTCATATAAATACACTAATCTTGCAAATTTTAGTAAAAATCTTGCACAGTTTAGGAGATACAGCCATGGGCGCAAAACAAAAACTGCCACTAAGAGGTGCCACAGTAGTTGAAGTCGTTGGAAAATCATTGTCAGCCGTTCTTTTCTTAGTAAGAACACTGGTTGACAGAGGGGTGGATGCCAAAAAACAGACTCGAAAACAGTAAAAATGGCCACTAGGTGGCGCAAACTATGTGGAGACCATCTGATAATGGGAGGATAGCATCATCTCACTAATGAATGCCTAGATGCCATATTTTATGAAAAGACATTGAGGACCTCTGAATGTACAGAGATAAAGTTAACGTAAAAACTAAAATTACCACTAGGGAGCACACCGGCAGTCGGATCTTTAAAAGGAACATATGTACAAAATTTCATGAACATACGTCAAAGGGTTTTGGAGATAGAGCAGCGCACACCGGATGGATGCCGGATGGACAGAGATGATGGCATAATGCGTCCACATATTTATAAAAAAAAAATTGATGTATTTGAATTCAAAAGCCGGATAATTTCTATGATGCTTTTAACAAATTAGAATTGACAATAAGTAAGCAAGTACCTTTTATTTCAAACAATAACGAAAACAGTATTTTCTACTTCCTAATCATGAATAATAGCAACAGCAACGCCTGTGAAAATAGTCAAAATCAGCGTTTCAATCTTGTTTAATTTCTGGAAAAAAATAATCAAATTGATCACATCAAAGAAGTAAGGACAAGAATCTTGAAGAACTTTGTCTGGTATGAATAAGTATTCAGAGATTCAAGTGTTTGAAGGTTTCTTGTGATGGTCTCGTCAGCAGTGAATGTCGTCTACCCCCAATCAGCGCACACAATGGATATCACCTCCTTCACCAATCCTGAAATGGCTAAACCGATATGCACCATCTGGAGGGTTGGGGACGAAGCTGCTTAATATGGAAACTTTGTCTTACACTCTCAATTCACATTGCAGAAATATGGTTTAGCCAAGTAAGAATGAGCACATCACAGTCTACAAAATTTTTATCTCAGTAATTAGAAGTTAGTGTTTATTATACTCAGACACTTCACTGAAATTTTTTTGTCAGAAATAGTTGTGTGGAGCGTGAGATCACATTTCTGATTTTCATAAAAGTCAATTTTTTGTTTAGCCCTTCACGTAAAAGTGGACCATTTTGAAAACAACCCCTAACAAAGTTTTGGAGAACAGTGCACAAAGCATGATATCTGAAAGTTTCACAGGAATCGAATCAGCCATTTCGAAATATGATGTTCCAAAGTTAGCCAAATTAATTTTACATATTTTCCAATGGTCCCATATAACCTTAAACTAACAGCAATAATCAAAAATCTTTTAGCTAAACTAACATTTAGCTATCAAAAATGGTACAATGACCGCCAATCAGTGCAAATTGATTTTCAGTCATAATTGTGAATTAAGACAGCAGCAGACAAGTATTACCACAGATATTGACAATACCTTTTTGTCCCGAGATGCTGTGAAAAAGAACTTCTCATCTGGACTCCAGCAACAAGACCAGATAATGCGAGAATGAACACTGGTCTTCTTGTCTGTTCCAGCAACTTTTACAAAGGAACCTGCAGCAAAAACATGTCATATTAATTACTGGCGGTCAAGCACTCCATCAAGACGTATCATAGCTGCTCAACTGAGAAACAATGCAGTGCCTGGTTTTGGACTGTGCTCTCCAGTGATTTTGACAGTGGAAATATTTTGATTAAACATTAAATCAAATCCTTTGAAAGATTGGTTCAGCACTGAGTTTGATAACTTTATATAATTATTTCCTTGCCAAGTTGAATTAATTTTGCACTTCATTGACAACGATAATTCAAAATAACATAAACAGTCACTTAAATTGGAATTCAAAAGTTCTGCCAATATCAAATTTCATTACAAATAAATCATTTAACACATAACTGCAAACTACTAAAAGGGAAACAGTTCCCAGTTTCGTGTCTCTCCCCAGCCACATACACAAACAGGCCAAAACAAATCAAATGGTTCACCTGGCTCCACTGTACCCCTTCCAAACATTGACCATGTCCTATCACGTGACACAGACAGGAGATAATTCCCACTGGCTGAGAATGCTAACTGGGTCACTGTCAGATTATGGGATGGCAAATGTCCAATCTGGCGCCATGTTGTGGTATCCCATAATATTACTGAAGCATGCTCAGCTTTAGCTGCCTGTCAACAAAACATTACGGACGGATAACTGTCTTCTAATTTTCTTTTATTGATACAATGCATTAACTAGACACAATTCATCTACACCAAAGCCTTAAAACTCACAAATGGCTTGAATCAAAAATTCCTTAGTTTTTAGAAAAAATTACTTTGCTTATAGTGTAGCTTGTATGATGTAGCCATTACTTTGAGCTTTTGCAACAATTCGGTAAGCCTTTAATAACCGAAATACATCAATTTGAAGAATTTTTACCATAGATAAGAGTCAATTAAATAGTGAGCTTATTTGTTACTCACCTTACACGACGAGGCCAATACAGTCCCCTGGGGATTGGATGCTACAGCAAAGATCTCATAACCATGGCCATATAACTTCTGTGTTTCAGGCCACAAAGTATTTTGTAAGAGATTCTCCTCTGTTGGAGGTTCTGAAAAGCACAAATTAATGCAATTAGAACGGCTCAAGTAAAATCAGATAAGTAACTGAACATTCTTGATCAGTGCATACAGTCGTAGTTTTCATGTTTCAATTCTGGCAAATTCTTAATAAAATCTCAATAGATGCGGGGCTCCACACACTTTGTTAAAAGCATGACAACTTGCCTTTCCAGTCTTTTCACAAAAAACAACTATAGAGAATGGATTAATGTTCAATGGAAGCCACAATTTGTCAATTTTTAATATGTCACAGGGAAGTCTCAATTGCCAAAGCGTTTTGACAAGAAAGTCTCAATTTGATGCCTTTCACATGGATAAGACGAATCAACTTTGCTTTCCTCACACTTGCGAGACACAATATTTGTCAACGACAAATTTCATAATTTTACAACTTGTGAGAAAGGAACTGCCACTTGATGCAGTATAAAATAACAAACCAACCAAAATACTGACACTGACTTGCAGGGTCACATTTTGTCACAGAAATCTCAAAATGCCACAGAATTTCAGACAAGCAAGTTTTGTCACAGAATGTCACCTGTCACAGGGAGTTCATTCTCTGCAGTTGGCAGCGAGCCACCGATGAATCATTAAACTATGACTCGAATGTGACAAAAATGTCATTTCATTCCGATGAATCTGGCAAGACGGTCATCCAAGTTTGGCAGAGTCAGACAGAATTCTGTCAAAGTGGTGAAATTATACAAACAAAGTTTTTAAACAACACAGGTGCATGCATTCCAAAGCAATAAAACTTATGGGTGCTGAATAAAGGAAATGAAACAACAATATGGATGGCAGGTGAGAAAATAATGTATCTTGTCACCTCCCACATTAAATTTACTGAGTAATAAACTGCTATACAAACGATGCCGATACTTGTTCAGAGATGCCCACTAAGGAATCTCAGTGACCTATTAAAAGTTGGGAAGGATAATAATAAACTATAATAATTGCCTTCAATAAAGCAAGATAAAGAAGTTGATTAAAACATGTCTGTCTTGGCCCAAAAGAAATCTACACACGAAGAAAACAATTGATTTCTCTATTTTTTACAGAATAAAAAACATTACAACCCTTCAATTTCGATAATTCTTTCTGAAAAGTAGGCCAACAAGCAGTCACAGGTAGCAATATCCCTGTAGGGGGTAGAATATTGCATGGAAATCAAGGGAGCCAAAATTAAGGAAATACTAAAAAAGTTGCAAAATGCTGTCAACACTTCATATTAAGCACAGTTACAAACTAATAAAATTTTTGACTGAAATCCACCTTAAAATGTAAGTCTTTGAGTAGTTGCTCGGGGAGGACCCATTTCTCTACACAGATGTTAAAAATCAAGACGGGCTAAAAGTAAGAACACACTAGTCAAATCACAAAATGCTGAATCAATGGTATGCCCTACATCACTTCGAGAGCATACGTTCTTGAAAGTTGGATGGATCCCTTTGAAATATTTGGAGTTGCATACAGAAAAGCGATTGCCTATACAGGTAACTATGTGAAAGTCGAAAACAGGTCAAAATTCAGAAAAAGATAAAGTTGATGCCACGATACTTCGTAAGCATACCTTTTTGAATGTTGGGTCAAAATCCGTTTAGAAATGTAGGAGTTGGGCACAGAACTATAATCTCTGCATGGACACAGACAGATCACGCCTATTATTAAATCTCCATCGCTTTCGGCAAGTGATAAAAGTTATCCATTTCCCGGTAATTAAATTTTACCATATGGTAAGGCTGACTTAAGAAATTGCTGTGAGTAATCAGCCTATGCTTATAGGGACTCATAACATACCATTCATGTTGACTGACTTAAAGTAAGAGTCAGCATACTGTTCATTGGGGTGTGGCTGTAGCTCATCTCGCTGTTGCACCAGTGGCTGTTGAGCATCTTCAAACACAGCCTTGTTTGACAGGCCCAATGCTGGGACGCTGGCTCCTTCTGCAAGCTAAGATAAAACTCGGACATGAAAACAACAATAGAAAACAACATGATCTGGTTTTATAGCAAATTTTAGTGATTATTCATTAGTTTTATTATTGAACATTTTCGATGGTTATTACTAACAACAAACTGAACATAATTTGACAAGAAATCTCATGGTAATCATGGCAACTTTAATGTGATTTAAGGAAATTTTGATGTTCCGGTCATAAAGAGCTCATGAATCGTGTAGATGCAGCTGTGACATTACACAAATATTTTGTTGAACGAGCAGTAACCAGGCAGCACATGATCTGCGAGCGGACTGGAGTCAGAGTATCCAACTAAGTATTCAGTAAGAGGCAGCAAGAGCAATGGTGACCTAGGTGGCATGTGGGTCAGCACACAGATGGCAGCAGGGGTGCCTCGACAGCGGCTCTATAGCAAACCTTTCTGTAACCCATTGCTGTTGTCTATATGATGGATTAATATAAAGAACAGTATATGACATCTGAAGCATGTCACAGGGAGGGGCTTCAGGACACCACCTGGGGCAACAGTGTAGACAGCAACTGACTACCCAGCCCTCTGCACTTATCCCCCAGCCATCCTCTACAGGTTTGGGTACTGTTAGTTCAATAAAGTATTTGAAAAGTGTACTGCACTAGGAAATAATGTAGTGATCACAAATCACAAGCAGTAATACCAATACAAAGTCCTTACAGTTTGCAAAAGCTCCTGTGACACATCCAAGCCTGTGATAATGCCAAAGTTCTTAATAAAGCTTCTTGGAGCCTCAAAGATGCGAATGACCTTCTCATCTGCACCTGAGGCCAGCTTAAATCGGCCAATCATGGCTATGCACTGAAGGTCGTATCCATGGATTTGAGGTCGAGCAACCTCATGCCAAGTTACCTGTAACAACAAATATTAATTTAAAACCAATCAACAAAATTAAAATATGAATAATAATATACCCGTCACCTTCTCTTACAAAATCAATCATATCTTGTTCTTACGATGATAAAAAATTAATGATTTTTAGGTTAGAAAAAAAATCTTCAGACCACATTCAACAGAAACTTGGTCCGTGTTGAGGTACCTTGTACTTTTTCAATAGATTTGTACAAGTCTCGATGTTGTCAAGAGGCCTGTTTATCAGAAAATCTGATCCCGTAAAGTCACATTGAGTGCAGCAGAACAGTTACTGCACTAGCAATGTCTCCAATACATAAAGCAGTGGCTAAAGTAACTGATAGATCATGGACTAAAAATGTTGACTTTTTAACTATTTGGCAGGTAGTAATTGTCAGAAGTCACATCCAGTGGGGGGAAGAAGGTGAAACAATTTCTAAATATTGTTTAAATCTTGAAAACGTAACCATGGTAAAAACATATAACAGTCAAATGGCACAGTGACCCCGAGACCCAAAAGAGATACAAAACATTCAACGACCTTTTTATGAAGCTTTCAATTCTGAAAAAGACTAATTAGCATATAGATTTCCCTGATATATTCACTCTGCCTAGCGTTACAAGTACTGCCCAACCCTTATTATTAGAACAAGAGATAACAGAGAATGAGCTCTATGAAGCTTTAAAACAACCCCAAAACAATAAAACACCAGGCAATGACAGTTTAGGATACAGATTTTATAAATTAAACATTTTGGGATACTATACCTTTTGGAATGTATTAATTACAATTTTAAAACAGGAAAATTTTCAACCTCCCAAAGGCAAAGAACTACTTATTTCGTTATTGAATTGTGACTACAAATTATTTACAAACTTGGTTATTGCCAACAGAACAAATAAGTACAATTTGAAAGTTTATTCATCCAGACCAAAATTCTGTTTCAAAATGATTTATTGGTCAAAATGTTAAATTAATACAGGCCATAATATCATATTATACAAATAATAACCTTAATGAATAAAATATATTCTTAGATTTTAAGAAAGCGTATGTCAAATTAAATTCGTCCTTTCTTCACTGTTCAGAAAGCCCTTTGGCCTGATAACAATATTGTGTCTTGTGTTCAAAACAACAGATTTACTTGTGGTTATTTTAACATCAAGAGAGGTTTTTGTCAAGGGCACCCTTCAAGTAGTCAATTTTTTATATACTATGTGTGCCATTACATTAGAAATAATCCCATAGGATTGTGAATTGATGGGCGTGAAGTCAAAAGAGCCCAGTACGCTGATAATACAATCTTATTTATTCAGGACAAAATGCTTTAATGAATTTCTCAGAAGAGTTGGTGAGGTGTCTGGTCTTAAAGAACCAAAAATGCAAAGGACTGTTTTTCGACAACCAATTTGAACTTAAGAAAATGTATGACATAAATTGGCCAATAGTTTAGAGAACCATTGCAAAAGATAATTACGGAAATTTGTTATGGTGAGCATTGCTCAAAACAAGATATCAAAAAAATTATCCCTTGCCTTTTATACTTCCCCTGGATCCATGCATTAAATCTGACTTTTAAGTGTGTTGTTGCATGGCAGTGTGTATACTATCTCTTTGTTACATAAGATGAAGATTGTTAATTCGGATAAATGTCCCTAATCTAGTGCAGAATAACAACACAAGTTTTTGCATTGTAATGTAGTGCAAAGCTTGTTGATTGATGTTCAAGATATTTTGACATCTTCCCTTAAGGATGATGTCAAAATAACAAAAATGAATTCATTTTGCCTGAATTCTCTCCGTTGATTAATTATCACTGTCACGCAACATTTTATTTATTTACTTATTACCAACAGCAGCTTCGTCCAGATTGGCTGGCCTTTAAGTGATTCATGTTGAAATATGTTAAAATTACAATATTTAATATTCAAAAACAAAATGAACGAGTGAGACAACATTAAAATTAGAATGTGCTGCCATGCAATGAATCTGTCGGATCTTAAATTCACTTATTGTTAAGTATTATTTCTTAGACTTATTAAATGATGAAGTATGTGAAAGTGTGTGTGTGAAAGCCCTGCACCATTTTTCTTATTCACCCTTTAACTGAAGTGTTATAAGTGTATATTGTTGAATAAAAACTTAAAAGCAAAAAAAACAGTTTGGCTTCTGAAATTAAATTCCTCCTAAAAAGTTAAATTCATATCATTTTTTAACTGAAGGAATACGGTAAAACGTAGTCAGAATAGACGCCCTAGTACTCATTGATGATTGATTTAGTAACTTCTTGAACTATGGGATTTTCCAAAAAAGCACCCTGGCTGACAACAACTTCAAAACCATTGTTGGTTCCTCAAAAAGCTACCTGAGCACGGTTCCCAAACGACAATCTAGTATTCAATCTTTTCTGTTCTTACATACAAATTACTTGCTTTGTTCCATTTGACCTTAGGACGGAAAATTGATTAATAAAATTTGAAATACTTCATCCAAATAACTGAAGGAATTAAAATACAGAGGGCGTGTAATGTCTGAAAATCTATTGCTGGCTTATATAAGACTCCACGTAGTCACAAATGAAGTAAGACTTGAGGGAAGTAGGCAGTTTACACATAAGGTTCTAACAGAAGCTGAAGGATATGAGTACTAAGAAGTTAGTAAACTCCAGGTGTCCAACACTATCCTAGTTCGAGAGGCATCTGTGACTGTGGAGTGGATGGTTGGCAAAATACAATTAACGCCCAGTCCCTCATTAATTGATGCTAGTCTCCAATGGAAGTCAGCTCTAAAACACACACTGCTTGGGCTTCTATAAGAAATTTTAAGGTATACTGTCTGCTAGGAAGGATAGCCTAACCTTCAACGAGCAGAACTTGGAAAAGAGATTTGAATTTTGATTTAACATAGTTTCAAATGGCTAGATTCTGAAAAATTTATACTCTAGAAAAGTATGAACACTGTCAGTTAAAATTGGGCAGTGATAATATTTGCAAAGTTACAAAAAAGATATTGGAATGTGAGCCCATAGCAAAAAATAGACGCCTGGATAATACTTAAGGGGTCTAATACACATAATTAAGTTATAAAACTTTAGGTTGCCCTAGGCGTTCTTCATTCATAGGTACTTGTTACTCATAATTCAGATTAATTTGTACAGCTGCTGTCTTTGATGTTTATGGTCTTAGGCAGTTAAAATGTGAGATACAAGGAAGACAGACAGGTATTAACATAAACCACATATAAACACTAGCCTTTTATTGTCACAAATCAAATTCTTGTCTCCAATTCTGTGCTTACAAAACTTATGAGGGTACTTAAGAAGCCAGGGATGTTTGACACAGTTTCTTACCTTACCCTAAATTTCAAAGACCAAAAACCAAGTCGGAAAAATAAATTGAGTGTGACATGCATTTCAGACTTTCACTTATTTAGAGACTCTTAGTTTTTTCGGAATTCACATAAAGTGAATTCTTTTGCGGAATTAGAGATTTTGAATGCCGGATTTTCATATTGCAATGTAGCAAGTGCCACAATTCCAATATATTTTGTTTTTTAATCATCAATACAATTCCAGAATTTCAACATATCCTGGTCACAAATCAATTGACAAACATTTTGCAGCAGACACGTTCAAGTAACTGTTAATTGTTTCTGAAGGTGGGGCTGATCTTATTCCAGCTTTGAGAAACCATAAACTTGACATGCAAATTGGTATTGGAGCCATAACATAATTCAGCAGAATTAGTAGATAATTTCCAGATCACTTTTACGTTACTTAACAAAATGAAATATATAATATACATATTTGCTTACAAAGATTTCTGTTTTTGAAAATGGAAAACTAGGGGATGTACTTATTGGTTTTTTGGAATATATTTGCATCACGTTGGATATGAATGGTACAAACATAGTCCTACTGATAAGAAAAGCCCTAGGCTATTTTTAAGGTGTTACTGACACAGCACCTTAGGTTTTTAAAAATTTTAAAATTCTTCAGAAAGCCCAATGAAATCAAAAGGAACTTTCAGAACAGCAATTAGATGATAAGATGCGTGACTTTGTATTTAAAAGTACTAATTTTGTAAGCTCCAATAATGGAGGTAACAAAATATTAGTGACACAAAATGCACAACAAAATAAATCAAAAAGGTACATGAACTCATAACAATTAAACATTTATGATGTGTTGATAATCAATGAAAAAACTTTTGGTTTCCTTTGTCCAATTGTAACCTTAAAACAGCTCTACAATTCAGTCAGTAACCTTTGGAATCATTATTTGCGGTACTTGTAGATCTTAATGTTTTCCTGGCTGTCCGCTAATGCCAAATAGCCACAGCCACTGGTAGCCATAGCAACAGGCAGACAAACGCCCTCAGCTTTTGTGGCGACACAACCGCAAAATCTTCCGTGGGTGTCGACAACGTGAACCCGACTTCGAAGGCTATCTGCCACAAATGTCATTCCACTCTTATCTGCAGCAATGGGGTTGAAAGGTACCTTTTTGGAACCTTCTGTATTGTTGCGAGGCGAATACATAAACTTCAGGTTACCAAAGCTATCAAAGGCCTTGATCTCATTGTCCCAGCTGTCAGAGATGATCAACTCGTCCCATCTAGTAAAGGCCATGTGAGACGGCCTGTACACTTCGCTGACAGGAAACTCCCTCAGGTAGTCCAACTTCTTACTGAAAACGGACACTTCTCCTTTATTGCTGGCAATGTAGACTTCGCCCAAACTGTTAACGCCAATGCTCATTGGTTCTTTGCAGGCCTCATTGGTCTTGCCCAGTAGATCTCCTTCCAGAGAGAATGTCTTCACATTGTGTTCCATTCTATCTATAACTGCAATGAAATTGGTGCCAACGGCAACGCGACTTGGAGCCGCCAATGACAGATGGCGAATGAGCCTCAACACACGACCGCTGAGGTCGCAGATTCTAATGGCATCGGCGCAGGCAACAACCAGGTAGCTGTTGTCACAAGTAAACACAAGATCTCGAATTTGTTCATGAACTTTGAAGCTGCAAAAGTTTTTTCTCTTGACAAAGGAGTCGGGTAACACCCCAGGTGTAGTTGGTGGTGATGATGAATCAGTAGATGGACTTTCTGGTGGCTCATTGTTTTCAGAATAAACAGGCAAGGTTTTCGGTCCAACTAAATCTAGAAGTTTAAGTACATAGATATTTGTTGGCAGATTCTCGAGACCATCTTCTGGAACTGGGATGGTTTCGCGACAAACAGGACACAAAAAGGAAGAGGTCATCTGCTCACTACTTACAACTTCAAGGAGACATTGCAAGCAGAATGTGTGCATACAGCGAAGCATCTTGGGAAATTTCAAACGGTCTAAGCATATTGTGCACTCGAGAAGTTCATCGCGAATCACTCGGCGAATGTTGCTTGAACTAATTGAGGATTCGGCGCTGGCACGCCTGCGTCCCAGAGGGAACACGTTACCGTTCCTGTCTGCACACATTAGGGTTGGTTTCTCCAAGTCACTTAGGTCGAAATGTGAGCTGGATCTCACGCCACAGCCAAACTTCACAGTCTTACCACCAGGGTCCGACTCAAGACTCTGTTCCCGGCGCAACGGCTTTTTCAAAATAGATTTTGGTTGAGGCTTAGAGTCATCTGGAATTGAAATGTTCTGAATTTGCTTTTGTAGTGAGTTGATGAGGTTTTGGTCAGCTTTACTCGTTAATTTCTCTCGGCTCACAGCCTTATGGCCCAGTTGAAACTGTCTCTGAAGATAGCTCTTGTCATTCCGGGATAAAGCTGGTTCCCTAGAGGCACCATCTTTGTTCACTTGGCGAGGAATCGGTGGCTTTTTATTTGTCTCTGACCACGTGCTGCTCCGAGGTCTCATTTCGCTCTCACCCAGAGAATCCCCGTCATACTTGTTAAAACTGTTCCACCGCGTAATCTTTGTTGCCATGTTGAAGCCGCTTCAGCTTAACTATGACAGCAGCACACTTGTACAAATAGGGTGAGGACTTTATCAAATGTTAAGCACTGAACATCACTGACAGTAGCTTTCAACACGAATAGCTCAGTTGTTTATGGCAAAGACGGTTAGCACTCTAATACTTAAGCGCCCCACAAACATTACTCATCAGAGCTAAGTCAAGAGGTCACAAAGATCTCATGGTGACCAATGGAAGCTATTACAGAGAAAGCTTCGATTACCGGTTGTTGACACCTGCATTCGCAGCATAATTAGTCTATCACCAGGAGTCCAGTCATCGCTGAGCAAGATAGGTGAGACACACTCGGTGACTACAAATTACCAAATAAGGAAGCAATGACCCACAAGGAACCTCACACCATTTGTAACTTTCACTGAACATTTTTATGAACAAAAACTAACACCATAGGGAGCCTCCTAGACGATAATCAAATGGCCATTACCATAAAACTTGAGACACTGGCAGACTTGTTACCTTTCTGTCTCACCATAGCAACAACAACTAGCAAGATGGTATGCATAAGGCAGGGAAATTAGTGTCCAGTTTTTGATTTACACAAGCCACGAATTACATAACAGTTCTAGGAATTTTTATTGAAAACACCTCAAAGCAGTTATGTAATAGGAAGCCAGAAACTTACAAAATACTATGACTCAAACTCAAACACATGATCAACTTGGCCTGCAAATAAACAAACCAATAAAAATGACAAATTATACACTTAGTTCCTCGAATTGCCTTTGACATTTCATTTTGTTTTTAAATATTTATGGGAAATAAATTTCACTGTATTTTGAAGGCAGTTTTAACAACCTAAGCTATCTTTGTATTATTCTAATCCAGGTGTTTTCAAAGTGAGCTTGAAAAGCAGTGTTCCCAGACTGATGACTCAAATTAAATTTTTCAAATACAAAGAGATCTCTTTTAAAAATACTACAAACAGCAATGTGAAGCATTGGAATGTGCCCACACCTGCATCGCAGACGGCAGCATACTACCAATATGGGACGCTGCATAAGTCAAATCCATCTGAAACGAGGCTGTCACCTTGATACAAACCTATTCGCCAATTTTCAGTCACATGCAAAGAATACCCGAATTGCCTCTAGGAGACGCCACAGTCTTTGGAATCATCCCAAAATCAAGATCATTGAGTATTGATCTCAAGTGGAACACATACCAAATTCATCAAGTAACTTAAGTTTGCAGATATTGAGGCAAAGGCAAAAAACGTTACTCCTCATCATGACAGTTGAAACCATGTGGAATTCCCGCATCACAGCAGCTGTCNGGGGGGGGGGGTAATTCATTGGAAAGCTAACACAGGGAAGAGCTACAAACTATTCCCATACTTCCCATCTAATCAAATCGTAAACAAACCGTGTGATCTGATGCAATGCCCTAAGGGCATACAATAGAGATTCTGTTGCCTAACAATTTAAAATCTCTATCAGAAGTTGAATCAGAGCTTAAAATCCAACTGATTTTGCATGTACATGACGTACTGGAGCATAATTATAAAGAAATAACATTGCAAAGAATATTTTGTTTCATTGAATTTGTTATGGTGTGAAAGTGTCTAGTGTTCCTACATGAAGTTAATTAAACTTCATGTTTAAAGATGCCACACGGTGATACGGCAGCATAAACTAATCGTTTAGAGTGCTCACCTCTGCAAAATGCACGACCGTACTAAAATGTTTACAAGGAAAAGCTTCCTCCCTTTGGACAAACATTGATCCTAGGCATGTATTTGGATACTGGTCTTGCAGAGGTATATAACCTTGGTACTGTAACAGTACAACAGATGACACTGCTTTGAAAGGTTACAGACCGAGAGTTATAACCTTGGTTTTTAATAACCACGTTGATATGACCCGCGCGGTTTAAAAGATATCACTCTTCATCCGAGCAGTTTAAAACTGATTGTAAAAGTTGCAATAATTGTAGCATGGTTGTTACTCTCTGTTAACATAATAATTAATAAATATAATATTAAACGTGTTGTGTTAACACATTGGTTTTTCCCAACATATTTTAAATAATGCTTTTACGCACCCTCATGTATGTGGGTGCATCATTTTGTAACCTTCATACGTCCATTCCTACACTGAGCCTCCTATCAGTTACAGTTTGTAAAATTTCTATTTGTTTATCAAAGGAATTCAGTGACACTGTTATCAGGCAACTAAAACCAGGAACTTTATGCCTTTCTCATTAATGCCGATACTTCGGCGTTTACGGGAATGTCGACAAGTGGAGACGCTTTTAAAAATTGGAACAAAGTAACTGCTTAAGTTTACTTTGCAGTAAATAAGTGAATTGAACATTGACACGTTGCTACAGTAGGAATGCTCAATTTCGGTGGCCATCAAAGTTGTTGGCAGTAGTCACTACTGGGACAATGGTGACAGTCACATTACACCACCTAGTGATAACTTCAATGACAATGACGTCACCAAGTGAGAACTCTGATTTCTGTTATCTACAGAAGCTAATGGGAACACTGAAGTTAATTAGTGCACTTCACACCAACGCTTCTCTAGTACTGCATTTTACTTGATGGGAAAAAGTCTTAACAGGATATTAATTGGGTTCAGTTGATGTGAACAGGACATTAGTGCTAGCGCAATAAAGCTTTATGTAACCATAATCAAGTTGTTAATATCAAGCCACTTAGTGCACAGTACATTTATTTATTTTATGAACATTATAATAGGATGGATGTGCTGTGAGTAGTATGTACATTATGGCGGCAGAAAATGATTGCCAGAAGTCAGATTACAGGTGATGTGAAGAGTCAGGACAGGCCATTTTGTCTGGCTTGTACTATATTGTAAAAGAGCAATTAAAGTCCGCTGAGCAGATTTTGATCAGCAATGATTTTGCAATTAATTGTTCTACCTGAATGGCTTTGAAGGGAAGATGAAAACTAAATCCTCAGAACCTCCCTCTACATTCTGCACACCAAGTGCTGGTAGCACTTTGTCGGTATAAAAGAACTTTGTACTGCGGAGTTGTAAATAAATTTACTAAACTGATGACGGTTAATAAAAGCTTACATAGAACATTTGGTTTCAAATGGTAAATTGACGTTGCTGGTGAATATTTTTCAATTAAACAGGATCTACTGCTTCATTAACTGTCAAGTTTAACACAAATGACAGGCTCAGTGTTACATAACCTCCTGGATATTGCAGTAATTTGTTTCAAGCTCAAATTGCTAAGTCCATCCGTCATGTTATAATTTTCAGTTTCACAAATGACACTGCGAATTCTCCTCACCTGAGCTATTTTTTAAAATGACTTACATGTACAAATTAAAATAAAGCTAACTTTAATATAGAAAATTTTTAAACAAACTGCAAAAACAGCAACATTAAAATGGTTTACGAAACACTCGACAGACAAAATCTGCCAGTGATCAAGTATTCCCTGACAATCATTTGGGATGATTACATATTAACTGAAACGGTGACTGTGCAGACAAATGACATTTTAAAGAGTGCTCGGTGCACCCAACACGTCTGACCCTGTCATCATTCAGTCTCTTGACCGAGTCCTGTTTGCTTTTAAAAAGGTCATAAACCCACTTTTCCGATTATGAAGATGATTTTCAGAGTATACATCATGAGGGACAAACTTAACTTACATAATTCATGACAAAAATGATCAACCTAGTGGAAAATGGTCAAGATGACTTGAAACAGATGACTAGCTCAGCCACCACACTATGTACAAAACAAAACTGGTAAACAGTTAACAAGTGCACAAACATCAGGTCATTAACAAAACATTTTGGCTGTCAATTATGTTTAAAATATGCCAGTGCCCACTACAGTCTAGCGCACCTTTAGAAAAAAGTCAAAGATGATATTACAATCAACATTTTATTGTTTTACCACGCCGGCTACGCATCACCCACCTACAGCACAAATCACGAATTTTTGGCCGACCGGTCGGAAATTGGTCGATGACCGGCCGTCGACCGGTCGTCTAGCCGACCAACAACGGTCGGCTAGGAGCCGTTTGCTGAGTCGCCTCTGTGGTCGGCACTTGGGTCGGCTAATTGGTCGCCTAGCGTAGACGACCAATTCGGATTAAGCGTGTCCTTGGTCGGCAATTACCATTTTATGACTTAGCGGGTGAACTTTGGACAAACAAACATTTAACTGTTCGCTGTTCGTTTACCAGTGGCAACTCCGGTCTTGACATCCGTTTATCAAATTTTGTTCAACTATTGAATGGAGGTAAAATCGAATCAACCTACAAATACAAAGTGCGTGACATTACACAAACCGAAAACCTTATGTTGAATTATTGACGGCGTGGTAAAATCAAACGTTAAGTGATATAGCGGAAAAATAATTTCTAACTTTAGATATGAGACTTTTTATACAGTACATCATGCATAAAAACAAGCACGAAATTTGAAATTTACAGCAAAATTGCATAAAAATCAGAATACAACACTAGATATTTCACGACCTCAAATGTTTTCATGCCGCGGATTGCTCAACAAGCAGCACGCATTTGCGCTCATCCGTTATTGCTCTTGATCATCACTTCATCACGCTGTATATTGCGCTTTACCACAGATAATTATTGTTTATTTCTGTATAATTTCTTCATATGTTGGTACAGCAATAGAACCCAAGTTTATTTTAGGAACAATATAAACAATGGTTTGAACATAGCGCCGATATTAAATCATGGGCGCATGAAAATGGAAGACTGTGATCGGTTTATAGTGTAATCCATCATCCATCATCATTCTGAAATTGTTGTCACTTTCGCAGTAAAAAAATTTTAGAAGCTAAAGCCTTCCTATCTAGCCACCTAGCAGTGAAGACTATTTTCAAAATACAGCAAGGTGCCACTGCGTATTGAGCTCAAACAGACCTCGAAACTTCACACAGCCCGGATAGTTACATGTACGCTTGTCACCTCGTCGAAAAACTTGTATCAACATGAGCTCAAGACCGGTGAGTTCGCATGCAAACTCTGGAAGCCAATTGGCATTCAAGTTGCCCGTTACGGCCGTTTAAACGAAAAACATCCGACGTCATCTTCTTGCGTAATTCTCTGCCTTTTGTAACGAAAAAACGTATGTCGTCGTTTTGAAAAGAGTTCACACGCGCCAATTTCAAAATGTTTTTGACATCTCCCATTAGATGGTGACAACATCTCAGCAAAATTTGTTCTAAAATTTGGTTCACTGATATCAAAATTCCAAAAACATATAATGAAGTGAAACCAATTCTGATCATTTGTCGTGACGTCTACGCAACCTCGAGGGTTTGATTGAAGAATCTGGGAAAAAGAAACTGACTAATAGGGGACGCAATATTTCATTGCGTCGAAAGTCGACGCAAAAGGTCATACCCTAATTTTAGCAGCAGAATAATTGTAGAAAACCAAATTTTGCAACGCTGGTAAATAATTTAGATTACTCTAGGAAAGAGTTTATTCGGTCACTTTTACCCACAATGGCATAAATTTGTGTATTTAATTTAGTAAACACCTTCGCACCAAGGCTAGAGCCTTCCGAGCCCTTTGGCGTAAGAACACAATACTTGGCGTTTCGCGTATACTCCAGGGGGTAAAACTTTGAAAATAACATTTTCGGGGTAACCTGGTACGGGTAATCCTAAAAAAATTGTCTTTGTTTTCATGTAGAGCGTAAAAATTATTAACTCAGTAATTCAAAAATAACACTCTCGCAAACGAAAACATACAGAATTTTCAGCTCTATTACCCTGGTTAAAAAACAACTTCTATAAGTTTGCATCGGATTTTAGTGATCACCAGTGCAAGTCAAAACTCTTAAGGGGGCGCAATTTCAAACCTTTGGCATGGATCAGTGATATAAAAATGGAATTAGACCGACTTTAATTCATCAGCAATGTAGACTGTAGACACAACAGTTCCAGACACTGACTGCGTTTGTTAACGTCTTGTGGCAATGATAAAAATAATTGTTTCTACTATCATTGATAACAAGTTTTACTCTGATGAGGTATGATGCAATATGCATGTCTAATATGNTATGATTTCGAAGTTAGAGCCATCGAAGTCCATGGGTTTAGGGCATACTGGACCGTGAATTTCGCGTCTGTACTGCAAGGGTCAATACTATGAAAATAAAATCCCCGGAGTGAGAACTCTTCGCGGTGTAACAACTCACTCACTAATCCTTCATCATGGGCGCTTGATAGGAGACCAGTGAAAAACTTAAAACACGCAAAAACGATGCAGTTTGGCGTTACACAAACAAAATCAATTGTGGGCGAAGACTGCGAAAAACAGCCGCGTTTACAAAATGACTATACAGCGTTGTATTGACCGGGAAGCAACCGATCTAATACAATTTGTTAATGTCACGAGTCAAATTAAAGATCAAATGTAAAGAAAACTTTCACGTATTTCATCCAAAACTTGTTGCATTGTCCATAATCCAATGTTTACTAATGCCGCTTGCCTTCAACCTTCGAAGTAGTGGTGTTACACAACCGACGTGAACTCATGTAACCGAGACAGCAAAACTAGGTAAATTTAGTTGACCCTGTGCTATGACGAATATGCATCGACACGCAAAGTGGTATGAGCTTGACAACCTATTACACAACTGGTACTCTAGCCTAAAAACAGCAGCCGACCAGCTGGTAGGCTGATGGCCGGTCGGCTACAGGGTCGGCTGTGGGGTCGCCTTATGAGTCGGCACTGCGGGCGGCTGCTGGTCGGCTAATTTTTAGCCGACCGGTCGGCTAATTTGCCGACCGGTCGACAGCTAGTCGTCGACCAATTTCCGACCAGGCGGACAAAATTTCGTGATGTGTGCTGTATTTGTAATTTAGGTAATGGCGAGAAAAGTCTGTGGGGAAAACGAATTTTCGGTTATTAAAACTTTTAACATACCATCTGTTCTTTCCGCTTCCAAGGCACATAGAGCCTCATGGTCTGATCTGCACTGGAGCTGATTAAAAATTCACCATCAGGATCCCACGCAATGTCTTGAACGGCATCATAGTGACCACTCACAGCGACCTCTGGTGTCCAACTGACTGTCTCCTGAATACACCAAATCCAATATATAGGTTACAAATTTTCAAGCAAACTTCTTGAGATACCCTGCACCAAAGACAACTGTTACAATAATTATAATGATGTATAATAACTATTACAAGACTTCTTCACAACATGGTCCTCAAGGCCTAACTTACCAGAATAATCAAATTAAATGACTCCCTGATCCCACCTTATGGCCTGACTGTTTATTTTCACTCAGGGCCTGATGCCCTCTGGAGGCGTTATCTAAGAATGGATCTCACAGGCGGATCACGCCTTCAGGAGGGATAGGAGGCAGCAATTTATTGGTTTAAGTTTAAATATATCTAGGGTATTCCCAGTTTTCTATCCAATGAGGACTGAGACACCATACTCTGTGTTAACTTCTTGTTTGTGAAGTTAATGCTTATTGGCTGTTATTTCTGGAATTTAGAACCATTTCTTCACAAGCAAATTATCAATTCAAGGAAAAACCAGGAAGCGTGTTAACTTTGTAGTGGTTGTTGTGGTAACTTTTGAAAGGTTATATAGATATTCCTCCCTGAAATATAGTATGTTTGTTTGATTTGAAGACTAGAATGAAGCTAATTGCCCTGAATTGTCTCCTAATTGGTGTTACATAACACTGCTGTCACCACTTAATCATCTGCTAGGGTGCTCCTGTTTATTTTATTTGAACTGACCAGAAACAATAACAAAATGTTCAATTACTAGGAACATTCTGCTCTTTGACTAGCACTGTGCACATACTCACTTGAAATTGCCCTTGATATTATACCGACATCATCTCTGCTGCTCTCTCACAGTTCTTGAAGTCTTTATTATGGAGGATAGTGTGGATACTGATGACACTGGTCACATTTAGATATAGACTTCAATGATTATGGATATGATAGTGTGGATACTGATGGCACTGAGTGGTCAGATTTAGATACAGATTTCAGTGATCTAGTTTATGATGAGGATATGCTACACAGAAAACTTTCTTGACAATATGTTTTCTGGAAATTTAAATGGATTATTTGTAAACAAACGTCTTTGTTTCTGGAAAACAAAAAGTAAAACTACTTGTTCAACCCTTTATCGATATTGAACTCTTGGATAAATTTTATATCAACATGAAGCTCATTTACTCAAGATGTATTGCTGAAAATTTGGTAAGTATATGTTTACTAATGACTGAGTGATGAGATTTTAATTATGTGCAGTGCTTGTGACCTAGTTCTGAGTGAAATACCCTCCGACTTCAAGGGGGTAGACATTCCACAGCTCAGCCAGGCCACTAAGCAATTTATTCCATATGGTGCTCAGGGTCGAATGAGTTAAATGATAATAATGAATTTATTAAAAAAAAAGATAATAACAATGACTATGTACAGACTCTTGGTGCTGATTGGGCAGTTAAGGTAGCAACAAGTGGAAATCACTGGTCAGTTTCCTCTTAAAGTCTTCACGGTAAATCCTTTTAAACCATGAATGAAGGGACATTTCATTCCGTAGGCAAGTCTATAAATATTTACTATTTTCCAAGGATAAGCAAAGCAAAAGAAGACAGAAAAATGATGACTAACAAGCTACGTGAGACCTACCTGATCGAAGTGCCAGAGATGAAGCGCCCCTTGGTAACCATGTGCCAGTATCGATCTGCCGTCAGGGCTGAACTGACAGCCATAAAGACCAAGAGTGTTTCCACCCACTTCTCCCACTCGCACCTGAAAATAATGATGGATAGACTATGTGTCATTTCTGAGAATTCATGCTGTAGACTAGAGGGATGAAAAAATGATATCTTAATGTAATTAAGATTAAAAAATGAAATCTTGGTATCACACTTCCGATAAAATGCATAACAGACTTACTGGACAGATTATGAAGTTTGAATTTTCAGCGGTCAATATATCAGAGTTGACAACTTTCTAAACGACCACTGCTGTGGTAACGAATTATTCATATTGATCGCTGCTGTGGAAACGCTGTTTTAACTCCCTTTAAAAATTCCTTGTTGAAGTAATGTTCATGAGATCTCATTGTTATTCGATGCTGGAAACTATATGACTGAAGCAGTGTTTAGACATCAACTGTAACATGGCGCAAACTGACACGGAGCAAGATGATCACTGTCAAACTGCTGTTTACACACAAACTCAGAAACGATGGAGAGACGGAAGTTGTGGGCAAGAATGTTGAGTGCGCATGTTCAAGATTACAAAGGTTGGAGTTGCAGTTTAGGCTGACAAAGAGAAAATAGTGCATGTTTCTGCACATTTAGAGGGAAAAAAGGTTAATCAGCAACAGCTAAGCTAACAGGCGAAAGGTAAAGGAAGTCAGGAGTACATGTAGATATGGCATGAAAATGGTGACCGAGAGTGTGCTATTGCACAAGCCCAGGTAACATGATCGCGTCTGCCTTGGCCCAGATTCGTGTTTAGTTGGTAAGTTGACACGGAACGAGATGATCAAGCACAACTTGCTTTACCTCAACAGATGGTGACGAAATTGACACGGCGGTGACAACTGGTTCTGTGTCAATTTCTGTTTACACAATGTTTTGCTGTGTTAACTAACTCTGTGTCACCTTCTCTGTGTCAACTTTTGTAGGTGGCGCTTAAAGCACTTGAAAGCTGAGCATGCTGACACAGATCACGATCACAGTCAACTTCTGTAGGTGGCACTTTAAGCACTTAAAAGCACATAGATCACAATCACAGTCAACTTCTGTAGGTGGTGCTTTAAGCACTTGAAAGCTGACTGTGCTGACACAGATCACAAGCACAGTCAACTTTCATAGATGGTGTTTAAGCACTTGAAAGCTGGACGTGCTGACACGTATCATGGTCACATTAATTTTGTTTCGATGTCACTAAATGTTAATTGTCGATTATTTTTTATTTAAACCACTGTTGCATCATGACTGTAAAATATGATGTCTTTCCTCAAATATAATCAATTATTGTTCTTTTGTCCATTCCAAGCCTATTTTTAATAAAACAACTCCGCAAGCTGACTGACTGACAGTGTATCATAGTCAGTGACAAGCCCAAGCACAGCCCCTTTCCAACAGATTACTTAAAAGATGTAATGACATATTAAAAAAGAATTATTGAGTTTCACTCTCTATCAATGTTGGCTACGTGATGATCCTAAAAATGTGATAATGACATCATCTCCACACCGGTAATTCACATTTTAGAGTCTGAAAACCAACATAATGACATCGTTGAAAGTCAGTGCTAAATGTATCAAAATGATCTAGTCAAGACATGCCAAATTTAGCAAAAATATGATTTATTATACTTCTCTTGATTAATTTTGTTTTTCTCTACTATTACACTACATGATAACATATAATACCTGATCAAGCCACACTCCAGAGACAGGGTCTGGTCTCCAGATGATCATAGTTTTGTCCATAGAAGCAGATAACAGGCACATGGGCTGGTGACAACAGCCATCTTGAAAAGAAAAAACATTAATCAATCATAGACGGTGCGATAACTGATTTTCCAAAATAACTTATCAACAAAAGATTACCTTGAGTAATAGTACTAACCACTTTCAGTATACAAAGCGAGCAAACCTTTATGAATTTTGTCAAAAATGCAAGATCATTAAGTTATGGTCCTCTCAGATTGAAACAGACTCTATAAACTTAATTAGTTTTTTGAAAAAATTCCAATATAAGTACCAAGTTAGTCATCAGTGCTTATTAATATCATGAGATATTTCCAGAGGTATTAACTTAAAGGGAAATTTGTAAGGCTGAACCTCCTCCTAAGAAATAATGTCAGGTCACATACCTTTGTAGATTACAGGGTGCCATTTGATACCATAGATCCAGTTTTCGTGTGCCATGAGTACCGACTCCAGCAAAACATAGTACTCCAGGCTCTGGTCTGAAATAACGGAGTAACATGCAATAGAATCAGATGAAGTAACTAAGATGGTGACTCCACACATTGAGTGACACCAACTGTATACTTGAAAATTGCATCTAAGAACTTCAAGAAACTCGAGACACATCCAGCAAGAATGCAATCAAGTACTTGCAACCAATTGACGAGCTGAAATGAATCAAAGGGCATTTCAGTAAAATCAAGAAATCAAAATGACAACCCTCAGAACGTAGTCCATGCAACATTTAGTTCTAAAGTGTTTGACTTAAAAAAAAAGATTACAAACTAGACACATCTGATTCATTGACTTTCCATAGGTATAGTGTTTCTGTCCTGGAAATGGTACAGAATTCCAAAATGAATCCCATTTATATTTGATGCCTGTATTTGTGGTGATAAAGTCACTGAAGTCCTACCTCCCTCTTTCCCTCCCTTCCCACCTGCCTGTTCGGTCCGCCCGCCCATACACAGTAAGGTGAATGTCACCAAGTTATTTGTGGTGATACCAAATGCTCACACGATGGCAACTGTCCCACAATGCACTTGAAAAGTGACAGCAGCACCTCTAATATGTCTCCTGAATTCCACATCGCTATCAAGGCTCCACACTAACTGACGCCAAACTGCTCGAAAGCAGGTAACATTTGCTGTTGGAAAAGTAAATCATGAAAGTGGCATGCCTGATTGGATGGTTAATTTGAAGCACTGGAGCAGTAAACAGTTAAGAACATACCAGTGTTTCCAGAAAAGTCAGCTAATTTGCAGTTTAAATGCCTGGTTACTAAGAAGATCATATCAAAATTATCAAAATACATTTAGATTCTAATCAGAGTTTAAGTATTCAAAAGGGGACCAACTCAAGGCCTACAGGACAGGCATTAGCTATGGCTATACAGATAGCCTGTTGCAGCAATTTCTACAATTTTTGGACATGCCAGGAGAGTACCTCCTAAATCCACCAATGAGAAATCAACAAGAATGGCCACTAGCCAAAATTTCATAAAAATCGATCCAAGAACTCTAAAAATACAGAGGCAAACGTAAAAAATAAACTAAAATAAAGTTGCCATCATCTGTTGTAGCCGAATTTTACAACAATCCTAGGGGTTCAGGAGAAACAGCCATGGACGCAAGATGGACAGATGTCAAACATAGATACTAGATAGACTACATAATATAGGGGCACATAAATGGGTCAAGCTGGTTATCACATTTAAACAATAAACAACTTCAGCGACTTATTTCTTAGTACCTTCGTAATCCACGCTAAAAGTGATTTCCTTGACCTTAATATCTTGAACATCCTCCATCTGAAGGTCAGCAACATTAGCCACCAGGTGTCTCTGACAGGCAGGTGTTATCCTCCAAAGTCTGATAAAGCAGTCCTGACCACAGCTGGCAAGCAACACATCTCCACTGTCTGACAAGAAAGCCAGTTATAACATCATATTAATGTATTCACAGAAACAGATAGATTGCTGAATTGCATGTCCATAAGCAAGATTTCACCACAAATGTTTAAAAAATGGTGATCATGAACATCATTTCACTGGAATTTTTATAATTTTATTGACTAGCTGTTTTGAAGATGTGTTGACTTGAGGCATAGAAAAGAGCTAAGCATAAATAGAAATATAATCAACCCATTGACATTACATTACTGTTATTTCAAGGTTTGGCAGATGAAGTAGATGCAAAAAATGGCCACAAAATATATTTCTATAACATTTAGCATCTTATTTTCAGAACAAGACAACTTTCTGATAAAAAGAATTAATAAAGATACTGTTGAAAGAACACTAAACCCGCATTTTGACTATTATCGGAATATTACACTAAAATCTTAGAAGCACAGTAGACCTTCGCCAATGCTTCAAAGTTTAATTTAACTTTAACAACTCGTGACAAAATATGCAAATTCAGTAAGTGTGCCAAACGATTCAGGGGAGTTAATGGATGATTGAGAAGAGAGGCTGAATGTCCCAAACCAATGTATCTATTTTGTGACACAGTGAGGCCAGTTTTACCAGAAAAAATGCTCTTATGTTTTCAGTGAAGCAGTAATTGCACAAAATAGTAATTTTAAGCAAAATTAAAAAACAGTGTGTAGAATCCCTTTTAATATGCAAATCTAAGCTGAACAAAACTGTTTTGAGCAGCAACTCACCATCTTGTGTAAAATCTAACTGCCGCAGCCAATCTTCATGACCAGCCAAGCTCTGCGCTTTGACAAACTAAGCAAACCAAACAAAATAAAAGTTAGAATTACTATTAACACCACGGCTTTTTGAAAACTGCTCAGGTACTTCTAACCAAGCAAAACTATGAGCATTAAGTACATGGATCTGGATACTGGAAGGGGAGGTTTTGAGTCGGCACACACACAGTACACACAACTCTATCTTACTATGGAAGAGGTAGCAGTTTTTGGCACAATGGCCCTTAAAAACCATTAAGAACAAACTGTACCAATTGACCAAGCCATTGCAGCAGTAGTAACTCTGACTGACCAGACAACTCACCTGAGACTGCTGAAGGGTGAACAGGTGGATTTTTTGGTCATCACATCCCAGAGCAAGTAACGGTGCTACAATGAAGAGAGGACAACAAAGAACAGTCAAACGTTTTACATAGTAACAATCCACGTACATTTTGTTGAGCACGTTGCAACGTGGATGACATTTGTAAAGCTACAACACAGCAGGAGTTTGAACAGATGGTCAAATTCATTCGGCAGTTGCTGCCCCATAAGCGTCCACCAAATGTCTAGGTGCTGCACAATTACCGTCCAATACACAAGCTATTCTGATGTTTAGTGATGACATATCTGCCATTATTATGACAGGATTTGGACTCACAAATAGGAACAGAAATGCAGTCACATCACATTTTCAAAAACGTTGCAGGTCTCGTGTAACCAAGGAGGCAGTTTAGCGCTTGAAAATTTTAAGCATTTACATTGATTGGAGTAATGGGACAAAGGTTGCACCCATTGTATGCTCCTGGGCAATTGACAATGATTACGATTGACCAGTTTCAGGTGATAATGTTCAAAGTCCTTAGTAGTTCAAAGCGCTATGTAAATCTGACCTAATTATTATTCCTGTTTTAAATACTGGCATTTCAATTTTATTGGACTAGGTCCAATGCGTCAAAATAACGTCCTACTAAGCAAGCAAATTCCTGGACTGTACAAAGGCTTAAAATTTAGCAAACACTATCAATTTGAATACAAGCCAAATACATAATGATCGAAATCCATGCATGCCCACAAAATTTCACAAACATTCATCACAAGGTTTTGGAGATACAGTAGTGGATGCCAGAAGGATGTGGATGACAACATACTGCATAATGAAAATGACTACAAAAATCAAAAGAACACTGTGTCCAAAAAACTTGATTGCGACAGCGACAAGGAACTACAGCGCACATACAGAAATAAGTGCAGAAAACAACTTCGCCTAAGGGGTAAAGTATTGTAACCACCAAGACAAAGGCACAGGTGGTTCACACCGTGATAGCATCAGGCATGCAAATTTTCAGACATCCGTACAGACACAAGAGCAGATCCATGACAGCAGTGCTAGGCAGAGATGTCGACGATGCGGATCTAGGTCAAGTGGGCACACAACCATACAAGTTAATAATTCATCTTACTTACTGTTACACCCAGGCAGGCTGGCCCAGGCAGCATCAAGAGCAAACCCTGTCCCAAGTCTAATAGTCTGTAAGCATGTGAAACTGTCTGCAAAGTAAGCAGGGAAAATGTTACATATTAAGCACTGGCTTTGCAGAAACAGCTGAAACACAAACAAGAACCAAACAGTACATCCAAATGTACAACTGTGAGTGCCTTCTAGAATGAAAGCAACAAATAAAGCAAACATCATGTAGTTACAAAATGTTTTTGCACTGTCTGGAAGTTATACCTGTCTGATAAAGCATAGGTGGCTCGGGTCTCGTTTTGTTTTTTGAAACTCGAGTCAGTGGTGCAGTATTTTTTCATCAAAAACAATGCGGGATTTTCTTTTACTCATCGCTTGGCAATCCTGTGCTGAAAATAATGTGAGCTGGCATTTTTATTTTTAGTCAGGAACCGTAGCTCTTAATATGAGTCAGGGTAGAGACCAGAGCTAACCATGCTTTTGGCCTTATCTGGCTGAAAGGAAGTAATTCAGGTGCACTTTTGTCAAAAATAAACAATGTAAACACGAATAAGTATAGTTACACTCATTCCATCTTGCCCAATCCTTTGCCAACTTTGTGAAGAAATACAATGTTAGCAAAAAAGGCAAGACCACAAACCACACCTTTGAGAAATATTTAAACTAAGAGTCCGCATGCTTACACATGGGTGAGCTAGTTTTCCCCAATGCCCAGTGACACGCTTACCAGAGTCAGCAGGTCTCCTCCATATTCTAACTGTAGAGTCTGCCGAGCAAGTAGCTATGAATGTAATTGGTCGTTCTTTGTCTGAAGCTTCTATGTAAACACCTGATGCTTGAGTCACACTACTTGAGTGTCCAGTCAGCGTGGAGACGGGTCGAAGCTGTGTAAAATCATTAATTCAAAAATTAAGACTTTCTAATTAAAATCTAATTCAAATACTTTTACTAAGTACAGCCTTAAAGTAATGCATCAAAAGAAAATAACAAACAAGCAGCGTTTTTGTAATAATTCAAAACATTTTTTAAAGACTGATGTTTCAGATAAAGATTCGCGACTTCAAAAGTACTGCAACAAAATCTGTAAGAGAGTGACAAATTACTGAAACTGCTGCCAAATTCTGTGTTTCACTTAATAATAATTTTCATTTTCAAGAACCATTACATTTTATCTGCCTATTTCTAAGTACTGCACACCTTTTGAACAAATCCTACCTCATCACCATCCAAACTCCAAACAACAGCAGTTTTGTCAGCAGATGCTGAGATTGCTTCTGTTACACTGCCTAAAAATACAAATTTAAAGTGTTTGCTGAACCAGGACTAATATTTAAGGAATCATAACTGATATTCAGAAATTTCCACCTCATGTACCCAGACGTTGAAAACTTCAAAATCTTAATTCGATATTTTGACAATACATCTTTACATCAATACATTAAATTATTTTTAAATGGAAGACCAAGACTATTTCACTCGTCTGTCATTTGAGGAAACAACAAGGTTGGCAGTCTTCCTCACCCACACAACACAAGAAGGTTATTCTTGACACCCTTCCTTTCCCATGCACGCACATCCCTTCGCTCATGGTCATACTTATTTTCTCACCCATACATTCAGCTTACAAGAGCAATGCGCAGCGTTGAAATGCACCCACGACAGCGCTACAAATGGCGTGCTTCTATGGGTGTATTTAAGTATCATAAAAATGGCCATTAGATGGTGCAGAATGCCCAAACCCCTCTGCATTGAAAAGGGGGCGCTGCCTCAGTAATACTTAACTATTTGCCAAATTTCATGAAAACAAGCCAAGGAACTCCTAAGATATAGAGGCAAATGTAAAAAACAATTGACACTAGGGGGCACAGCTATAGTTCGATTGGATTGAAACTCATCATCATCTGTTGCCATCTCTATAGGAGTCCATCTGCTAACCTTCTCAAAGATCCTGCAAAGTGTTAAGAAGATAGACCTGTACACGTAAAAAAGCAAAATTGCCTCCAGGCCACAGGAGATGCCAGAATAGTCAAAATTATCCGAAAATCAACATCAGCAAGGGTCTTCACATCAGGAACTCAACTTTTAATTTTCACAATGATCCTTTGAGTGGTTTGACAGATAGAAAGGACCTCAAAAACATAATATTATGCAAAAATTTTTAAACAGCCACCAGGTGGCACAGAAAACATCTATCTGTCCGAAAATGGGAAGACATTGTCGTCTCCTTTATAGAAACCTATTTTCCGAAATTCATCAAAATCCAACGAACTCCGAAGATACAGCTGCGGACACTGGACATCTAGACAGAGACGACAGCAATATGCGCAAACATATAAATATTATGTGGGCGCATAATAATGAGCTGCAGGATTTTTCTCAAGTGCTACGACTGTGTTTCATGATGAATACAATTATTCTGTCATACACTATGCTTCGAAGTTGTAGAGTACACAGATACAATAACACACGATGTGTCACACCAAGCACAAGCCCCATGTGCCTCCTACCGCCTGTCAAAACATGCATGAAAAAAGGAGTTATTTGTGCACAAGTATAAGGGAATTGCAGCACTTCAGAAAAGAACTGTAAATCCTGAGAAAGGAATACAGTTGGATACAACATGCCGGCATTTTGAGAACCACTTTTATCCCCTGAACAACGGGCATCAAAAAGTTTCTTAAAATGTGAGCACATTATATCCAACTATTGCCAGAGAAAAAGTGCTGGAAAAGACCACGCCCGCAAATATCCAGTGAAGAAGATTGGCCATCTTGAACCGAGTGCCACTCACAAAGGATGGCAATAGCAGTAGCCTGAACAGCTGACTTTTTCCAACAAAGACTCACCTGTCACAGGTATCCACTGGACAGAGTTGATTCGGTCGGAGTGAGCCACCCTCACTGAGTTCACATGTCCAGCACTAGAGCTTGTCTACAGACAAATATTAGATTATTCACACATTCAAATTCTTGTCAAAGTAAGACTACACAAGAAGCGACTATGCTGACAATAACTGCATTAATCTACTCAAAACAAAACAAAATTCCTCTCACATGTAGCGAATGTCAACCCTTGCAATTGTGAGCTAGCTCAGATTTAACAGAAAAACTGCGGCTCAGATCAATGTCCATCTTAGGCAACAAGTAGCCCCTCGGTTGGCCGGTTAAGGGCTACAATACTTCCCATCGCTTTCTGTACTAATTTCGTCCCATGTATTTTAAACAGGCGGTAGGCGAAATCCGCTCACCGATTAAGAATTTTAAACTCGTCAAAACATTCTCCACTGAAAATAATCATTTAAAAAGATGCTTACTTTCTTCAGTGGTCCTTTCTACTTATACATATATCGTCGATGAAGCTTAGTTACGAGAATTAATGTGACTTTGGCAAAAAATTCCAACTCCACTTTTTTGGTCACCGTTAACTTTTTCACCATGCGCGGAATAACCATAAAATACTTCCAATGAGTCACGTGTGTTAGGCAAAGGCTAGCGCAAAACTGTGCGAAGCGCGTGACGTGGCACGTGACACTTGCAAAAAAGGATGGGAAGATATTAGGTGAAATTTGTTAGATTTGTGTCCCTTGGACTTTTTGTTCATCAACAGGCGGGATTTCACGTAATTTCCTCAAAATAGCATCCACTGAGAGAATCTCGAGTGAACGCCGATCAGATTTTCATGGACATGTTCAAGTTATGTCGACTAAATTGTATCCAAAGTCATGCGTATGTGTTAATTATAACTAGCATGCATGTTTCATTCAATTTTATTTGCTGTATTTTGAAATGAGAAACTTGTTATGGGCATGTAATTGCCTATGTCCATCTATGAAAGTATGATCTACACGAGTCAGATGACAGAAAACGTAAAGATTCATACAGCCTAAGATTACAGGCCTACACTCCGGAAACCAGGTTGGGGAGTGAGAGAAAGTAACCATGGCGAAATGACGATTGGCTTGAAGCAACTCAAGGTTATATTAGTTGATATTAAGGCTAAGTTGATGGCGAGCTTAAAGCAGAAAATAATTGCCAAACACTGTAATGAAAATGCAAGCCATCTGGACGTACGATGCCATGGGTCTCAAATCATTTTTAATCAAGTCCAGGGACACACCTATCTGACTATTAAAGTTGAACTTACGGTACAGCATTTTTGAAGAACACCCATTTATCAGTACATAAAATTACTGGTTTACTCATGTTTACGCCTGTCAATACTTATTTACGGACGGTTTACGTGTCAAATGTCTTACCAACAATCAACATTCAACAATCGAGACACTGAGTGAAACTTGCACAAGGATGTTACATTAACCACGATTAGATACACCTATGTCCAAAACAGTTCCTTCAAACTCACACTAGGGTTATATACAGCAACTCCATTGCAAGACGCGTACAAGATGATATTGTTAGTGCCCCAAGAACACGCGTTTGGCGTTCGATTGCAACCAACAGCAACAAAACATGTGTCGATAGTCGCCATATTTGTTATTTATCCATTTGTATACCTTCTTTTAAGGAGAGCTCTCGGAAATACCATGTACACGAAAGACGTCGCTCTAGTCGGTTGGCGACTGGTCAAGCCAAGCGTGACCACTTGAGCGAGTGCCGGGCCGAAAGCCACCAGGGACGTCCACTCGGTGACATAGGAAGTTTGAGTTTTTAGTTGGTTCCTGCCTTTAACTTCGAAGATTGACAACAATGGCTGAACGGGACGGGTTGAAATCGGCACCAAAACATTCGAGATAAAAAGCAAGGACTGAATTTTTGTCTCACTAGTCCGTCCTCAGTCGGCCGGTCTCACTGAGGCCTACGTACTTTGTCATGGTATCAAGTTGTTAGCATGCGCAGTGAGAATTTGTGTCATTTGTAAGACCAGTAATGCTGGTTATTCACGCTTCAGACCGTTATGCGAGAGCCGGTTGAGCAAAAAAGGAGAACGATTTTGTCCAAATTTACAGCTCAGCGCGAGTGGTCTGCCCTACCTTACTGAGTCACCGGGTCGTAAAAATGCTCCTCTGGCCGGGAGGTGAAACGTCGTTGGGGAGTCTGAGTCGGAGTGTGACACCGACGTTAGTAGACTTGAGTTATTTACAAGAATTTATCCACAAATATGAGTAGTCAGTTGTATTTCACTGCGCGCACCCGGCANGGGGGGGGGGGGGGGGGGGGGGGGCGCTCAGTCAGGTGGAGGCTCGCCAGTCCCCCGTACCTGATTTGGCGAGAAGTGGGCAAAAAGTTCCGCCTCAGAGAAAAAAAAATCGAAAAAACTAGAAAACGAGACAAAAGTCAACTGAAAATTTTTATACACAACGATGACTCTCAGTTGTATGTTTGAGGCGGAATTAGTAGTACCAGAGATGAGGATGCCGCGACGGTTGCTATAGCAAAGAACGGGACTAGTGCAGATGTAATCTGGTCCAAAACGTTCTCGCGTTACTTCCTACCAAATTTTCAAATCAGACATGCTTAAATGAATGATTACATCTACTCGGACAAAAATATTTAGTCAGAGAATAATTTGACGATTTTTTTTTCTAGTTATATCATTGCGTGTTACTGACTTAAGTTGCTTACGTCGTTGGAAATGGGAACAGCCCACTGCTCACCATCCGGTTCTCCATTCCGAAGGTTCACTACTTCGAAAGTTCACTACTATGAAAAGATCTAACTTTTTTTAACTCATGTATTTTTTACACTTTTACTTGCAAAATGAATGATTCTTCGGTTATTAGATCGGAATAGTGTTCCTATACCGAAAACAACGCTCTGGTACTCTAAAATACTTTGTTTGGCTTTCATGCGCATGTAAAATTGCCAGCCTGTCTTACGAACACGGGAAAATGAGAACGTTATTGCATTTTTGAAAATATGAAGTGGGTATATTGATAAATCATCAACCACGATACATTCATCAAATCCATGCCAAGTCATAACTTCACAGCGCGACTGAAAAGGTTAAGACCTCTGCGCCTGAACCTCACCCACCGGAACCACGCACACGGCCGAATTGAAATTAAATCTGCTTAACAGGCTACCCTTTCCCCTTCAGTCTACACGAAGTTAGAGAGCCCCATTCAGTCTTCCTAAATTTAAAACTGTTGGTCGTCGCAGCCCTGGTGATAGTTAAATGTCTGCTTTTTGAGTAACAATGTTGGGGTGCATTTAGTGAACTTACCGTCTGCTTCTACTGCATTTAAAAGTACTGAAGCAAACACACGTGTAAGGCCTACAGGCATGCATGTCAGTTCGCCTATCCACAATCGTAGTGGACACTGGATGAAAAACATACCTGTATTTGACGAATACTTTCAATTCCAAATTTGAAAGTCCCTACCCTTTACCGTACTGTGCTAGCAAACAATATCACGATAAGAAACCCACTTTCTTCTCTTTTGTTTCGGGGTCAATTTTAAGGCATTCACACAGCACTACCCGTTTTACCGACTTTTGGCGAAAATTGGCGATTGTCACACATTGCCTAGCCCAAGACCATCGTGCTGTTACAAACAGCTTGGGATCATGAAGGGAATAAATTCATAAAACGTTGCAGAGCATTGGTCAAACTTAATACAGTGCAAAATAAAGAAGTTCACCCCATTCAGCAATAATACCGAAATTGATTTTTCTGGTCGCAAAAATAATAATGTCCATTTAATGCCGCTTTAAAGAAACATTTAGACAAACAAATGTACCGTAGTTAATGAAAAGTACATACATTTTCATTATGGATTTTAAGAAATTGGATATACATGTAGGTATGACGTCCTATTTGTTTTCGTTGTAACGAGTCTCTCGTGGCTATGATTAGTTTGTGAAGAAATGAATCATCTGCGTAAACATGTTTTTATACAAACACTTAATTAAGAGAACTATTGTAGCCATGGAAGTCGTGTGAACATGGAGCTCTGTCGCATATTTCAAAAAACTCATATCAACAGATCTGACATCTCTCCATTACGTTACTTCACAATATTCGCAGGAGTACCAAATCGTTGCTGGGCACATGTATGTTGTCATTAGAGGCTTGGAAACTATCTGATCACGTTCGCAATATGGTAGCATAGAGACCGGTAGATTGGCCTATCCATAGTTGACTTTGTTTTTCTTTGTTAATGATAACGGCAAGCATTTATCGGAAAGAAGCTGATGTGCGTCCAAGGTACGATATCTTGAATTGTTATATCCATTAAAGACGGAAAAAGGGAAAACAATGGTATCGTACCATAGGCGATAACAATGCAACGCGCTTACGCCCATCGCATGGATCTCGCAAGTTAAACAATAGCTTGCGACCTCCATACGACGTCATTTGTCATGGAAGCCAATTAAATCCGAGAAATTAAAAATTGCCGTAATTGCTGGGTTAGGTACGGTTACACTAATCCGATGTTTAATTACAGTCCCGTGCTCGTCAGTTTCACTGCCTATTAAACCCATTGCGCCGAACTTAATGAATAACCCTAACCCTGTTATTTGAAATGCTGACATTTCTGGGGTTTCATTCTTAGATCGCTAATTAGAAACGTTAAAATAGGGTGGGTCTTTTACAAGTCGCTTTACATTAAAGATTAAAGTTAGAGGTTCAAATACATGATTCATCACTTCATATCACTAGTTAAAAAGGGTAGATGTACTGTAGGTAGAACTGGGCTTGGCGCTGTACTGGAGTATAACGAAGCTAGGGAATACGTCTCTTGTCGATTGAAAATTCACTGGATTGGGGTAGTTCCGGAAATCTAATTCGTGTAAATTTACAACTAAATACAATTTCCGAATATATACTGGTAAATAACACTGAGCATCAATTGGGACGGCAAGGCAACTTCTACATGGGAAACCTAATCCCCTGTTCTGGGCTGTTCTCTCCACTATACACTGTAATTTTAGTTATAGACTTCATTGAAATGAATGCTTATACAAAGACAAGTTTTGTAATTCGAGATTGAACTCGAAATTATTCTTGCTAATTTCTATTCTACACTTGTGCGAGGTGAGTGTCTATTATTGTTATTTAATTAACATAAATTATACTTACATTTACATAGGCTTATCTTTATGATACTTTGTACTTAATGACCCCATCATTGAGGGTAAATGTTCGCATATAAACTCGAAATTTCGCATTTTTACTCTAAATATAGAGCTTTTACTGGATTTTTAGCTCGAATCTTGGACAAGAACTCATTTGTATAAACTATTAATCAAATGTACTCGAGCACAGAATAACATGCACTTATCTGAGTTCGCACAAAAGTAGCATGGAAGATATCAAAACTAATTTTGAGTTTGAGTGCGAGTACAAAGATAAGATCCCTGGCCTTAGTGTTAGAGCTTGCTACCCCTAGATATCACGGGACTCGTTTGGCTGTCCGCGAGAGTTTGCACTATGAATTTCTGGTTGTCCCGCGTTCAACTAAGTTTTGATCGAGTGTTCTAGTTATCAAGCTTAATTTCATTGCTTCGTTTTCATTTCGTTATTTCTGTTCATAATGAAATCATCCAGCGAGACTCTTGAGATACAGTTCAAGAAAACCAGCGATATCTATGCGGTCAACTTATGAACCCGCCAGTTGCACTGGTCATGCTTTTCACGTAGCGACCTCTGGCCGTGGCTAGATGCCGGGAATAGTCTGGCCCAATGAGATAAATATAACTAGAGTTGAAGTCACGTGGTTTTCGTTGAGCGGAGTGGTCCGCCGTCTTGCTGATGAACCATGCTAGGCAAGATGCGTGTGTACTGTGTAGTATCTAGGAACCAATATTGGTACACCGGGTTTCAAGTAAAAGCTCATAGTTTTAATGGTAGGATCATCATGTGCAAACTAGGATTCAAGAAAATCATCCAAGAAAATAAGTGCATACTTGAGCATGCACAGAATTATATATTTAGTTATAGCAGAAAACATCGAAGGTATAAGTTCGATTTCCAGCATAAAGATTAGACCCAGAATCAATGATACAATTTTTGGTCTTTCGAGGTTTAAAAATTGAAATTGAAACAAAGTGATTTTTGGTTGAGAATCCGATCACAGAAACAATATTGTTCAACTTTATTTGGTCCCTAGAACACCCACTTAAGTCGATGTTTCATGGTCTTTTACTGTTACTTGACTTTCCTTCTAAGTCCAATATGTCTTTAAGGTTTTAGTGACCAAGTTACCTGTTGTTTTCTAGCAACGAAGAAACACAGAAAGTGACTACAAGTTTAATACTTGTACATTTTTACAGAGTGGACACCAATTCGAAGATTTATTAATATAGCCAGGTTATTAAGAATAGGGAAGGATCAAAGGAAGGTATAACCCAAGAGAGCTACACCTCACAATGTTGTATTGGGACGGTAGATGGGTTGTTTCTGCAGATTTCAAGACAAAACGTTATGTAGCTCGGCACACTATTAAAATCTGCAAATGTCTTACTTGAGAAACACCATCATTTCTGCATTCTGTCCTGTTTATGGTCTTCTGATGCTTACAGTGTATTAACATCCGGGTATGTAGGACAGGGCAGATAGAGTTTATGGCCATTGTGTTTTGTGGCGGAGCGTTGTCAATATAAATGTACTAGTAACATAAGTGTGTGCCAGTAAACGTCGGATCCAAGTGATTGAGGGATTAAATTAAAGTTGGTTGAAACCTGAATTTTACTGAAGTGGAGTGCATGCATCAGTACGGTACGGTAACTTTGTACCAGCTAGACATTTCCCTTTTACTGTCACGGTGTAATTTTACTGCGTGATGGTGATATTTTAAAATAAATATATTTTGAAATAAATCAAAACCTCAATGTGTTGTTTCTGTGTGAACATTTTTGTTGTCCTCGTTCTGGATGGCCAATCAGATGGAAGTGTGCTTGTTACTGACAGCAAAAAAATCTGCGACTCCGCACATCAAGGTTGGATAAATGGGGTACATTGATTGATGTAAAAATTAATATTGGTAAAAATTAATAACGCAAACATTTTTAAAACTCTAGTTCCGCGGCAAGTTGTTTTACAACAAAGTCTATGACACAAGTGTTTGAACTATGAGACCATGTCGTTACAAACTGCACAAATTACCACTGAGTTCACCACGCTAAGATGAATTAGGTACTAGGACAAGTGATACTAGATACATGTAGTTAAAGAAAAGTAGCGTATCACTGAAGTAATTTTCCTTGAGACACCTCGGCACCCCTCACATGCGTTTTATTTTTTAAAAAAGCGTCTGCATATTGATGTAATTATTATTCCGTGGTATAACCTGAAGTATTCCAATCACCTTTCGGGAAATCGGGTCTGTGCAAAATCAATGTATACTTGGACCCCCGGCTTAGGCCGCCCAAGCAGTAGTGTTTACAGGCACACGCGACTAACCGATGTATACGTGCGTGTCGTACCAACCAGTACAGGGTGTTTTTGATGTCGTACATTCTTCTTTTTCATTGAAATATTTGATGTTAACATATTAGTTTCTATAACTCTATCGTTTTGCAAAAGTATGCTCCTAAATCTGGCAAACTGGCCTATGTCCTCAATTCCTAATGTACATGTACACAAACATGTGCAGTGCCATTGGTTGTTGCATACAATGACACGACTTTACATGCACGCATACTACTCTTTGCAGGTCTCTGATCTATATAACAGTAGCCCTACTGAAATCAGTACTGTTATATGGATCAGAGACCTGGACAAACACAAAAACAAACTTCAAGAGATTGCAAACTTTGGTCAATTCATGCCTGAGAAAAATTTTGAGGATACAGTGGCCAGAAAGGATAAGAAATGAAAAATTGTGGGAAAGAACAGGACAAACACCAGTGGAAGAGGAGATCGGCAGAAGGAAATGACACTTAATTGGACTTACACTGAGAATACCAACAAGTAGCCCTTCGAGACACGCATTAAAGTGGAACCCGCAGGGTAAACGAAATAGAGGCAGACCACGAATGACCTGGAGAAGATGCATCACCGATGACATGGAGAGGTTAGGATATTCATGGAGACAGCTAGAAGGAATCGCCCAAGACAGAGCAGAATGGAAATCTCTGATTCGTGGCCTATATCCTAGTAGGGGTGACGGGCATTGATGATGATACTGCTCTTTGCATACGCATCAATTTCCATGGGTTTCTATTAATTTTTTTATACTTTGTGTTCATGTGTTTCACACGAACGCATACATCAAGTCTTTTTGTTATAATAAATCAACAGTGGTTAGCTGTAGTATTTACCTTTTGTCGGTGAAATAAAATTAAAAAATGAAAATTTCTTTTTGTTATAATAAATCAACAGTGGTTAGCTGTAGTATTTACCTTTTGTCGGTGAAATAAAATTAAAAAATGAAAATTTCATTTTGTTACCGTATATTGTAGTTGCTATTTGTTCGCGGACTGTCACACTTTATAATTTTTTTCTCGCAATCCGGCCACACTTATCAAAATGTTCAACTTGTTGACACACGGGGAAATTGACATATTACCATGCAGTATTGTGATTTTGTACACCCGAAATTGCCCTATTTCCCGTTTGTCTAAAACGACAAAACGGAACGTTTCATAGATTTTTTACGGCACCCGCCATGGGCGGCGCAAAATAGGGGGCTGAGGGGGATGGGGCTATAGCTCCGTCACTTTTTTCAGGGCTGCACCACCCATGGTCTATGGGCGGTGCATCACAGGGGATTTAGCCCCCCACTTTTTCAGTGCTGCACCGCCCATGCCCACTATTTCCCATTCTACTAAAAAACAAAAAACTAATGAACTCTTTTGGGAGTTACGGCCATTTGGCATTGACCAAATATCCCTCTTTTTATCCAGATGTCCTGCTTTTCAATGAAGTTGTCCCGTATTTTCATTCTGGAAAGTTGTCAACTATTCAACAGAGGTTCAAAATTAAATCATCAGTGATCATTTAAGTCTTGTCTTTCATTTTTGTAAGTTTGTGTGTCTTACTGTCTTTGTATGTCCTTACTGAGGGCCCCCATGGAAAGCACTTATGTTATTTTCCACGTAACAATCGTAAAAATGTGTCTTGTTTGCACACACTACATGTATCAGTATATTTTAATGCTACATAACAGATGTTCACACTATAGCTTTACTCGATGAATTCTTGCGTCTACGGAATGCAGCCTACATCTCGAAGTTTCCAGGGGTGTCCCCGGATGTTTACGAGCAGACAACCAGTCTTTAATACATTTGAAAAAACACAGCAGTGTCTGATATGAAAACCCCCGAATTGTTCATTGCCGTGAATGAGAAGTCATGTTCTATGTTATACGTTTGATTTAAAGGGGAGAGCAACATTTTTATGTCATTTTCAGTAAAACTGCGTTTCGTTGACTATCCCAGACACATGTTTCAGTTAATTACGGCTCTCCGTTATTTTATTAATTAGTCGTGCACTACTCCTGAAGTAACTTTAGGGGGTCAAGAATTTCCCGCCATTTCGTGTCTAGTGCGTTCGAGTTTACTGTGAAGATTTTTTCTACTGTTGTTTTTGTGCTGGTTTCCTAAAATTGTCGTCACCACTTCTCATCGACGAGTATTCTACGACAAGCTAGATTGTTAGAGAACTCAATTACGATGGATTTAGGAATCTTTCAGTTTGTAGTAGCATGAAAATGGCTGGAGTCGGCGAACCATATCACAGATACAGTGACGTTAGTAACGGAGACATTGTTCATACCAGTTGTGAGTAGGATATTTTTGCGAACAGTCAGTGTGGATATACATTGTATGTATAGTGAGGCATAATACGCGCACAGACAGCTGTTGAGAGGGATGAGGTAGAGACTGGGGCGACAGCGTCTTGGTGCAAATGCACGGTGTGCACTGTTTATGCCTACCTCAATGGAATGCCTATGCTGTTCCCACTGGATGGTGACCCCAGTACCCAAACCGCTTACATCCCGCCGCGTGGCTCCCTCGCCACACACCTGGCACCTTCTAAATAGCTTCGATACTTTATTCAGGTCCGCCATAACCTTATCAAAGATTGGTTCACCGGCCTGAAAACTTGACGACGAACTGTTTTCCCGATGGCCTGACCAAGCTGCTTACAAGTTCTGGGATGGAGACAACACCAGCGCAGGGCGAATCACTCCTAGTTCCCGGGAATTGCACGCTCTGCGGGTACGTTTGGAGGCACGGGCGATAGTAGATGAAAGGCCTACAGTCACTGAAGAGGCCATCTTGCTCGCGAGGCTATTCGATTCAAATTCTTCTCGGGGGTGGCAACGGTGGCCCCGCGGAAATTAATAGCGACAATATGGCACCCTTTTTCAAGCGTTACCACACCGTCGGTAATTCTCCAGTGCTTTGTACATGTACATGTAGCGTTGCGTAGACGGTAACCCTGCTTTGTTCACACAACCGATCCAGATACGGCGGAGCGTGTCATCTTTCGGAAAGCGGTGTAATGGCATACCCCGGCAAAGTGCGCGTGAGACGATAATGAGTACACCCCGGTACGCAGCAAGCCTACGGTATGTTGACTGGACTCGTAAACAAACTTACCCAAACGACGACCGAACTTTACAGAACCTAGGTAAAACAATGGCTGGCTCGACAGCTCATTCAGTCAGACTATATGAAAACTAAATGGCGGGAAATTCTTAACTCCCTAAACGTCACTTCCGAAGTAAGGCACGACTTTATTGATAAAATTATTAAATACTATTAACTGAAAAAATATGTCTTGGATATTCAACGAACCATATTTTTACTAAAAATGACATTAAAAAGGTTACCTTTCACATTAAACAAACGGTATGGTAATAAGCCAGAGAAAGTCTCATGAATCGTTTTAGTGTTTTAACTAATGCCTTTCGAGGGTTTCTTCGTTCTTTTAACCAACGAGAATGTTCACTTATCCTTTGACTGTGCCAAGAGTGTATATTGTACAGTCCTTGGAGGCTGTCGTATCACACTACCGCGCTACTGCTGGTGATATCGCTCTGTGGTATTCTGATCAGCGAAAGAGAGAGAACCGAAGCTTCCGACCCATTCGCGTGACCCGAACTCTCCGACAGCGATGTTAACGTGCAACTTTTGCGTCTTTCACCAACGTGATGGGACACCTTAGTTCTTTTTGTCACCACTCGTTGAAAGCATCGACAGTACAGTTTAAGAAAACAAACCCGGAATCTTTGACCAGTCACACAATACAAGACGAAGTTCAGACTATGGTTTAAGACTCTAAATAACTCCATCACCTGCTTTATTAACAGACCGGAAGCGTAGTTGTTGTTTGAGCCCTCGAGTTTATGCTCGAATTCATCAGACGTTTTCAATAAAATCCATGTACCATTTGGTACCATAGTGGCAATGAACAGTGTCGTTACCCCTAGAAGCATCGCAGTTAGTTGCCTCGAAGTTGCAGTCGAGTGAGATGATACACGCGTCAGTCCTTTTAAGCTTCTGTTGGCGGAACAAAACGCTCTAATGATTAAGGTATTTTGTATTGGTAGACAAATGCTGGGAATAAACACGTTTAAACACGAATCAATCCAAATCAAACTTGCTGTGACAGTGTCTGGCAGGCTTTCACGCTGCTCCATGCACTGTAGCTTTCCACCAACATTTTCTGCCGAGTAAAGCCAGAAGTGGAAAATGTTGAAGGACATTAGAGTTACCAGCAACCCGGATATCGATATCATGGCCCGTTTTGGAGTGCACAAGTGAGCTGCTTTCAGAGGCCACCTGATGGCTATAAGTCGATCAAAGGTCATGATAACCAAAAGAAGCGAAGAAGCTTGACTAGATGACGAAATCATGTAGGTTACAAGTTTACATCCCCAAGCAGTAGCAAGAGAGCGAACGTGCTGGACAGACAAGAAACTTAGTAGACGACTCACCAGAAAGATGACGTCAGCAGATGCTATGGCAATCATGTAAATACAGCATGAGTTCCTACGCATTATTCTTTGAAGTAGGACTGGCAGACAGAGTATATTTCCCAAAACTCCCAATGGAGGGATAACAAGGTTTATAACACTGTGCATAGAATAGGCAGTCTTAAATGTGCTATATTTTCTAAAGTTGTCGTAAACCGTTGTCTTCTCAGCAAAACTTTCTTGAAAAGTTGTGTTGTCGTGGTCGTATATCTTTTCCATTGAGTTGCAAAACTGAAAATGCAAATAAAAACAATCAACATCGTGTTCCATTGTTCTAAATCGTGAAATGCTCCCGATTTACACTCTACTAGATAAACATACAGCAAGCATGTTCATTGTCACTAAATGAGGATGAAACGAATGCTTGGATTTAAGGTTAAAATTAGGGACTAAGTACACCTAATGTATTCTTGAAATTCAGATTCATTGCCATTAATACACGTAGCCAGAAAAATTCAAGTCAGCATTTTGCTTTGCAAGTTTCAAGAAATTCCTTTTTATGACTGATAGAATAACTGTTAATCTGACACGGTTTTTTCAGTAGTAAAGTACATACTGAAAAGTTCCACTAGTATTGGTTGGACTGTTTCGTGTATTTGAATGACATTGTCTCAGTTTTTTTTTTTATCAAAATACATTGTCAAAGAAACTACGGTTACATAACAGATAACTCTACTAGAAGTGCGTTAACAAAACCTTACTATCAATCTTGCATGAGTCTCATACGAACCTGAAAAGCGTTGACGTTAGTACTTAAAATTTCAGTTACACCAAAAACTGGTATGAATAAAAGAGTGGAATATTTGATAGAAAACAGTTATGCGTCAGGAATTTCGTCCTTTATAGTAGTGCAGGCAGGTCTCGTAATTTATGTTATCTCCGCCTTATTTACGAAAGCGGATATTGTACTATATTAGCATACACTGCTAAATTAACAGCGAAAAATTGCTCTTCAGTATGTTAGTTTTACACACATCTAACCGTTAAAAGCTACGAGCATTCTGACATGAAAGCATACGTGGGAACAACCCCTGTCTTTAATCGGGCTTCTAAAACTCCACCACAATTATGTACTGAAAGACACGACTGGAATTATTTTTAAGAACTTGGGTGTCACAATTAGGGTAGCTACGTCGGCCTAAGTATGTAAACAGAGTCAGAATGCAGGACCAAATCTCGCCAAATTAAGTGTTTCGGATGTTTCCGAAGTGTAAGATATCTCTGTTAATATTGGTATTCCTTGCGCGAACCCAGCCTAAAAACGGGGGGACTCGAATTTTTAGAATGTGGACTATTTACTATTAAGATTCACGGGGTACGTTCATAGCTATGAATTGTGTATTCGCCGAATTTTGATAGTTCCTGCCTTTTTAGTGGACTTTCGACTCGTTTTCTACTTTTTTCGTAGTTTTTGTTTCTGTGAGGCGGACCTTTTTGCCCACTTCGCTAAATGAGGGTGCTCGTTCGAGCCCACCTGAGTGCGCACATGTGCTCCACTACCGAATTTCACTAATAGCTGAGTATAGAATGATGTTATGGTTAGCGTAAGTGGTTAGCCATGGTGATAACAATTTCTAAATTGGAGTAAAATTTTCTTAAAATGCTGTAAAAGTGAAATGAAATATGGCTACATGTAATTTGCTGGAAATCTTTTGAGTGCACAACTGACAAAGGTGTAATACATGTATACATGTATGTTTAGAGGTAGGTACAGTAAGATAAGCAGAACACGGTGCAAGAAATGTTCCGGAAAACCAAAAAAAAAAATTATGTCACAGAACTATTCAAACATTACTTGTGTATGCCCAGGTACCGGCATAAAGTGAGTTTTAGAAATCGGCAACTGTTGCCACTCGTCTAAAAGCACAAACTCTAATCCTGTTCATGTCCATGCAACATGCAGCTGGACAGTCACAGACAGACTGCACCGTTTCTCCATCACTCAACCAAAGCCAGTAATTTTTCCTTTAGGTATTGGCGGAAGGCAGAGCCGTTTTACTAGCGAAACACAAGAACAACCGATAATGTCCGGAAAGCATCGCAGTTTGTTTATTCTCAATGCTGTGAACCTCACGTCGTGACAACAATCAAATTAATGAAGACAGGCATCTTGATTAAGATTTCCCACGCCCTTAGGCTACTGGAAAACGGCAGGGCACTTCTAAGTTGAGTTACCCGGCCCTCAATTTTTATCCCTCCGCTAGTTGACGCAGTATTCACGCCCCAGGACACCACAATTTTCGAGCCTCCTCTGGGGCACCACAGTTCTCGAGCTACCCACAATCGCTATGAATTTTGCTTCCCATTGTCCTCTGCCAAAAAAGTTGTGGCCTGTGGCCTAGTTGGTTGGGCACCCACACAAATCGAGGGCCCTATGCAGGGGCAGATCCAGGATTTTGATTTGGGGAGCAGGGCAGATTATTAGCCCACCCCCGAACTGCCAAATGGAATCTGGGAGAATTTTAGTTGGCAATGGCCCCCTTGGCCCCCTCTAATCCGCCATTGCTATGTCATTCGGAACAGCTTAGGTATTTTCATAGACTCAAATTTCTTCAAGGTGGTGCATGTGCATAAACTATCATACGTTAAGTCATGTGACTTTCAAACAAGTGAATAGTTGACCGCACTGATTCGTGCATACAAATATTCACCTCCAAGTACACCCGGAACACATCATGTGTTTTCGGAGACTTAATTTCCCCGCTACCTGCGGGTGTGCGAACCTCAGTCAGCCTGTTATCATCAAAATTGAAATTCACTTTCCATGATACCAAAATATGCGCACACACACACACAGATACAGTAACGTTCACCTCCTAGGGAAAATTTGAGCCAACGGAAATACCTGAGCTTTTCGGGCCGTATGCTCTAGTTGTACTATTCGCATTTTTTTCTGGTAGACGACGGACTTCAAACCATGAACTTTTCAGTTATAAATCCAACGCACTGACTTTGAGTGAAATTTGCTCTACTCTCAGTATCTTCCTTAGTGCCTAAGGAGGAGTCGCCAGGTGTGCCCGAGCTCAGTGTTTTTCAGATTGATTTTAAGTATTAAAATACTTTGTCGTGTGGCTTCGCCGGTTGAACGTAAGTTTCACGTTTGAGTATTACGGTTTTTCTGGAATACGGCGGGCTTCACAACATACTGTAGGCTTTCAGTAGTGAGTTCGGCACCTCACTTCGAGGGAAATTTGTTATATTTATGTTTCTCTTATTGCCTAAGGAGTAGCAGTAGCCTGACGTAATGCCAGGTTGACTTATGACTTTGCTGTGTAGCTTCAGGGGTTCCTTGACCAATATACTTCACATTTGAGAATTCAGATTTGTTTTTCTCTGTTGTTAAGTTGCCAATGGTCACTCTGTCTTGCCGTCACGTGACATTTTGTCTCCATGATGGAAACTTAATAACGGGTGATCAGCGATAGCAAGTTTAGTATACGTTGAGAAATCCAGGTTGACAAGCCCCAAAAACTTACAGTGGACTTCCCCCAGGGAGTTCTTTCGGAAACGATCATTTCTTCCGAATTTGCGTCCACAGTGATGAGTTGCTTTCGTAAATTTGCATTGCCTAAAGCGCCCTCATTCAGCAGTGGGCTTTAAAGGTGTTGTGAGAGGGTACAAATGACCGCAGATTAGAAAATCCAACTGAAATACTGGTAGCATCGGAGAAGATGATTTGTTTCTTCTATGTAGACTTTAACTTTGGTTGACTTGAACTAGGTCTACCAGCCAGGTATAAACGTATCCCTGTGATGGCTCGAGCCGTTGACAAGTCATTACGCACTTACATGTACATTCTAACGGATTCTTTTAAGAATCCGTTAGAATGTCAATATTTATGGTCCTTAAAAGGACCATAAATATTGACATTCTGCTACATTTTCGACTGTGCCATTTCTTTCAAAGCTGCCTAGAATCGTGAACTAAGTCTTGAGCTGAGTCGTGTCAGTGGGGCGCTGGAAGTGGCGATCGGGAGACGGCATGAAGCGGCAACCAATGAAGATGGTGTCGAATAGCGGGAAACCCAGAAGACCGGACAAACGGACGGGTCCCTTGAAAAGGGTGTGGTTTTAAAATTCATTTTGCCTTTCTCAAAACGCTTATGTGTACGTACATAGCGACAGTACCAACTGTACACGTATATTACACAATGAAGAAACAACACACACAAAACGGGAAGAATAGTAGAATAGCATCGGCGCTCCCCGCGAGAAAGTTGTCGACTAGACCTGTACCCTGTTCGGGGATTTCGAATGCCGGACTCGAGTAACCACTCGGCTGACTAAAACTTGAAAATACATAGGTAACACAGTAGGGGTTTTGTATTATGTTATAATATTTGTATGGATCACCATGGAAATAAGTTTTAATTTTTGGTATTATCCTGATATCATGTATACTCTTGTTTATTTCTTTTATTTTTGAATATGTAAAATTTGTATTTTTAAAGGTTTCACTTTTTAAACGTACCAAGATCTTGAGGGACATTTTCGTTTTTAGGACTCCCGCCCGGTGACGCTGAAAAACAACATGTCGTTGTGCTCGTGCATGCTATCACATATGTCATGACTTGTGGCATAGTATACAGTACCCTCACACGCGTATCATTTTAGTAAACTTCCATATTTACTTTTAATGCACCTTTTTATTAAAATGGCACGTAAACGCAATTTATTTGCAAAATAATGACACGCAGTATGAATATTATCACAACTCGCACGAGCGTGTTTTTATGTAACTAACCATAGACTATAAATCTATGAACTAACTGATGTTTATACCATTGTTTATTCTACTGGTTGGTTTGTTAAACGGTCGTAGCGCCCACTAGGCACGAACCCTGTCTGTAGTCTAGTTACACGTGGTGTATCACCGCGGCCAATATAACTGTATGACTATAACGACCAGCGTCATCCCAAAATCGCCTGGACTGGTGCTTGCTCTATTTCCGACCTGAAATTTTGATAAAAACCTGTCCTTAACTTTTTAGATAGACAATACAGAATACCAAACGCACACAAAGGCACGCACAATCCGGAGTTACTCATATTGAAAGGGGACCGCATGGGCGTAGCAGAATTGCGGGTAAGGGATACTTGCGTGTATTGCGGGGTTCAGCAGGTCCCCTCAAATCCTATGGCTCTGTAACAGATTTTCTACCTGCCTACAATAAGTATGATGGCTATTAATCATCATCATTTCATTTCTCCAAAACAATTGTAGCATACTCTACATAGAAATAACCACTAAACAGCCCTGAACACAGAATAACCTGCCCTCAAGGGGGAGGGGAGATATCAGAGACTTGGCACTCACCCCACAGTAGGGGTTTTTCCAAAATTCTTGGGTACAGCTGAAGATGCCATATATATATATACATGTGTATACTTATGTCTGTGAGTGACCCCTCGGGACACACATGCACACACTCCTTCGAACAAAGGCAAAAACAACCTTCTTTGCCAGGTTGATGATTTACATGTACACGTATGTTTAGAAAATTCATTATACAAGTGGTAAACTGTAATATGGACAGACGAAGTTATTGATCATTATTTTGTAATTTGTAGCTTGTGCCGAGGTATTTTTTTTCATATCTAAATGTATTTTAGTTTACAACGTCAGCGACAGATGTCGCAATTGTTCGCTAGTCGTCTGATTATTGCCAAAATCCTTGCCTATTCGGATTGGAAAACGTGTTTTCGGTGTATTTCAGAAAGTGTGTGTTTTCAAAGCTAAAAATTAAATATTATCTACGGGGCGCACATTCAGTGCACACTTGATGGTTGAGTCGTAGTATGTCACGGTTTTAGCTGTAAACTTGTTTAAAAAAGTTCAACATGCCCTCTATTACGACCGTCCATCTCTAAATCGTACAGATACAACTAAAAAATCACTTCTGACAGTCAAATCCATCCAAACATCTAGTGTCTCACTTCCCTTATGCTCTTTAACAGGATTGGGATTCTTCGGGCAAAAATGTCGACGAATTTTCAATTATGACAACCAGTTATTGTTGACAAGCAGTTATCTTCAAAAAGTTCATTCTTCTGATTCCGGCAAATGTTATTGTGTGGCTTTTATTTCTCACAGTCGTAGTTGATTGAGCCGAATGCGTTGATACTTTGGTACGTTTTGGAAATGTGTGATATTATCGGACAGTTCGTTAGAAATTCTATCTACTCTCGTGGGAATAGTTGACCTACTGAGTTCTCTATGATATCTATGATATCCAATATTATCTCCCATCCATATAACTCGTTGTCTAGGCGACTTTTGACATTGTCTTTCTTTGGGTGCAGCCTGAATGTTCCATAGTTTGTACCCAAATCCTTGGGGAGCTATACCGCTATTGTCCTTCACCTGCGTCTGTGAACTGAGGCTCAAGAGATTGAAAAAGAAGATTGTTGCGATAACCGCAATAATGTCGAAATCTACGATACTTTCACGATAACATACCGTAGATTCCTTAAATTCGATTATTGTTAGATTCTGGTGATATTTTGAACTGTCATGGCTGAGACGGTACAACAACAAAATAAAGCCACGGAATAGCTCCCTTTGAGTTACTCATTCAACAAAGCTGATGCGTGAAAGACGACAATGTTGGGGGAGTTTCCTCGCGAGAGAAAGTCAGTCGACAAAATGCTCGTGGCGTTTGTCTTGCAGGAGGCTGCCACCGGCCTGGGTTGGTGTCCAGTGTGAGTTAGCGTAAACTTAACGCCAGTGGCGCAATTTCTTGAAGCCGTAATTTTACATTTTGATAACTATAACTCTTGTCCTATCCTTTAAAATGTCCTCAGACATTGGACATATCTGAAATACATGTATGCCTCAATAAAGAGCAGGGGTAAGTGCAAACAGAAATAAAATGAATACCTTCCCTAAAACCTTTGTATTCAAAATATTGTGTTTGCAAGGTATACAGTTTAGGATGTCGATCGCCTACTGTAACTAGCTTGTGGTCAAACGTTTTCAGTAATTGCTTTGTCCTTTTGTTATGAGAGTGGTTTTCTCGATAAGGTGTTGAAGGATTTATTTGGTTATCAGGGTCATTGTTGTCTATCTGGGCATTTCAGAATTTCCGTCGATTAACTTCATCATGGCTTGACAAAATTAAACATTTTTTTCCGAAGTTCTGTGTCCAGGAATGGTTTTTCCATGATCACACGCAAGAACATTAGGGGAGAAGATGAACTTGAATTTCACTGTATTGTTTGAAATCTCTGTATACATGTACGTCGGCAGTCCATTGATGATGTTTAGAGTTAAAACGAAACATTTGAACGTGTGTGTGTGTGTGTATTGTATATATGACATAGATTGATACATGAAAGCGCTTGTTGTCTTTTTTCTGTCGTTGCTTTGGCCTAAAACTTTGAATCAAGTGAAGTCTCCGTACTTAAGCGTAAAGTTTGCTCGTTTCCGATATACTTGAACTAGCCAAAGAATCAATCCCCTTGTTAGTGTATGTTGATTATGCAAAAAATAACACTTGAACGGGTTCACGTTGGTCTTGGTACAAGTTCAAGTTACCGTTATGAAGGGTGTATTTGAAGCAAAAGAGTGAACTTAATTTAAGTGTATTAATCAGATATTCCTCATTCAGAGCGACAAGAAGACTTAAATCTATCTTTTGAAGGCAAATAAAGGAAAAGGTGATATCAAAACTCCGAAATATCCTAAGTCCACAAAAGTGTTGGGAAAATTATTGTACGCTTTACAAGTCCACACATCATGATCAAACCATGTTTAGAAATTGATCTACTTTAATTGCACTACATTGATTTGAACGGGGTTTTGTCCAATTTCTCTTTCTTTGCTTAACTAAATTGACAATATTTTAATGTGACTACTACGTTACAGTTCCGATATTTCCGAAGAAGAGAGATAATTTACTTCCTCGCATGTAAAAGGTCGACCTTGAGCGGCGCTTGATTTTGGTCACTCAAATTTGAACTCTGCGGACATGTACATGCGTTATTACTGACATCTATAATAACATTTTGAATTGGAGTGGCGTGAATAAACTGTCCCGCCATTGGCAAAGAATCGCAACGACCTCTGTTGTTGTACATGTAGTAGAACAACACACTGTATTTCAAGTTATGCGATTGTTTTTTAATTGTAAAGTGAACAAAGTATACTGTTTGTCTCGCGAATAGTTCTCTTTCTTCTTCTGCCGGCGTTGACTTGTTAGCACACTTGAATTGATCTGTTGTTCATATTTTGTATTATTGAAACTAGTCTCATTTCTTTCACCAGCATGGGTATTCTATTTATGAATACGGTGACGGCCTTGACGTAAAACGTAGATTGGTTACCATTGGTGCAAGTACGAAGTCTCAATAAGATTTTGTTCTTACAAATTCTAGTTGTAATACAATGTATTCGACTCAGGTCCACCTCATCACTGCCAGTAGTCCAAGGGCACAACCCTACCTATTGTGTCCACTGCTAAGCACCAGTCCTGGCACACCCTGTCAGCTAATGGGGCACACTTATTGTGCCGGTGATCAATGGACATGTCCGCACGACATTTATTGTCCCACTCTGGGCACATATTGTCAGTCGGGCATCAGGGTGTCAATTAGAAAGAGTTGAATGATGGAACTAAACATCATGATTATATATCCGCAAAATTAGGAAGAATTGTTTGCCATTCAAAACCCAACATCACTTAATGACATGAACAATATTAGATGCAATATTACAACATAGTATTGGATGAGTGATGTGTAATACATATTAGAAAAACTATCTATATTATATATGACACAACAATTGTCTCGATGGCACGAGATGTGGGTGTACTGTCATAGAAGAGGTACGGAACTTGCCGCTCAGGAAGGTGATTTTGTACGAATTCATTAGGTTCTCTTTTGAGTTCGAAACTACAAGAGGTTCTCGTTTCTAAATGCACAAGTCTACAAGATTACTATTCACCTTTTGTATAATTTTAAATTTTTGTAACAAAAGGTGGCACTTCCTTTTGACAGCATCCGATCACTTCTTGTACACGTCGTGATGTTTCAGTAATCACAGTAACTTAAATATTTAATGTGTATGGGGAACTCTAGTCCCTTCACGGGGTGCTCTGTAACAAACCTCAACGGGAGATTTTCTAATGAAAGTTTGCAACATATGGGAGCCTCATTCGAGTACACTCTCTGGCTGTACTCTCCGCCAAAAATACCGGCCAAGACTCTCCCAAAGCCCAAAAAATATTTTTTTAGGTCTGCAATTGCAGTAGGTTGTTATTTTAGCTAAACGTCGTTGACCGAGTTTTCACAATGGCGTGGCATTCGTTATTATTGACAAAGTCCTGAAGCAATCGGGTTCAATTGTCACCAAAGGCAATGTTAATGCTCAATTGATCATCATGAAATGATTTTGTTACCCCCTGAAAGCAGGTAAAAGTAGCCAGTGATTGAAAGGTCACATACAGCGAAAAATAGCCGTGGTCTTATCACCACCTAATCAGTCGGAAGTGTTTCATATGCGTTTTCTTTTGTTCTCCAACCTCTTTGTAAAACAACATTGAGAAAACCATCGGGTGAAAATAAAAATTGGCTGACAGCAGACAGCGGGAATTGAAAGAAATTTTGTCAAGAGAACTTTTGAAATTTGTGCTTCATCTTGAAGTTATGATAGTTTTATGTAGGACCTTATAGACATTAGTCTGTGTATTTATCCAAATACATTGTATGTATGATTTAACTGAGTAAACGTGTCAGTCACGGTCATTGAATGAAGGCATCAGCTGGCTATTACATCCTAGAAATAATTTATTCAATGTCATTTCAGTCAGAAGTTATAGATATATCATCGGAAACTTTATATTTGTGATCAAGTGAGATTTAGTCCTTAGCATTGTTATTTTTTGTGTATTGGCTTTTAGTCTGCTACTGAACAGGCTGCAGATTTCTGTTTTTGGCTTCGAGTTGTAGTGACAAGTTTGATTCTGCTTTTCCTTAGCCAGTTTTGTTATGTACCTATGGATCAAACAATCTAAATTAAAAAATTATCAGCGGTCGAATACTCTGCTCGGAAACCAACCTGTTCTCAGGAATACAGTGCGCTGTATTTGCCCACACAATCAGTCGTGAATTAATAATAATTATGATAATAATGATGATGATGATGATGATGATGATGACGACGGCGACGATGACGATGATTATGAAATTACGCAAACCATTTTTGCAAGGGTGTTTTCGCTGAAACTTTATCACTAGTCCAAAGCATTCTTTTCTAATGCTTTTGTAAGTGAAACACCGACCACATGGTGTTCTGGTGTCTCATCTTCCATCCAGCATTTAATTCGATTTCTTATGTTTCTGCAGGTTACAGTGGCCTGTTATTTCCTCCTTGTTATCACCATATGCAGTTGAGACCTGGGCATACTGTACTCTTGGTAGTAAGACTGGGTATTAGACAGCTTTGTCCTTCTGTAGTCACTTCTGCTAGTCCAAGATGTTTTCCATTGTTTTAATGACCTATTCCTTATTCTTAAAACGTAGGAGACATACATGTAAGAGACAGCATGCGCGCACCCAGCCTGAAATACAGGGGGGCTCGAATTTTTCAGTATGTGGACCTTTTACTGAAAAAAAATAAACGAGGACTAACAAAAACGCGAGGTACTGCGTTCAGTCCTATGAATTGTGCATTCGCGCCCAATTCCTGTGGATTTTTGTATCGTTTTTTCGGACTTTTTGTTTCTCTGAGGCGGACCGTTTTGCCCACTTCGCCAAATGGGAGGGGGGGTCGTTCGGGTGCGCGCATGGACAGGTAACATGATCGATCCAGGTCATTGGAATTCTATTTCTGAACCTTTAATGTTATTTGAACAAGAGACCACCGGCCCGTAGTTCGCAATGGTAATACAAACTTGATTCATGCGTACACAGCCTTTAACGGTTTTTAAATATTGAAATATTTCGTCAGGCTAATCCATTAGCTCCCTCATTAACCTGGATGTCAGTGGGTTCACGCGTCTAGGCAACTGTCATACTGTTATTTTTACAAACATTATTTGGGTTAGTGATGCATTGCTGAGCAATTTGTGATTTCACAACGTTGTTGTCAGCCTGACTAACTGACAGAATAGCTGTAAAGTTACTTTTTACTCCGTTTTCGAACAGTTCTTATGCAACTTTAGAAATTGCAAAGCCTCTGCTGGGAAAACAGAACTGTTTTCCGAGATAAAGAGATTTTCAGTTGGTGGTATATCAGTCATGTGAAATTACACTAGTGTATGATAATATGTCCATTTGGCCTTGTGTTAAAAAGCAAGACATTTAGATGGTATTTTGAGATGGCGGAAACAATACAAAAAGTGGGACAGTCCACCCAGAGCGGGGCCATTGGCGAATACACTGTACACTGTCAAAAACACGAAGTACTGAACTGGGTTTTTTACAGGGTAAACTTTTCATTTTTTTAAATTTTATTTTTCGGGTATAAGAAAACACTACAGATAACATTAGGCCTACTTCTCAGAAATGGAATTACCAGAAAAACGGCATCCTAGAAACAGATAAACATTGCACAGATGAATTATTATAGAAACAATTGAAAACAGTAATGATACACACATGCACACACACACACACACACACACACACACACACACACGCACGCACGCACGCACGCACGCACGCACGCACGCACGCACACACACTTAGCTAAGCAATTTGGAGTAACATTTCGTTACGTGAACGCACCTGTTTTTAGGACCTAAACTTTTCATTTAGGCCAAATTTAACTTCTCTCCGTAAAATACTGTACCATGATTTTAAAACCCAAATAGGTCTTTTTGGAAAACTCCTGGTCTGTGAGATGATAGGTTGTCGAAAGTGGTTCTACGACTGGAGCTGAAAAAACATCAGAGGCCAAACTACTCCCGGCATCAACCCTTTGCCACAGGTCGGTGCTAATAAACAATGACCAGTGTAATTGTCGGGTTTGTTGACTAATTGTGCCGAGAAATCGCTCGTTGTATGGAATTGTACCTCAAAATGCTCACTTAATGGACAGTAAAAACAAAATGAAAACGAAGCAATGGAATTAGGCTTGGTTTGATAACTACAACTCTCCATGCAAATTCTGTGGAGTAGGAGTTGGCATTTCAGAGATAAGAGTTCTGTGCACGGAGTTGTGTGTTTTTGCGATTGTTGGGATTGCATTGCCTTTTGTAAGGGTATTATTATGCCTTCAATCAGAAAGTCAGACTGCCAGGAGCAGGAATGCAATCATTACAAAATGTGTTATTCGTCAAGAAATTTATTTGAATTTAAACAGAACTTATTAACACATCATTTTGTTACAGTTGGAGTAATATAATGTCTTAAAAATCGGTATAAATGATACGTTACTTATAAAACATCAAACAAGCACACAGCGAGACAATTAGATGATTAATTAGTTATTACACTTAAACACTAAAGAAACGTATTTTGTGAAATGAACTCAGAACAACACTCGTTTCAAAGACACAACGAGTGCCAAAAGCACCGTGGAAACAGGCAAAGCCATCTTGGGAGATCCGTTGCAGAGATCACCGTCACAATAGCAGGTCCAACTCTTAATGCTGATGCCCAAGACATTGACCTCAGATTTTGTGCAATCGGGTGTCTTCGACGATGAAGCACAGCTTCTATCAGTTACCACAATACCTGTTGGCAAGGTAAATGACATCAGAGCAGCAAGCAATCGATTGCAAAGTGGTAAAACCTCTGTGTGCGTGCTTGTGTGTTTTCAATATATTTACAAAACCCAGCGGTGTGATGCACATTTCGCTTCATTCTAAAACTTCATAAAGCAGATTTTAACACAGGTTCGTTCAATGGAAACTTAAGCCCATGAAATACAACTCCAAATATAGTCAAACTTAACTGAATTTAATGTGAGTTTTTGGATGGGTGTGGTAGTGAGTGACAGCTGACTCATGCATGATGAGTACTAACTCAACCGCCGCAATATGTAATAAGGTTTCATGGAAACTCCGCCCACTTTTTGAGAAAAAAAATGAATTGTAAAATAAGGCAAACACAAACATGGCTAAAAGCTCCAAAATGTGAAAGCTTTCGACTGACGGAACTCATGCCACACTGTTGCTGCATATACCGGGATATACTCATTATCGCCCAAAGCCTGTAAGCAGCCCTGCTGCGATGTTGAGCAGTGGGAGTGAATGCAGGCCCAGTTCGACACCAATTGAAAAGGACAGTTCGTCGGTCAATGAACAGATCGGTTTGCCAAACTTTGATAAGTTTATTGTGGACTTGTCTAAAATATTGGAGCTATTTAGAAGGTGTCAGGTGTGTGGCCAGGGAGTCACACGGCGGTATGTAAGCAGTACTGTAGTGGTAAAATAAGAGGTAAGTAGTCGCCCAAAGCCCACCGTATTACATTGAGCACTGAACGTAAATTACGGTGCGTAGGCGCTACGTTCAAATGCCAAAAAGTGGTTGGCTGCGCCTACGTGTGCCTACGTGCGCCTACGCCCCACTACAGCACTGGATGTAAGCAGTTTGTGTGCTAAGGTCACTATCCAGTGGGAGTGTGTCGCGGAACACTCGGGCAAGTGGGACAGTTGTTCCTCTGTCCGTGAGACGGTAATGAGTACATCCCGGTACACAGCAACCGTGTGGCATGTTGACTGACTGGTAAACAAAAGCAAATGACGACAGAACTTATCACAACCGAGATAGAACAGTGACTGACTTGCCAGCTATCACAGTCAGACTACATGAAAATAAATTGACGCGAAATTCTTGCCTACCAAAACGTCACTTCTGGAGTAGAGGGCGAGTAATTGTATAAATTACCAAAAAGCTGTAATTAGCTGAAAAATATGTCTGGGATAATCAACGAACCTTATTTTTGCTAGAAATGACATGAAAAAAGGGTGCCTTCGCCTTTTAACAATACATTGGGAGCTCCATACGACGTCATTTGGGTAACCTTGTTCCAAGTGCCCACTTCAAAAGTTAATAAATACAAATTATAGAGTATATATGCTTGAAAGACGAAACAATATGGACTAACTTCAAAACTAATGAAGTCATCATAGCAGGGTTTTATGTGTGCTCCCGTCGTTCCAAAGAAAAAATAAAACAAAATATTGTCAATAATTTCCATACCAGCTGTGTCGACTTTGGTCTTCTTGCAGCCGTAAGTGCAGTTAACTGTATACTTAGAGTTGCTGACGAAGGCGTCGTTGCAAGAATTATCCAACACTGAGCTGCATTTGACACACTTGTTGCCCGCATAAACTGAAAAGACAATGACCATAGATTATTAAATGCAAATGTTCCGCAAGGCGTGGTTTGACTGGTTGCTGGCCTAATAGGTGACGTGATAAGTGCCCATGCGCGCACCCAAGGGGGAGGGGGGGCTCGAACGAGCCCCCATTTGGCGAAGTAGGCAAAAAGGTCCGTCTCAGACAAACAAAAATTCCGAAAAAGTAGAAAACAAAAGTCCACTAAAAAGGCAGATACACAATTCATAGCTCTGAACGTACCCCATTTTTGGTAAAACTTGAAGGTTCACATTCTCAAAAATTCGAGTCCCCATTTTTAGGCTGGGTGAGCGCATGGTACCTCCTCTAGTTTGAGAAGAGATTTCGCAAGAATCTGGCAATATTCTTGCCAGCTAGTGTAGATCACGAAAAATCACGCCGAATGAAAGGCTGGTGTTTCACAAGATAGCTTGCGACTTCGCGAATATATACATGTAATAGCAAAACTGCCGCTACTGAAATGATTAATCGGCGAGGCACGAATATTGAGCTATGAGTTGACTAGCTGTATTTGTTCCATAAGCGAAGATTTCTCGCCACAAATGTCTCTCGAGCGACTTGTGTTACACAACGCTCCCAATTCATGTCACAACACCACCTCTGGAAACGGTAGGAAAGAATGTAAGACATAATTGGCGTATCCGGGCAGAAAAATTGCCTTCCTTGTTCGCTATCAATTCTTCCCCGCTAGTCACCAGTTTCACCACCTTCGTGGCTGGCCACTAGGTTCGCTCTGGTTGACACCGATTTCTAAACATCTCCTTACATTCACATGAACTTTCTGTATTTTTTCTATTCATGCTCCATTGCCGCCATTTTTACTTGTTTCGCCCGAATTTTCCTTAGGTTTTACCTGAATTAGGGGGCCAGGTCATTTATGATTCATGAAGCGGGCTACACTTATAACTTCTCTGACAACCGAATCAGAAATTCCGAAGCACAGTTATTTCGGATTTCGTTTTGAACAATAGGAGACTTTTTAAATTGGTGATGTCTAGAGCAATGGGAGCTAGAGAGAGCCGCCGACTTCTCGCTTGATCCTGACTCAAATTTAGTAGGTAGAAATTCACTGCAACATATAGTGGTTCATTAATTGAAAAATAAAAACAAAAAAAAAAACAGGGGAATAAACAGGCCCCGTTGTCAACCCCTTTTCCAGTACTCAAAATTTCCAATAGTTTTGTTAGGAATTTTTGGTACGCCTTGTATATGCCGTTCCCTACATTCAAAAGATTTAATCAATAAGAAGCGTTTACAGCTGACCGTGTTTTTGGTGAGCCTTTGAATAAGTTATTGTAAGCCCTTGGCAACCCCGGGGAATGGAAAGTAAACATTCCTGATAACTTGACGTAGATTACAAAGAGGAATAATTTTAAGTCTGGTCTCGGAACTTTTGTTGCAGATTTATTAATATATGTGAATGTTTGAATTTATCTAATAAAATGATTAGTTACCGACTCAGCATGGGTTATTTGTGATCTTAGAGACAGTAGGCGTGAATTAATTAATTTTTTAGGCCTGTTTAGATAAAACATAGTAAAACATGCGAATATAGCCTAGCTATCATATGCAGTCCGTGAGTGTCTTTTTAACAAAGATAAAAAGTTGTATCATTTTCTTGAAAAGTGGTTATTATATGAGTGTACTTATAAGCAAAATCCCGTCACAGGTTACACAGTTACACCTGCGAATCGCGTTGTTATTGTATGCCGAGGGAAGTTAATGAATAAAAAAACACTCGTACCCGGTTGCATGAAAAATCACCAAATACGGATTGAGCAATGTTCCTTAAATTTTTAAGGCATTTGCGCATTTGTGAAAACACTGATTTTCCTTTTTATGATGTTTTATTTTCAATACTGGCTTTGATACACACTGAGAGTGAAGTATTCGTTGAATTCTCAATATTAATGAAAATTAAAGGGGGGTCTTTTCATACAACGCCCCTAAATTAAGAGATCCCTATTCGCTTTCATTGAATTGAAGGCTCAATTTCTAGGTCAATTACTGGAAAACGGCACTGAGTGCGTGTATACCTATACTAACGGTGAAACATAATGCACTTATTTTTAACATTTTCACTGAAAAATGTCTCTACTTACCACATCCTAACAACGCAAAGACGGCTAAAGCAAGTAGATAGGACTTCATACTGATTGTTCGCTGTTCCCCTGTGTCTGGTAGGTTGAAATGGCAGTTTCCTTCACAAATATCCGATCGCGCCAAATAGCTCACAGAAAAAACCCATCTCCATGGCCACTTAGCAACCGCAATAACATACCTGTCGCGGACAACTCATTGGTTAGCTGGGTGCTAGTGCTACTAAGGAGCTGAATTGCAGTTATTGGCAATTGTCATAATAGCATGAATAGGGGGACTGTAGCCAATAACGAATAACATCAACACAACCTTTAAGCAATACCGGATTTCACGGTCGAGGCAAACACATTTGTCAGTACATGTATATTGTTCATTATCATCTACACTCAAGTCGCGGGTGAAAAAGACCAAGAGTGCACAAGAGGTTCCAAAGAAACATCAGTGAAAAACGATCGTTGTTTTTTTATTGAAGTGGCGTACAGAAATTTTAGTTCATTTGTTTGATTGGACCTTTTTCTAAGATGTAATGATTGCAGACGTGAGTTCAAACGTGAATCTAATCATATTGTTGGCTAACACATTCCCTTTACGGAAAAAGAAATCACAGTTCAAAGCATAACCGAGCAATTCTCCTGCAGAACGAGTGCGTGAGATCAGAAGGAAGCTGGTCCCTTTCACAGTAAGTGAAATCTAGAATGGGAAGAAGGCCAAAATATTTTTGTTAGAGTTATCGTTAACTATAAGAGCCTGTTTATGAAAATTAGTCCACTCACGAAATTTGGTAGTTTGTTGTACAGTCCACCAGAAGGATTTATTTCCATGTATACAAAGATTATGTATCAACGACTGAAAATGCTGGGAATGTGTGATTATTTTGTGAGAAAGGTCTATTCCCAAATGACAAAATATTTTTTACGGGATATATGAAGGCTGGTATAGGAACACCAAATGATCAGTTTGAAATGTCTTCAGGTGATATCTCACGTTATGAAGATGATTTGTTACTTGTTAGTGATGAACTTCACAATGTGGATAGCGTTGTAAATAATTTTTTGGCAAAACTTTGATCAACATGTGTACATGTATCCTATATAACCATGTCATACTTAATGGTAGGAAAACCTCCGATTTATAAGACGAGTACACATACCTATCATGTACAGCCAAAAGCCCTATTGACTACATGCTGACTGAAAAGAATTTGTTTAATGTTGTATTGTTATTTCAGGTCACGAACATTAATTGTGGGAAACATTTTTCTATAAGATGTCAGTTTAGTTTTGCTATCTGTGAGAAGGAACGGGATTCTCAAAATTATGAAGTTTATAAAAGGTACCTTTGGAATCATGAAAAAAGAGATGACTTTAATAGTTATCTGTTACAGAAATATCGTCTCATACACGCAATGAAGATCTTGAAACTAAAAAAAGAATTTGAAAAGTTGTGCAGATCTACGAAAATGCAACATTAAAACAAAGTGTATAAATAGGTTGTAAACGCAAGCGCGCTTAATTATTCAAGAAGGTTCTGGCGGTTGATAAAATGTAAAAGAAACAGACCAAATGCAAATCATAGCAACAATATAGCTGACGGTAAATGGACTAAGAGTTCTTGTCCATTACTCAACGCTAATACTGAGATGTGAGATATGAGGTCGCGACTGTAGTAGAATTACAATCTGTAGAAGAAAACTGAGTCCGTGTATTAAAGAATCAAATCAATTTTCTTTTTAAACGAAACTCAAAAATTAAAAAAGTCACATGTTGATTTTTAATTGTTCGTTTTTCAGTGAACATTAGAAAACTGAGTCGATTTCCAATTTTGTAATTTTTTTTCATTTTTTCCGGTAAAATGAAAATTACACAGTTTTCATTTTTGTATATTTTTTCGGAAAAATGAAAGTAAGAAATTGACTCAAATTGCTATTTTGTTATTTTCATTTTTCCGGAAATTGAAAATAAGAAAATTGAGTCAATTAATAATTTTTATTATTTTTTCGTTTTCTCTGAAAGCATCGAATTAAGAAAATCTACTCCATTTTCCAAGGGTTTATTTGCTGAAAACGCCGTATTCATTGTACTCGTTTGGGCTTTTTGATAACGCTGACGGCTGTGAGCACGTTGGCATATGTTGCTGTGGACGGGAAAACTCAACTTCTAGAATTGGTTTTAAACGTCACGAACAGTGGACGGATGACTTTTTCACATTAACTAATTCTTATGACGATTCAATGAATTTGGTAAACTTCTTGAATATACGACGTAAACTTGCAGCGCACCTCAGGATATATGCCGTGCAGTGACGGTGTCATATACAGCTTTTTGCAATTTTGTTCCTATTAAACCAATGGTAATTGGCCACATTTGCAGTTCCAACATCTTCGATGTTTTGAGCAGTGTAGAAATAAATTTTCTTAATCTTTTATTACCTTGAACTCTAATCTCTTTGTTTCTTCTAAGCTGGGCAACTACTTCAGTACCCATGAACCACAGGCGGTGAACAACACAGCTGCATCGAGAAAAGGCAAACACACAAAGAGCTTCTCATTACAATAAGCCATCAATGAGCTTACCACTCGTAATGACAGCATCCAGTTAAAAAATATCTTTTATCGCTCTCACAGAAGTTCTTTGCCGGCGCATGTTTTCCTAAAAGCCCACACCATACAGACGTGTTTTCTATCTCGTTTATCCTTACATGGCACATCTTAGATATCAAAAATGCATCTATTCAAGTAAAAGAATACCCCCCTTCGCCTTAAACATACATCATTTGTTTTTGTTTTTGTACGAACGGATTTTGGTGCACCCAAAAACGCTGCATGACGTCTCACTAGAAGTGTTTTGGCGCCCCCATAAACGCATTTTTGTTTATGTTAGAATTTTTAACAAGGAAAATTACCATTCCTAATTACATTTCATACTTCCATAGACTACACAATTTTAGTGATTGCTCTTGAGTTTGACAGGAAGGGGGATACATGGGTGGAGTGCAAAGCAGGTAAAAACCAAGGGGTGTGCCACATGGGTGTTGAGCCTCTCCCATCCTCATACATTTTGGTTGCTAGATCCCCCTGACCATTGCCAACATGTGCTGAGGTGGTGATGAGATTTGGCTCTCGTTTTGTGCATGCCACCCCCTCAGGACATTTTGTAATAATCGGTGTCCATGCCGGTGCGGTTATGTCAGTACCATCCTGGGTATTTTCCAAGTTTTCATTACGTGGTGCTCTCAGCTCACTGTTGGTTTCATCTTCATCCAACAGTTTCGCATGTGTTCCCTATTCAATGCACCAGGCTACTAGCAATGCAAACAACAGTTACTGTTTTGTGCAGTGGGTGTTACACAAGTAAGAAGAAGGCATAGCAATTAATCAGTACCAAAAATTGTGATCCATTCTGATGCACTCTAACATATAATTTTAGAACATTCCATTATTTCTTAGTGACATGCCAGTACAGGGCAAACTCCCCACTTTTCCACTATAAACACCGATAGTTACAAGTCAGATACTAATCTGTAGAATAGCTCACAACTTACGAAACGTACTAACATTGAGTATATCATCACTCCTAACTATTCAAGGTTGTAAAATGTCAGGACAAAATATTTCAAGAGGTACTGAAAAGCAATCAAAATATTCACTACCCACAGGGCTCCCTTACAAAACTGAATTATAAAAACTTGGATGACAAGACCAAAATTTAATTTCATACACCCACTGTAAATATTTCAGGTAAGTTACAGCCTGACCAGGAAACCATGTGTTTTACCTAGCCACACTGGGGCTAATACTAATCACAATCTATAAAAACACACAAAATAGTCAACAAAAAACCAAAACAACAAGAAAATCTGAAAAACCTTCTCACTCCCCATTAATTCACAAGTAAACAACAACTCTTTTCTTCAAAAAATGCGGTATAGATAAAGCTGAAAACTAACTTATTCACAGAGGTGTTTAACATCAAGAAGCAAACTGATTCTGATACCTTAACTCAATAAAGATGGGACAAATCAGCGTGACCTCTGCAAATATGGCTGTTCTGAGATCAGTGTAGAGACCACAAGAGCAGAGAAAATCTATTTCATCCTCTTTGCATCGGACAGTACAAAAATAATACGTACAAACGCTCCTCAATACGAATAAAAATACCAAAACGTCCAATTTACACTTTCAGGGGCAAGAATCCTCATCTAAATTGAGAAAATAGGGACTTTTTCTCTAGAAATTTAATTTTTTTAATAAAATTCTGTTTTTAGCATGGGTTTGATCAAAATTTCAGCTCTCCATTCAGACTCTGAAAGATCCATCAGTTTCACTTTGGCAATCTTCAAATCACATTCTAACCTTTCAAAAATGTTTCAATCTGATCAACCTTAGCAAAAGTTTAAAAAACCAGGTTTTGAACAATTGTCCTTTCTACACATGAAGTCCCAGTATAGTACTTGCTTTGTGAGACGATAATCAGACATTCAGAGCCGTAATATACACAATTTCCGGAAAACTGTTTGACATCTTCATTTTTGGTGGATTCGGGACATCATACATGTATATTTGAGGCACTGCATTCCCTACCGGACATTCATGAACATAGACTCCTCGAAGTGATGAGAGCATAACTTGCAGTTCTTGGACAAGGTCGCCTACTAGCGCTTAAACCTAACAAAAATCAGTAAGAGACTAGGGAACAAACCGCATACTTACCAGGCTCAAAGAGGACTGGTAGCTACACTACACTACAGCACACTAAACTTCAGTAGTCCTGTCGTACTGTGCCTGTGACAGAGACAAAACCTTGGTGGTGTCAACTGAAAATCAGGGACTCAAATGTCGATCCAGGGACATTTTTTCTTCATTGGAGCATAGAATTAAGTTTTCATTGACGCACTGCTGTTTCTTAACTTGGGCCAACTGGTACATTAAAATTATGTAGATGTTTTTCACCGAGACCCACAGATTCTTTAACTTGACTTATGAACAGGTTCCATGCCCTCTGGCTGTGTCAGAAGCCGTGTTAAATTGACCCATAACCATGGATATGTTTTTCTAAAATTATCCCTGCGATGGCTCGGGTGAATTACATGTTGATATTTTGATTTGGTGTACAAGGACTGCAAATCTGACGATCACATCGTTAATCATAGTACTTCTGCCGGCTGAGCCCGGCTGTGCAGTAGGCCTAGCCTAAATTGCAGACGACAGTGGCACCGGGACTGCGATCGACTTGTCTTCCAACCGGGAACAGAACACACAAAATGAAAGACAATGTCTCATATTACTGAATAACAAATAATCCTTACCTTTCTGGATCCTTAGGAAACGTAAAAATACACTAGTGTTTTCGTGGATGAATTTGTGCAATTTGCGCTGCAAAAGGCTCCCTTCGCCAGCCTCGTGCTAAGAGCTTGACCGTTGCTTATTCGCTACTTGGCGGCGCTAGTAATGGCGATAACAGCGAACTCACACAAATGAACACTCCTCTTGTATTACACTCCCTGTTCAAACTAGATGAGACTGTGGGGCAGCTAGCGATCGAACTCTGTTAGCAAAATTAACTCGTTGGCTTTTACGTCAAAAATTGTTTGCTTCTTATTGCGAATGTGTAATTACAGAATAGTTCAGGAGTTAAGGGTCAAAACAGAGCAGGTATGCGCACATTTTGTAGAAAGTGTCCTTAATCAATGTGACCGAGGATTTTTTTCTATCCTGACAATTTTTACCTCACTAACCCTGACATGCATGAATCATTAGGTACTAGTTAGCATTAATTACATGTAAGCACTTCTCGTGAATTTCTTCATAGAAATTATTTGTTGCTATATTAGCACGCCATCCAAGGTCAAGGTCACGTACATGAGAGCTATTTTCTCCCAAATGTACATAACAGTCACAACTGGGCAAGCACGTACCCTATTTGTAAAAATCAGCCTTTGTCAAAATGAAAAGCTTGAGGTGATTTTCCAAACCTGGAATAGGGCAAGGAAAGTTTCAACCAGAAAACCTGTTAAAATGATGTGGCCTTCCCGTACGTATTACACAGCGATAGAACTCTCCCTTGTCCCGGATGTAAGAAAGCATTTTCATTGTCCTTCTTTTAGAATGTCAGGTACATTTTCACTGGTCTTGTCGGAAACCCTTGTTTTCAACCGTGTAAAAATACCGGAATTGGTGACTTTCGAAATAGCCGTGCTACTTTCAAATTCACTAACCTGCCAGACGGTGATAGGTCTTTGGTGGACAGGCGTTCAGCGCCACCTGCAGATTTCATGTAATGCGGACGGGAGGTTTCAACCTACTGACATTAACAGCTTTTTAACACATTTCCTGCTATAAAAACTCTGTAAATTTTCATTGCTATGCGCTAGAATGAAATAAGGCAAAACTTTCGAAATATCAATTGAGAGTAAGGACGTCGTGTTAAATGCATTTCCCCTGGGAAGATGTATTCCCGACAAAGTATGTGGATGGCGCTGATAAAGCGAGAGAATTTCGATCCCAGCCGGTGTCAAAGATAAAATAAATTAGTGAGCTTCACCTAATAAAACAATAGTAGGGGCTGACAATGGAATTTATTCCTCTGTTTTTTTATTTATGAACCACTATGTGGTAGTTGAATTTCTGTCCACCAAATCGGAGTCGGGATCAATCGAAAGTAACTTTCATACCATCATTACTCTGGAGATCGCCAATATGGAAAGCCCCTATTGAAAGTTATCTTCAAGAAAGGGGGGACTGTTCTGTTAAAAATTAATTCGACGAACTTGGTTTATCCAGCTCGCTCCGCATTTTCTTGTCTTTGTCATGTCAGAAGGTAAAGAAGCTGACATCACGAAAGCTCGGATACTTTTCCAATTGTTCAAACTTTCTCCTATTGTAGTTGCAGCCCAAAGCATAACAGTAGGCCAATACTTCCTTTGCATTGGAAAGACTAGTAGAGTAAAGCAGCAGATAAAAACTTATAAAGAATATGATGACTACAAAGAACTTGTGGAACTCCACTGGCGCAAAAATGCCGGCGGGGTACTAAAGTGCTTGAGAGACATTTCGGCATTGTATGTAAATACAGCGAGATTCGAGTGTCGCTTATGTAATCGTGGACGGCCTATCCATATGCAAACTGATGTCCTCATCATAAATTGTAAATAGTCATATCACGAGAGCAATAAAGGCAACTGTAAAAGACATAAGTTTCATTGGGAATGGCTTCTTGACAGGGAATCTTTCCATTTCTACTATCAATTACTGTAATAGTTTACATTTGTACATATTTTTCCAGGCCAAAGAGTATTTTACAGGATTTTCGCCATCTTCAATCCACATAACGTTAGATCTGACGAGGAGGGGAAAGTTTGTGCTTTCCCAGAAATATTAAGTCAACTGCATTGTACATGTATTCTATGCAATGCTCAATTTGGCGACATGCAGCTCGCGAACGCAACTTTAGATTGTGTATGGCGACTTGGGGAAAGTCCCAAGTCACTACAAAGTCGCCTCGACGAGTATCAAAGTCAGACAGTAGTTCATCCGAAATTCCTTCCAAATTTTGTGGTGATTTTAAAACTTTAAATTAATAACATTTTCTTAGATCCAATAGATATAGGGTAAAGTATATTAGAAAGGCATAGAAAGTGTTCACAATGATTTCTGTAAATGGGTTGCCGGTGTTCCAAAGAAAACAACTAACGCTATGTTTAGAGGGGAATGTGGCAGGCATTTAATATCTAAGAAATACTTGTGCAGACCAAAATTCTACAGATTAATAACCTTAGGTACTCAAATATTACTGGATGCTGCGGGAAGACTATGAAAGACGGCGAACAAATTGGGCCAGTGCGGCTAAAGTTATTTTATTCCGATACGGGTTTGAGGAGGCATGGAAAAGTGGCCCTAGAAATATTGATTTATTTATATTAGAATTCAAGCAAAGATTGTTGGATTGTGGTGCCCAAGAATAGATGATATCAAAGAACTCTAGCAAGTGCTCATTTTACTCTATCTTCAAAACAGATTTATCTTGAGAAGAATATCTTTACTGTCTACCACCAACTGAACGTAAAATATGCAAACCGAATTCAGGTGCTCTGGACATCAACTGAAAATAGAAACTGGTAGGTACCATGACATTCCTAAGGAGGAGAGGCTTTGTGAAATCTGCAACCATTCAGAAATTGAAGACGAAAAACACTTTTTACTTAACTGTCCTGAACTAAAAGATATTAGATTAATTTCTACCAGAATTATCCAGACAGTATACTGACATCGAAAACATCAAATATCTATTCAAAATAAACTCCACAAACCTTTTAAAAGACTATCCCTATTTATATTAAAAGGTTATGATTTCAGACAGGAAATTATGACCTTGTAATGTGTAAATATGTATATATGTATTGGACATCTGCTCATGCGCTTTAATTACAACAGGAAGTAAACAGACAGAAGTCGGAATTGTTCTGCAAAAATCGGGTAAGGCAGGACCAAGAAACACATACCTCCAGTGTATTTGATTGCCTGAGTTCTCTGTTGGTTGGTTGGTTGGGGGAATTGAGTCAGAGACTGAATGATATATGCGTACGGGGGACTTGAGGTCTACGCAATTTGCAATTTTTCTATTATGGTGACCATGGCAGGACGTTTTTTGTTCGACGACTTCCGTCATGAATTTTGGTAACCTCGGATTTCATTTGGTAACCTTGGATTTTTGGCAAGTCGCATTTGGCGACTTGGCGTCGTCCGCGTACAACTAGTGCTGTCTACGCACTGGCAATACTTCTTACTTCATACAGTACCAATCTTTTTCATTAGTTGGGTCACTGACGTGACAAAGTCTTTTAGTGAAAAGTAAGTGATAAAGAAAGGCACTTTCATTGCAAAATAACAATTTCAATAAAAATTGCCAATCTCTTTTGATAAAAATATTCAAGATGAAGTTTCAAAAACCCTGTAACAGGTTTCTAAATTATTGTTTTGATTTTGTGTGAGGCAATGAGAGTTTTTATCCATGAAATTCCATGGCAATGCTTAAGATGTTGAGTTCTGTTCTTTTCTCTGGGGGTTACAGACGCCATTCAATAGAAAAGCTCATAAAGAGGCATGGAATACGAAAACTCGAAAAAAGTACCATTTAAGCAGGCCGTTTTTGAAGATGCAAACAAACGTGAGAGTTATTCACTTTGAAAATGGGAAAAATTTCTTAAAAAATCGTCAGATTCACTATTTTTGAAACAAAGACGAAATATAAATTGTTTCATCCCTGTCCAGTTTTCAGATTCAGCGCCCTTAACAACACATGTGCGCTCATGCCCTCAAAGAATTAGTCAGAAAACATTTTGAAAGTGCATAATCGCCATTGTTTTATTTACAGCAAAGGTCAAATGTCCCACATTCTCCATGCAGGAGAAATGTACTACGTCTACGTCTTACCATTCGAAATAGGGAGACGTGCTTTGCCTTGTGGAAGAAAAATCGACTAAGTGTCGAACAGTTCAACAAACTCTTATATACAGTGTTTCTATAGTGTTCTCCAAAACGCTGCCAGGAATTACTTTTGAAAAAACTCTTTTTGCATTTGGGGCTATCAAAAAGACATCAATGACTTTCTTGAAAAATTCAAACTTGCATAAAATGTAAACGACATGATAATTCAGAAAACTGTGAACTCATATTTGAGATTTCACGTGAACATTTGTATCAAACGAAATTTGGTCATGTTACTGATACTATCCGTTTGCTATCCTTCTTTTTTATAACTTTACTGAAATCCATTTTCACGTGACCCAAATTATGGCAGATTGGTAAAAATTCAAAAATTAAATTCTGCATGCTTTATTCGTTCAGAAATTTATGCTTTTACTTGGTAAAAACTTTAGATTTGTAGGTATTTGGATAAATACAGTCTCCTCTATTAGATCCTACATAACCTGTCTGTAAACAAGTATTTCCAAGGACAACAGATTATCACCTTATCCGACTTCAGCCGAGCGCATTTTGGCATAGACCTGTTTGTTCACTGTTCAGACGAGTAAGCATCGCATCATCACAGAAGTTGTTATTGGTAAAAAAATCAATTCGAGTTAAAACAGAATTTATTAACACTCTATTTTCTTACAACTGGAATAATGTAATGTTTAAATAAATCTGTATAAATGAGCCGTTACTTATGGAACATCAAACAAGCACAGAGAGGGAATTAGATAATTAACGAGGCATTGCCCTAACACACTAAAGATTCATGTTTTGTGAAGTGAACTCAGAACAACAGTTGTTTCAAAGACACAACGACTGTCAAAAGGACCGCGGAAACGGGCAAAGCCATCTTGGGAGATCCGTTGCAGAGATCACCGTCACAATAGCAGGTCCAAGTCTTAATGCTGATGAAAATCTTGACCTCAGATTTTGAGCAATCGGCTTTCTTTGACGATGAAGCACAGCCTCTGTCGGTCGTCACAACACCTGTTGCCAAAGTAAATGACATCAGAGCAAAATTTCTACAAAATCTCTCGCTGTTTTATTTAAAAGATTCTCTTTCCGCGTCACTTTTGTTAAAACTTCATCGAACAGATTTTAACGCAATTTACACCTTCATTCGAAACTTAAAGCCCAACAATGGTCATTATCAAAAAACTAAAGACAATATAAACAGTGCCACAAGCTGGAAACTGTAATACCTGTCGACTGACGACACTAATACTGTGTCTTGGTGAATGTAAAAGAAAGAGTATCCTTAAGTTTTTGCACCTTCCAGTGATGAAGCGCCATTCATATTAGTAGGATATCATGTTCCAAGTGCCCAATTAAAAGTTAATAAACATAACATTATGGAGCGCATATGCTTGGAAGACGAAACAACATGGCCAAACTTCAAATTAATGAAGTCGCCAGAACCGGGTTTTAAGGCTTTTGTCTGTGCTCCTGGAGTTTTAAATTAGGAAAGAGAAAAAAAGTACTGTCAATAATTTCCATACCAGCCGTGTCGACTTTGGTCTTCTGGCAGCCATAGGTGCAGTTAACGGTATACTTAGAATTGCTGACGAAGGCGTCGTTACAAGCTTTATCCAAAATTGAGTTGCACTTGACGCACTTGTTGCCCGCATAAACTGAAATGACAATAACAACAGGTTACTACATGCAAACTTTCCGCAAGGCGAGGTTTGATTGTTTGCTGGCCTAATAGGTGACGTTATAAGTAACTGCCTAACTTCGGTACCGTGACGGTAGAGAATGAATTTGGCAATGTTCTTGCGAGCTAGTTGAGATCACAAAAATAACGCCGAATTTAGGTTGGTATTACACACGTTATCTTGCGATCTCGCAAACGACCACAAAACGGCCGCCACTGAACTGCCTATCGCCGAGGCACGAATGTTGAGCTGTAAGTTGACTAATGGTAGCACTGAAGAGTTAGGTTGTAGCCACAGGGCATTTTGCAGGCTTAAAATTTATGGACAGGGCGTATGTCAGGTGGTTCGAGGAAGTTGTTCAAAACAAATGCCAGGAAATTGATTTACTTGTGTTTTTGGATGAGAAAAGCTAAGTTTTTTAGCCGTGACCTACTTTTGATGCAAAATGGTGGCTGTCATTTGCTTTCAACTCGATCCTGTCGCCTCCGAGAAACCGGGTGTGATTTCAGGTGACTGTCAGACAGATCAAAATTGCCAAAAAGTAGCTGGTAAGGGGCATACTATGACCACATTTTTAGACTCTAGAGAGTGTGAGCATTCTAAATCTGTAGTCTGATTTTTTGTAACACAAGTAGCAGGAAAGTGGTAATTTTTGTGGAGAAAACTGTCAAATTGGGAAATATTTTTTCCGATGTGAATTAACCGATTAAAAATCTGTAGCGTAATTAAGTTTCACTTATCATGATTAGTGCTTGTGAGTTAGAAATGCTACAAAACCCTTTGTTTTTAAGACTCTCGAGTAGTACGTAATTATAGGGCCCATCTCCATGGGCGGCGCACCATAGGGGGCTGGGGGGGCTATAGCTCCTACTTTTTTCATTGCTCCGGCGCCCATGGTCTATGGGCCGTACACCAAAGGGGGACTGGGCGGGGACTATAGCCCCCCACTTTTTCAGTGCTGCGCCGCCCATGATTTCTACTTCGGTCTAAGTGGAGATAGTGGTAAAGAATCCAAGCGTATAGGCGTATCCGGGTTTGGCTACTCGGGAGGTGGTACAACTTAGCCCCAATGTAGATGAAAATTAATTGCCATTCCCGGTCACCACCAATTCTCACCCAATTTTACCCGCTCCGCCGCGGTGGCTACCAAGTTCAGCATCACCGGTCGGCCCCTCCACTTCCTTACATACATGTATATCCTTCCGGTCGGCTAAATCACAAGGTCCATATTCGAGAGTTGACTGTGTTACGGTCTAATATAATTTTTTTTGGTCAATTACCAAATGTTAACTGACTCTCATATGCATAGAATTATTTAGTTGTGCAAATTCAGACAATGTTTGAGAAATTTATGCAGGTTTTTGTCTAGGAATTTCACGCATAGTTAGCGTTACGAGTGTCCATTTTAAAAATAACTATTTTCAAATAATTCAATATCTAAACAAACCAAAAGTTCGGATATTGACTGGGTTCTGCTACTTTGAAAATTTGTCCAAAAGGCTAACAAAATGTAGTGTATGTACCCCCATGTGGAATTCAGTAACACAAATGGTCATTGTAAATGAAATTATTGCCTTTTAAACAACAACATGGTGCTTATTATCATCAAAGAAACAGAAATGGCCTTACAACATTACGTTACCATGTGATGCAGAAACGGTGATGTAGTGTACGTACCCCCATGTTTACAAAATTAATGCCATGAAATTAAAATATCACTTGGTAAGTGAGCAACTTTGGTCATAAACAGTTTCCTTCCTTAAAATTGTTAGGTTAAAATGATTTTTATTGCAAATACGTTTGTTTTGAGTGAAATATTATCATTTGTAGTGTACGTACCCCCATATTTTAATTTGTGCCTATTTTCAAAGTATGGCAGATACATGTATGCACATGAATGCTGTGCTTTTAATTTTTTCTCTTTGAATTGATTTAGTAAATCATCTAACTCTCAGTAGATTCTTTGTATTTAGTAACAAACCCGACATGTCATTGAAATGTAGTACCGCGATGTGAACAAACACCATGAAACAAAAATATTACACGGAAAGTAAGCAACACTTGTCACAGACAGTTTCCTCCATTAAAAATACTAGGCTAAAAGGGTGTTAATTACAAATACATTTGTTTTGAGTGAAATATAAGCAGTTTGTGTACGTACCCCTATTTCTTAAGATGTGCCTGTTTTCAAAGAATGACAGACAGATATACACATGTATTCTGTACTTTTTATTTGTTCTCTTTGAATAGATTTGGTACTCTCAAAAAGTATTCTTTATAAACCTGACAAGTCATTGAAATGTAGTGTACGTACCCCTGTGTAGTGTACGTACCTTCAACCTCTATGCTAAAAAGTATTGCCTACAAGTAGTTTTACATACTACTGTTCTCATGAACAATATTGATATTTCCAAAATGTATCCAGTCTGACAAAAAACAATGGACATTATCAGACTTTTGGGCAGTAGAATGCCACACAGGACTTGGCTAGTACTTAACATCCTAGAAGACACATCACATGTGACAACTGACGTTGCAGAGGCAGGTTCTCTATCTCTCAAGACAACTTGCAGCAAACCAACAAGTAGAGGCAGCACAAAACTCGAGACCATCCCATACATTTGTAACTTAATCAAAATTTGACGTTGATCGACTATGCGTAGTGTACGTACCCCCNCCCCCCCCCCCCCCCAACCAGTGCCATTTTTTACTGTTTACAAGTTGAACACTGGGTCTAATATTGCTTTAACTACATGTATTTTGACCAAGTGGTAAATGTGTTGAAAACTAGGCAAATAGCACCAATAATTTTTTTGAAAAAAGTAGTTACTTGTCATTTTCTTTTTGTAAGAATCATATTGCAAGAGAAGAAGTCCTCATTATACTGTGTTAAAATGAGCAATGTATCATCATCTAGAGCAACTTGATCAGCACAGTAATAACTTTTCTTACTTTAGATACTTCTTCAATTTGATCAAGAACTTCTTAAATTAACAGCTACCTTAAATTAGTGAAATTTTGCATGGTAGAAGTGAGCTGTGACCACAAGTTGTAGTGTACGTACCCTTTTATGCAACTGTGATGCATTAAACCATAAAATTTTAGTCGGTGGTGCTTGTGCAAAATTTTTTTTAGATTACAAACCTGTAATGATGGTACTTTAAAATAACCAAGCTTTTGCCGTTATATGCAACCTTCATTTTTCACCAAAAGTGGCCACCCAATATGGACCTTGATTGTGATTTGCCCGTGTATTTTTCGATTTCGTGCTCCGCTGTCAATTTTTCTGCTTTGCCCAAAGTCTNCACCCAAATTGCCTCCCCCACCCCTCTTCCAATGCTCCCCGCTTTATGCCTAAGAATGGCAACGTTTTCACTTCATTACAACAGATACCCTCACAGGGGTGCAGCTCGTCACCAGTCCGATTCTGAGGAGGTTTTCTGACAGACAGATTCTCGGGAATAGCTACGATTCATTTACGTGTAATCTGTTTATTATATAAAGAAATGGAAACAATATCTGCGAGGGCATCCTCAGCCACATGAGCGTACACTAGTGACAGTTTACACAGGGCCCACTGAATTGCTCAACGTACGGTTAGATACACCTGTACAAAACATTTCAACCTGTTTTAACGCCATAAGATGACTGCGTGTTCTGATCAAAGTAAGTTGTCAAACTGAATAGGCAACAAATAGCCGAGATCGTTAACATGTTGCCGAAGAAAATATTCGTTGCTGGTGCATTATCACGCATAACGGTTTCTAATTATTGATGAGTCCTCTGAATGAAATTCACACTGCGCATTCATTCCCCTATTAACACAGGGTGTTGAAAAATCCGGCAATAGTACTGTAAAATGTATAATACTAGAGTGTGGTTTTGGCGGGAAGCTGATCATGTTTTTCATATTCCACTGGCAGGAATCGCCGATTCTTTTTGAAAGACGATAGGCTATGCGATCACTCAGCCTTCAATATGGGGAGCTCAAATTCTCTCCGTTGTAGACCTTTTGGTGACAAAAAGGCTGGCGGACTAAAAATAAAAAAATAATAAAACGAGGAACGGGGGCACAACTGTGAATTGCGCGTTTGTGCTTGTTTAGAGGAGTTTTTTCTCATTTTCTCGGACTTTTTCTTTCTCAAAGGCGGAACTTTTTGCCCACTTCGCCCTCCGAGCCCCTCCCCCCCCTGGTTGCACGCATGCTGGGCCAAGAAAAACAACATTACTGTCTCAGTAAACCAGGGGTAGGTTTCAAGACATTAATTCCAGTTCATTTTTGACTTAAGTTTAAGATTTGTCTCAACTTACAAGTTTTGAAATTTCCACATCTAGTAAGATAGTCAAAATTAAGAAAAAAAAATTAAGTCAGAAACTCAAGTCAAACTTAAGATCTCTTTTTGAAAAGGTCGTGAGACAAATTAAAGTTTTATCTTAAACTTGACTGAAAGTTAAGATATGTCTTCGCTAAGTCAGTTTTCTTGGAACGGTGCCTTGTACTCAAAGTTTCCAATAGTTGTGTTAGCATTTTTGATACACCCTGTGTACACCATTCCCTACATTCAATTTACGTAATCCATAAGAAGTGTTCTGAGCTGGCAAATGCTTTGACTGAGACCCGTTGAATAAGTCATTGTAAGTCCATGGCAACTCACGGGATTGGAGAGTAAACATACGTGGCCATCTAAAAGCGAATCAAAGAAAACAATTTTAGATCGATTTGGGACGTTTATTGCCTAACTCTTATCTTTTGGACTTGAATATATTTCCGAAACCGACTTAACTTGCAATTAGAGTAACTTTGTGATCTCAAAAACATATTATATTTTTGGCTACAGTCAATTAAGTTAAGGTCTATTTAGACAAAAATACTAAAATATGCGAATATATAATACCCTAGCTATCATACCGGTCATCCGTGTCTTTTTATCAAAGATAAAAGTCAGTGGCGGATTTGGTGGGGGGGTGGGGCCAAGGGGGCCATGGCCCCCTAAAATTTCCCATGTACCATTTGTGAGTTTGGGTTGCGAATTGCTGAGTAGCATATGCGCGCACCCAGGGTGTTCGGGGGGCGAATGCGCAATGCATAGGCCTTGAACAAACCCCGTTTACCGTTTTTTTTTTAGTAATCAGGTCCAAAAACCCAAAATTTCGAGACCCCTGCATCCCTACATTTTAGGCTGGGCGCACTCATGTGGCGGAATTCTGGTTATTCCTGTGCCCTGCCTCCCCCAACTCAAAATCCTGGATCCGCCCCTGAAAGTTGTATCATTGTCTTGAAAATGGTTAATTTCTGATCAAAATCCCATCACTGGTAAGGCTGTTACGCCTGCGCATTGCATGTTGACTGTCGAAGCAAGTCATGAAAAATACTCATGCCTGGTTGCAAGAACAAGTACTAAATATGGACTCGGCAATTTTTCTTAACTTTTTCGGATTTGTATACTTGTGAATACACCGATTGCCTTTTTATGCTGTTTTATTTGGATTACGAAGTCTTTTTTGATTTGATAAACACTGAGATTGAAGTCTTCGTAGAATTCTCAATATTACTGGAAATTAATGGGGATCTTTTCGTGCAACGCCCCTAACTTAATGAGTCCCTATTTATTTTCATTCCAATTTAAGCTCAGTTTTAGATAAATTTTAAGCAAACGGCAATAAATGAAAGAGGAGCTGTGGTCAAGATAATATAATAGAAAAACACCTCTATTTGGGATTACATGCACCTGGGCCTAACGAAGATTGCTATATTCCTCAAGTGTTCCAAATGTGATAATAAACATACTGCAAGAATTTTACGTAACGTAAGTGGTTACTTGAAATTTGTTGTTTTACAACTTGTTTGATGCAAATTCAGTCAGTGTTGAAAACAAACGATGAATTGACATTTTGAATTAAACGCTGTCGTTATTTTGCGATCGAAGCACATGATATACAAAAACATTAATTTAAGTTTCAAGTTGTTTATGTAGAAAGCATGGGGTATGGCTTTCGAGCGCCGTGCACGGTTTGAAAAGCAAACCGAAATTTCATGTGACCTAATTACAGCAGTGCTCCGTGGATCTTATTCAGTATTGCACGTGTACACCTACGGTGAAACATAATGCACTTATTTCTAATACATTCGCAGAAGTATATATCTACTCACCACATCCCAGTAAGGCAAAAACGGCTAAAACAATCAGGTAGGACTTCATAGTTTTACTTCCCGTGTTTCTGGTAGATTAGAATGGCAGTTTGATTCTGAAATCTCCGATCGCGCCAAATACGCTCACTGAAAATCCCCATCTCCATGGCTACGTAGCAACCGCAATAACATTTCTATAGCCAACAATTCATTGGACAATTGGGTGCTAGTGCTACTAAGGAGCTGAATTGCAGTTATTGGCAATTGTCACTATAAGCATGAATAGGGGGACCGAAGGCCATAACGAATAACATAAACACAACCGTTATGCAATCCTTCTTTTCGAGGCAAACACCAGTGTTAGTGCATGAGTTAGTTGTCGAACCCAAGCGGCTGGCGAAACAGACCAAGAGAGCAAACGAGACACTCGCACTAATTTTTGGTCGTGTCATGCACGCATGTTGTCAGGAAGAGTAATGCTTAAACGTGCGACATATGAACCACACGTGAATAGTGATATGACGGTGTCGTCGTTACAAGATATCATATATTTTCTGCCGGCTAACTATACTAAACACAGGGTGTGACCAATTTCCAAGACGCCGTATTTCTCATAACGATTCATGCGCGCACCCAGCCTAGTAAAAATAAGGGGTGGGGCCTCGAATCTTTAGAAATGTGGACCTTTTCGCCAAATTCCTGCTTTTTAGTGGACTTTTGTCTCATTTCTATTTTTCGGACTTTTTGTTTCTCTGAGGCGGACCTTTTTGCCCACTTCGCCCCCGGATGCGCGCATGCGTTTTAGGCCCCCCCATCTCTAATCAAATACGACAGTGGTTGATGTACAAAGCGCTATCAACCCAAAACCTTTTGACAAGGTTTTACAGCCTATAGGCACCGATAAAATCTCGTGCCGTGTCTATTAAAGGTAGCTATGCTACAGCAGTTAGAAATTGAGTAGAAACCGTCATCAAAGTTAATCACTCCTTGTTATACGAGCCTTCAGTGAGTCGTCGATCGGAACGTAATTATCCCCAATCGGATGAGTCCTGGAGACGATCAATATTCACTGACCACACAGACTGAACTCATTATCAGCAGTAATATTGGTGATGAGAAAACAGAGTTTATTGTGCTACAGCTTAAAAGCCGGTTTTCCCATTTTAAACCGGAATAAAGAACCAGCCTAAAATACCTAAGATAAGAATCCGCAGTAACTGTGCTAAATGAGACAAAGTTCTCATTGGATTTTATATAGGCTACCAAAACACTCGTCACTGGATTTGAACCTTTTCTCCACTCTGTCGAAGACCGTATGCTAAGAACGACATGTGTTCAGTCACTGAAAAGCAGGTTGGGCTGAGAATAATGGGACATAAACACAAAACTGGCACTTTTCACGTTCAAAACCTACCCCTAGATTTTAATATTTTAATTGGGAGCGCAAGCCCGCAACCGCATCCTAACTTTCAGTGCCACCAAACGAGACGCTCGCACAAGTTGCATTATCCTTAGTGTCCACAGGGGTTCCACTGGGTTTTTAAAACGCCGGTCCCCTAAGAAAATCGTGCATCATTTAAACCTAAGTTGACTTTTTCGGATGAAAATTGACCCAACGACATATGACATAAGTTGCATGGTACGCACTCAGGTATATTTCTACATTTTCTATTCGTCTTTTCCAACGTTTAACTCGCAATTTCGAGTGAGCTCACGGGAGTAACTGTCATCGCTACTGCTTGTCTGGTTGTCGGGGGACACCGTGTTGTTGGCGTCTTCTGCAGTGCACTATGAATGACTGCGTTGTTGAAATTCACACTTACCATGCCTAAAATCTAACCTCGCAATAATACGCAACAAATTTATTCTTCAAAACTGAATTTTTTCTCACAGCTTTAAACACCAAATTCCTGCCTTGTTCCCATCCGAAACCCAAATCACGGCCGGGAGGTCCTCTATTTGCGACATTTTGTAGTTGACCTATTTTTCCATATACGTCACGGCCGAGCAAGCAAACGTCAGAATCACGGAACAATTTTTTAGCCGACCTATTTTCAGAGCTCGTACATGTACGTATGTATTCAGGGCCGAAGGAGCAAACTCGAATCAACCAATTATGGAATTCCAGAGTGAGTGGAAGTGTTTCGAGGCTTTTCACGCAGAGCTGGTTATTGGATACGTGTTCAACATTAGACAAGTGACTTTTTCTTGAAAAATGTGCACTGCATCATTCTCGCGCATTAATACGTCATTTGGTCTGACCATGCAGTGCCACGCAAAAATAGGGTTCGTTGATTATCCCAGACATATTTTTCACTTATTTACAGTTTTTCGTTATTTAATTAATTACTCGTCGTCTACTCCGGAAGTGACGTTTTGGGAGGCAAGAATTTCGCGCCAATTTCTTTTCATACAGTCTGACTGTGAGAGCAGTCGAGTCAGTCATTGTTCTACCTCGGTTGTGATAAGTTCGGTCGTCGTTTGCTTTCAGTTTGTTTACGAGTAAGTCAACATGCCACGCTGTTGCATGCCTACCGAGATGTACTCATTATCGTCTCACGTACAGAGGAAGAATTTTCCCACTTGCCCGAGTGTCCCGCAACACACTCCTGATGGTGGCTTGAGCACCCAAACTGCTTACATCCCGGCGTGCGACTCCATCGTCACACACGTGACCCCTTCTAAATAGCTCCAATAGAAGTCCACAATAAACGTAGGTTCACCGATATGTGATAACGAACTGTCCTTTTCACTGGGTATCAAACTGGGACTGTATTCACTCCCACTACTCAACATCGCTGCAAGGCTGCTTACAGGCTCTGGGCTAAAGACAAGAGCACACGGGGATTCACTGCTAGTTCCTGGACTTGCACGCTATGGGGTACGTTCGGAGGCATGGGTGACAGTAGATGAAGTGCCTCCAGTCACTGTTTATAGTGGCTACAGCTCGCGAGGCTTCTCGCTTCACTGAAAAAAGAACTTCTCGGGGGTGGAGGACGGTGCACTGCCGGGAATCAATAGCGACGGTCTGAAACCCTTCTTCAGGCGTTGTTTCGCAGGGACCTTCATCAATTCAGCGTACGTACATATCTCTGTCGTAATCTGACGGCTGAAAATGCTTGCCACTGTTTTGTACGTTGCGTGAACGGGTAGCGCTGCGTTCTTCACACGAATTAGCTAAGCCAAGTACGGCGAAGTGTGTCATCCTTCGGAAAGCGATGCAAGGTACCCAAAGCGCGTATGAGACGATAATGATTACATCCTGGTACGCAGCAACAGCGTGGCATGTTGACTGACTCGTAAACCAAAGCAAACGACGACCGAACTTATCACATCCGAGGTAGAACAATGACTGACTTGACAGCTCTCACAGTCTGACTGTATGAAAAGAAATTGGCGCGAAATTCTTGCCTCCCAAAACGGCACTTCCGGAGTGGAGGACAAGAAATTAATTAAATTACGAAAAGCCGTAATTAAGTGAAAAATATGTCTGGGATAATCAACAGACCTTATTTTTGCTAAAAGGGACATGAAAAAGGTTGCCTTCGCCTTTAAACGTCAGCAACTACACTTTGGGTCGGTGTACTTCAATTGCTCAAATATTTTGCCGGTTCTAAGGACCGGCGAAGATAAAAAATCGGGAAAACACTGGCCTTGATGTCTTTTTATGTATTCTGTGTAAATCTAACTCACAGAAGTAACTAAACAAAAGAATAAACAAACAATTCTAACGCGATCCGACAACTGAAGACTGACGGAAACGCAAGCTTTTGGCGGTAAACTGAACAGCTCGCACAAACTCTCGTCAAACCGAGGAGAACAGTTTGCTCCGGTGGTTATACTTATTTCGGTGGATTAAGTGTTTTTACTGGTTTACGCCGCTAGTCTCAGGTAGCACTCAACAGTTATTGCTGATTTGGGACTTGAAGAACCAGGCCGAGTCATCTCCAACATTTTGTTACACAGGATGTATAAAACCTGAAAAGTTGAATGTGCCAAAGACTTCAAAAACTTGCAAAAAGTCCATTGAAACTGATTCCGAAGTCATTTTTGCACCTTTTACAACTTCGCGAATTGCAAGCGGTTACTTGAACAAAGGGGCTAAAACACGCCAAATCATCAATTTTCACCCCAAAGTCACCATTCGTATGCGATTATCAAGAACTGAGAGACAGTGCATTCGGACTGCCAAAACTCTCCAGATTCCAGAAATCATGTGAAAAGCGGGTGTCGACCAGCCAGATTTTTCACAAATCCAAGGAGTCTGAAGGGTACAGTGGCGGATCTAGGATATCACAAAGGGGGGGCCAACATTTTGTCCGGCTGTAAGCATTTGCGCAAACCACGATTGTAGATGCACGTAGCACCGAATGGGGGGAGGTCGGGAGGGGGATTTGTCCCCCCCTCCTAGAAAAATTTTCTGTTTTTTCCTCCAAAAATCAAGCATTTACCTTGATTCCTGAAGTATTGTCCAAGAAAAAAGGCAAAAACACGTGCCAAACAGGAAAAACCGCACGTACCACAGACTCGAACTAACGACCTCGCGGATAGAGCGCGCGTGCTTTACCACTACACCACCACGATTTAACCACTAACCGAGTGCTAAGAAACCTACTTGTTTGTGGTCCACAGCGTTTGCGCGCGAAACGTATTTCTTTTTGTAGTGCTTATTACACGTTTTATATTTTGTACAATCGGTTCTTAACAAATTTGTTGTATTTAAAATAGTCTTCAAATGCCCAAAAGACCAAATCCGTTTTTCGTGTTGGCAATAATGACGGGATTGCTTTGGAAATCGGCTTAAGTTAAGGTTTGACAAAGAGAGAATTATGAGTTACTGAGTTATTCACCAATGCTTCGATTAAAATTCACATCTTACAAGCAGTTTCTGTTTTTTCATGATCGTCACTCAGGTTCCATATTCTTTAAAAATGAAGTAAATTTTCTTCATTGGACAGTGGAGCAGACGACGGAAACGGAGTCGTAGTGCGCAGCGCCACTGCCGGTCGCCTGGGATATCACGGGAGAGCTTATACTTAGCCAAGATTTGTTCCCTTACGAATGCGCCCTGTTCCGAACAATTGAAATTGGATCTGAGCCCCCCCCCCAAACACTAAAACTGCAGACATTTAAATCTTGTTTCATCCATAAAACTTTATTTACCGGGGTTAATTAATAAACTCAACATTTCCCTACGCTGTTGCTGTTTTATTTTTTTGCGGCAGGGGGGGGGGCGGGCCCCCTGGGCCCCCCCTAAATCCGCCTATGGGGTACCTGAATTCCCTGCCTAAATGTAAACTTCCCACTTGCAAGCAGTAAAAGCCACGGCTGAGCAAAAAGTGGCTCAAGGGGTCAGCAGCTGACAATATTTCACTCATGAGAACAGATTCAAAAATCAAACAAATGCTATTCGCTCGCTGGTGCCCTACGTGCCTAGCCAGCGTGCTGGCTTCTGACCACGGCACGCGGGGAACCAGCGAGATGCTATTCGTAGCCTTCACATTCAGCACAGAACTTGAAATGCTAAGCCAACTCAGCAGGCGCTAATTTTTATTGAAATAGGGGGAGCTAACTTCAACCATGGCTCAAAAAATATTAAGTGCCACCTAAAAATTTTTACCTGTCACTAGTACCACCTTCTGAAGGGGAGTAAATTTAATACCACAGTGAAGTTAATCCGCTTGTGAGAGACCTTTGCCACATCAGTTATTATTAGGCCGCTTGCGCTCAGTTGAAGAACGTTTAACTTACTGGGGCCGACGTACAAGGGCTCAATGGGAAAACAGCTTAAGACAGAAGACTAAATCAATCCAAAAGAAAAAATCCTATTGAGGTCCTGTCACACGATTCGGCTTTAACTTTAAAACTCAACGTTTTCATTAAGGCTTCTGTCTACACTTATCTAGAGTCGTTTGTATATGACATCTTGGCACTTTCCGGCTACATGTACTTGGGTAGAAGTGACTTTCCAATCGAGTGGAAAGTTTTTATGTATTTGTATATAATCATTGTATATAGACTTCTTTGTATTTTTTTACCCAGATCTAATGCCTCTTGGCGCTTTCTGAGTTATGTATATTCATTGTATTCTGAAGATTTCGTAATAAACATTAAAAAAAAGTGGAAAGTTTTTTCCACCCGGATGAAAATTAACTCTCCACTCGGATGAATACCCATGTACAGGGGGCAAACTTACTTATCTACTGAAGTCGACAAACAAACTACCCAAGCTTTTGAAAACTTTCTCCTGGGGGATTTGTTACAGATCTACGCCGTATTTACTACACTCATTTGTGAGGAAATAACGGCTCCGTTTTTTTTTGAAAACGCTTAAGGTATGATCGAGTTCGCATCTTCCTGTGTCGGTAGTTAAAGTGCGCCGTGAGTACGAGATCAAAACAGCGAAATGTCAATTTACTAATCAAATTAATGAATTTATCTGTTCTAGCAACGTGCTGAGTACGTGAGCACAAAGTCACAGATGCAGTTCAGCGACTGGGACTCCGTGCATTTGTTCTCCACTGTCTTATGCATACAGACGCACAACTCTCTTCAGGATAAAAACTGCGTTTTATCTTCGCTTTTCGCGGCAGCTTTCCATCCTATGGAAACTTCCTGAACACAATATATGGCGACTTGGTGAATGCCTTGGACTGGTGGTACTTATGGAACTGGTCTATGCCTAACGCCGAGAGACTCGATTTTAGAGATAGCTCTGTAACCTTTGGTCGGACGGATTAAATATTGAACTATTTCCACGCTGTTGAAGGTGGTTGTACTGAATCTTTTTTATCGCTATGCGGTATATGTTTCACATTTGAAGTTCCCCGAGAATGAAAACGCATATTCCTAGATATGTGTGACATATTGTAAAAGCGGCCAATTTTTGTGATTAAGGTTTGAGATATCGTTAAGCAACAACAGTAGCTTGGCAGCGAAAAGAAATGCGAGGTAAAACCACTGATGGATGACCATATTCCAAAATTCATGAAAATTGTATTCTGCTCTATAATGTTTTTTTCAGTGCTCAGAAATGGTACAAGGAGAAGTCAGGTGTCACTTTGCTCAATATTTAATATCTTTGTAATCACTGGGACACAATGCAGACAAACAATCTGAATCTCAAGCAGACAGGAGTTCATTTTATCATAGATGCGAGCAAACATCTATCTGAAACTTACAAAGCAGTCGATCGCCTGCGTGATAACTTCCGTGCATCTTGTATCCCACGCCAAATCTGGGCTTTTTTCGACATTCTTAAAAAGGTCAAACCTTCCTTCACCGGAAAATGGGCTTGTTGACAGCATTCAGTTGTGGCTACGAATTTTGGACCGGGTCAATCAGGCAATTGTGTTTATTCTTCACACAGCGATTCCTAATTGACTTGAAACAATGCTATATTTCAAAATGAAATAAGTTCAACTCAGCCTTTTTCATTTAGACCCGGCGGTGAAATTCAATGGTCATTGTAAATCTACGTACATGTACAATTAACAAATCGTATATAAAATAGTATAGAACACGAAACGAAACAGCGTACACGTGAAAAACGCACCCTTATCCAAGCAGTAATGCGTAGCGCAAGCAACAAAAAGAAAGTATACACTGTAATATGCAAATTTCGATATACGGTGAAGCCCATCCAAGCTAACATAAGTGCCACCGATGTCAAATGACACAATAATTGTCTGAAGTATCTGCGATGTCATTCATCTTGTGACAAAAAGCTTACAAATGTATGCATTTGAAAAAATCTCTTGAAATTCACGTCTTTCAGAATTTGTTGACGCCATTATGACACTACCGCTAATTAAACTTAAATGCATTAAATGCAAAAATATAACTAATGCTTTGCATTACTTTAACTTGTTCACAAAATTATTGTACAATATACAATGCTGTTGTTACGACCCATCTAATTACATTTCACCGATCTGAATGTACTCGGTGGCTTGTTTGGTTGCATCACCTATTTCGCTAAAACAGGTTGGCCATAGATAATACCATTGTGTATCTTTAATTGTTTATTGATTTGTACCATTGTTTATGAGGAGCGACTATTATTGGCCAAAGACAAAGACCATCGATATAAAATCGCGAAGCATTCAACAAATTATTTATAGGCCTCATGTTTATTCTATGCGATACTAATTAGGCAGAGCTCGTGTTTAATTCAACAACGTTCGAGTTTTAGCCTCGTTCAATCACCCAGCGCGCAGTCGGCTTTGAGTAAGCAAAAAGCAGGGTTAAGTTCCGGGCCTGACTGTAGTTGGCACTTTTATTTTAAAAAGGCTCTTGAGTTTGGCTATCCTGAGTTGTCGTTTATCTTTCAAATCCTGTAGAGAACACAACAGGTTCCGCTTGCTTGTTATTTTGTTTTTATCCAGGGAATAATTAATTATCATAAATATTCTTATAATACGAAGACAAGTGTAGGATAAGGTTTCCATCAATGCTGCGTATTTTATTTCGGGCCCGTACCTGCGCAGTATACACAAAGGGTGAGCTTATTAAGGTTTGGCTGTTACCGTGTGGACATCAACATTAAATTTATAGTAAAGGACAATTTGTGCCCTTATTGNTGATTTGTACCATTGTTTATGAGGAGCGACTATTATTGGCCAAAGACAAAGACCATCGATATAAAATCGCGAAGCATTCAACAAATTATTTATAGGCCTCATGTTTATTCTATGCGATACTAATTAGGCAGAGCTCGTGTTTAATTCAACAACGTTCGAGTTTTAGCCTCGTTCAATCACCCAGCGCGCAGTCGGCTTTGAGTAAGCAAAAAGCAGGGTTAAGTTCCGGGCCTGACTGTAGTTGGCACTTTTATTTTAAAAAGGCTCTTGAGTTTGGCTATCCTGAGTTGTCGTTTATCTTTCAAATCCTGTAGAGAACACAACAGGTTCCGCTTGCTTGTTATTTTGTTTTTGTCCAGGGAATAATTAATTATCATAAATATTCTTACAATACGAAGACAAGTGTAGGATAAGGTTTCCATCAATGCTGCGTATTTTATTTCGGGCCCGTACCTGCGCATTATACACAAAGGGTGAGCTTATTAAGGTTTGGCTGTTACCGTGTGGACATCAACATTAAATTTATAGTAAAGGACAATTTGTGCCCTTGTTGTTGAAAGTTACTCGAAGTCGTTAACCAATAGCTAATTTTCGAAACATCCGCGCCGAATTGAGATTACTATTCTGCCAGACGGCAATCAGGCGTTCAGCGCCACCTATCGATCTCAAGTAATTGCTGTTTCACTGGCGGGAAATGCAAGTACACTAACGGCTCACGGGAAAAAGGCAAACCTCTTGAAATATAAGGAGTGAAGGACATCATGTTCCATACGTTTCCCACTGCAAAGAATATTCTGCGCCCTGCGAAGAAAGTGGCTGCGACAGATAAAGCAAGTCGATGCCTTCCAAAAAACTAAAATAATGTAGTAAATCAAACAATGGGGGTTGTCAGTAGAATTATTTCAACATTTTTTAGATTAATGGATCGCTTTTCAGTAATTGAATTTCTCACATGATCTAGAATGTGTTACTACACGACTGGTTAATATCACCGAGTGTGTATTTTTGATATTACATGGGCGAATCACAAAGTAGCGCGAAATAGAAATCCATGCGCCTTACATTTTATCGTCTGCAGAACACTAAAACAACCGAACTTTCGCCAACCAAACAATGCCAGAATTCCGAGAAGGTGACAAAGTTGTGATTGACAAATTGGATGTCGCAACTGTACGTACTTCCAGTCGGAAGGACATGCCAACAACTTATTAAACGGACCATCTTCGGCGGCGAAGTCAATATCCCCGTTCACCTTCAAACGGAGACGAGCCCCAACTCAAGAAATGCGGCGAGGCTGTCTAGCTGTGCAGTTTCAAGGGCAATACTCACGCGCGGGGAAGCTGACTATTATTTATTTATAAACATTTTTAAGTTTAAATATCACAACTTCAAAGACTATTTATTAGATACTAACTTGAATATTTGCTACGAAAGCGGCTGAATCCAATTTATAATTGTTCAGCTTAAAATAAAACTTCTAACAATAAGTAAATGAATTACACCGATTACATGGGGCAAGGGTGTTAATACAACAAGTTGCGTCGTGTGGTTGAAAGTTTTAAGTACGTCGAGTTTTTCAGCAAAAAAGATCGTTTTTACGGTTCATGGGAGAAAACAAATCCTACACTCGTCTCAGATTTATGACATAGGCAAAACCTCTCGGCAATTTTGTCAAAATTCCTCGAAATTTCCAAGAGGTTTTACCCATATCATAAACCTGAGACTCATGTAGGATTCTTTATTTCTGTCCACTGAGTCTGAGTCGGGATCACGGAAGTCGCTTTCGGCGTTTTCATTACTCTAAAGAGCGCCAATATGAAAAATCCGCTATTATGCCGAGTCAGAAGGGATCGAAACCGCTTAGTATCTGCTATACACACTGAGTCTGCTCGAGCTTATTTCTCAGCGCTGTATGCTGATCAAATTTACGAATTCACTCTCTTTAAAATTTAATGCAAGTGAGCTTCTAATTTGTGCAAGGGTTTTTATTTAAATTTATGGTAACTTGTTGTTGTGAAAGCAAAATTATAATTTAATATTCAGTTGTGTGTTTGCCAATTCTCAAAAAACAAAGCACAAAACAAAAAGCCATGATGCTTTTATTCTTGAAATTTTACACTTATTAACTTTCAGTATGTATGTTGTTTTTAATTCCCTGAAATGGTGGTAACGACGCAGGTTATCTTCAGGAACTCTTTCAATTATATTTCTTTTTTTAAAAGTAGATGTATGAACAGAAAAAACAGAGCTACATGTGACTCCGTTACCATAGAAGGGTCATTGGAGAAATACAACTTTGCATTCCCTAAAATCGTCTTCTTAAATTATAAAAGTATGATTCCATTTGCTCTGAAAATTTGTGCATAACAAGTTTACTCGGAGTTTTTCGAAGTGTGGCAAAGTATTCATGTATTAATACACGAGAGCACTAGCCATCCAGCGGCAAGGTGGGGATCAGCCGATGTCCACCAAATTTGGCACATAGATGGTCCTGGGAGACCTATAAGCAGTGGTAAAATATTACGCAAAATTATTAAGACTGTAAACGATACAGTAGCTAAAACTTATACATACTCTGTCCGGATCACTAAATATAGTGGCCGCTTTGGAAAATGCGCTCGCACACGGCTAAATCTAACGGTCAAGCAAAAACACTGTGCCCTGTACCCTTCGTCACTTTTCAGCACTAACTCAGTCGACTGTCCCAGGATCTTGATTGGTGGCTAGACAAATTTAGATTGATATCATGTACACTGAAATAATAGTGGATTCTGCAGACTGGCCAGACTGTATTGTTTCAACCCAATGAACTGACAAGCCTCGCTTTCAGCTTTCAACTTTATCATTCTCGACATTTCCCTAACGGTTTTAAACCGTAGACGGTCTTTTCCTCCGGCAGTAACAACTGTATCAAACTTTCTCAGTTCTCTACATTTAATGAGAGGAGCAATTCCTGGAAACTTAGCTTTAGGCTTGCTGGGATGTTAGCCAGGGCCCCATTCCAAGAAACCTGACTTATATAAGACAATTTTAAGAAGTTTGTCTTAATATTTTTAATAAAGTTTCCTCTTAATTTTGACTAACTTGTCAGATGCGAACTTAAGTCAAAATGAACTTAATTCAGTTTTTTGGAACGAGCCCCAGTGCTCTTTGGCGATTACGTTTTTCTATGGTTCATACCTCAGGTTGCGAATTTTCCTTGTCTGACATATCTCTATGGGCTCACGATTGGTCATAGAAACGATGTCGAGTAATTTAGCAACGAAGGGTGTCCCTCCCAACAAATTAGTCTATACATCACCATAATTACTCGTCATTTACTTTTAATTCCATGGTGATCTCTGCTTTGTAACGGTGACACATTTATAAAATCACTGTTCGTGTAAAGTGCATTGGTGTTACATGTAGTTGCAGTAAATGTGAAGCACTGAAGCGACACCTATCATGCTAGTTAAATGACTTGACTTTCCAAGTAAGTAGTCGATAAAATCAGGAACTTGGAAGTACTTCCGACTTACACGAAGCGGACTGCGCGCTGGAAACTCCAACGAAGCTTACCAGTGGGTTGAAGTTTCTCCCTGACCTCACGCCGAGATTACAACTTTTTTGTCCTGGAAAACGTGTTGTGTACATAAACGAGAATGGACATTTAACTGTCGGACAGCCATGAGCAAACAAAATCGAACCAGACGACACTAACTTTGGACGTAGTTAGTCTTAAATGTTGTGAGTAAAATCAACTATAGGAATAAAACGATCCTGAAACTGAAAGGTTTTCAGTACAAAGTATTCTGTGTCCCTCGTTGGCTAATCGAAGCCACTTCGCGTATCGGTATTTCTCCACAAAATTTTCATCATAATTTTCACCAGATTTCAATTATCATTAAAACAAAAATCAACTTTGCAAATAGTGGTGTCCTATTTGGATTCGTCTTGAGTATTAATGTTGTTGTAACCAGAAAACAGTGCAGTGCAGTCTACAAGCGCATGTAACTTCACGTACCTGGCTGGCAAATGACTATCGTAGTTCGTGGTCATGTATAGTGAAGTACACGAAACTCGGAGTGTGTAGAGATGTCATAATAAAAAATTGCAAAGCTTTCGATTACGTCGTTTACGAGTAGTCGCAGCGTGTGTAGACATGATGACCGTTTACACTGCGGTTACTCGTGTGCATCTTGGTAATGCCCAAATTTTAATGGGAAATAACGGTCAAAGTTAGGAAGAACGACTAAAGTTTTTCCTAACTTTGACTGTGGATTAGACGGTCTCGCCATCTGGTGGCTGACGTTGGATAACACGGTTATAACACAGCCATCTATTCACGTATGTACTGTACATGTACGGTAACATGTGGGCGTGAAAGTATAGGTTTTGTTCATTACAGAAGTCAGCAAAATTTATATATTTTTTGTTAACGGACAGGTTTGGACTTAGAGAGTTCCCACCACGCATTTTCTTAGTTTTTGACGTTCCAGTTAGCTAATATGAAATAAATACCGTAAAATGTAACTAAATAAGCATATTTATTTATTTCTAAGTTTTCCGCCAACTGATGTAATACTGCGTTGGAAGATGTTTGGTCACTCGACAATCAATTGCAATGGGGGAACCCCCACGTCAGAAGACGAGGACGATTTTGAGAGAGAACTGGACAACTATTATGCAAAATAAACACTTAATGATCATTGACAAAGGCCACAGTAAACCTGGGCCACTCGTATTCACTATTGCCATGACGGAATGAGCGCGGTTTAAACAGAGTGCATAAGCCTACATATCGTAGCACTCGATCTGCATTGCAAATGCACCTACATGTACAAGGTGGTGAGTCCTTCATCGTAACGCCGCTTTTGTGTTTGGTCGAAACACGATTCCTTGAAATGTGCCAAACAAAGGGTGACTCAAGACCGAGTCGCATGCTCCACACTGACATTCCACATTCTCGCGCGGCGCACAAACCGATGTCATTTCCGCGCAATTTAAACTCCTGTAGAATATTTGAACACAGAGACGTTCTCAGTCAAGTTGCTGTTACTGTAGCCCCCACAAACACACCTTTTCGTGTCTTAATAAGGTGGCTTTCCGCGAACTTTCCTCACAACTCCTCAGTATCGCACTGGTTAAAACAAGAATGTCGGAGACGGTCTTCCACCCATTACGTACAATCCCAAAAACAGTATACTAAATGTTATTAAATATCTAAAGATGTATTAACAAAACTCTTTTTGAGACACAAGGTCATGATGGGAAATGGTAACTCTTTAAGAGATATACAATGCTTACGTGAGCTATTTAGAGTTGGCCATTCCCTATTCTGAAGCATTTTCTGGGGTTTCTGATGGTCTCAATGTTCTTGTTGGAAACGGAAACAGAATACGATCACGGTAAGAAATATCATGAGACCGACTGTATGAGAATAAATGACGTAACTCCGTTTTCGTATTTCAGTCGGTTAAACAGGACGACATGAAGTTTTAAAAAGTTATGCATGTATATTTTTGCTATACAATCTGATGTTTAGAATGTGCCGACGGTCCGAACTTGGGTTTTACATACAATGTGAATAAATACATAAAGTGGTAAAGAAGATATGATGCAACTTGCACTCTTATAACTATTATTGAATTCTCTTGCTCTGTTTACACCGACCTCTTGTCTATTTACATTGTCACGACGTTTCGGTCGGTCTATTCTCCGGCCATCATCAGGTATTATGGCCTTCTTAGAAGAACGACCATGGATATGTGGTAAACTCATCATCGTGTGACTTTTTGATTGTATATTGTCCGAGGAAGGATTTGAACCAACGACTTCTGAAACTATAGATATAATTTGAGTCCAGCCCCTTAACACTACACCACGGAGTCATTCATTTACTTATAGGGAATTTTGTTATACTTAAACCTTCCTAAGTAGACCGAGCCAGGTGTCACTTGGTTGTTTGCTTGGCTGACTGAAAACAGTGCTTTGTACTTTCATGTACACGGATTCCTTGATCTTTCTCTTGGTCCAACCCGTTTCACTGTCAAGAATTCGTATGTTCTTCCACTGGATATTGTGTTGTTTTGACCACATGTATTCTTCTACTCCTGATGAGGTACAGTACATGTATTACCCTCTCTACAACACCTCTTATGTTCAACAAGTCTCATCTCCAGCGGTCTTAATGTTTCAGCGATATATAATTCACCACATTCACATGGGATTTCATAGATGACATTTTTCTTTTTCCCCATATCATTTCTTGGTTTGACTTTTTTCAGTCGCCGACCCGGTGTGTCTGAGCTGCGGTATACATGTACTGTTCCTATTATAAGTTCTTTGCATATGTGTCCTAGCGTCTCGGCCATTCTGGGTATATATGGTAAGCACATAGTCTGCAGTGGGCGTTCTTCTGCCACTTTCTCTTTTGTCTACGATATTAAGGCCGACTCGATGAAATCCCTTGGATAGCCATTTCTTTCAAATGTCAGGTTGGTCATTTCTGCTTGGAGTGCTGTATTACTGCAGATTTCTTTTGATCTTGATGCAAGGTATTTGGTTATACCCTTCATGATTCTTTTGGTGACACCATTCAACTTTTAATTGACAGCTGTAGTTGACATTACACTGGAGGAACCAGCATCAGAAGTCAATGCTTTACATCCGGGGATGTCAGTCATGTTCAGTGACCTTGAGTTTTCTTGTGATCGTCTTCTACTAACGCAGCAGCAACAATAAACCAGAGAGAAACACTCTCGGAACTTTTGAGCGGTGACGAAATACAAAACGAAGTTGGCGCTATGATTTACAACTCTCATCATCTGTATGATTTGGTTGATTAATATTCGTAGAGCGTAAATTTCATTCCTTCCTGTGTTTCGATGTGAAACTAAGCCGGATGCAAGGATGATTTCCCAAACTCCATTCGGAAGCATTGTCACCAGAAATACGATGGTAACGGTCAGTAGCATCACAGTTATGTGCCGTGACATATCTGTCATTTTCACTCCTTTTTTCGATAATTGCCTTTGGTGTTTAGTTGTCAACCGAATACGTCTAATTATCATCACGTTGAGAACCACAAGAACAACACTCGGTGCAAAAATGTAAATGGTGGAATCGAACCATATAAGTATCTGGTAAGCATTTTTTAGGTTTTCGTTGTCTTCGTTTCTGACACATTGCATATTCTTGCCCATGTTTTTGGCGATCATGACCCAAAAATAAAAAATGTTGAAAATCATTAGGGTAAGAAAAATGCAGATCACTGTGACAATGGCGCGAGATGGGTTAAAGTATCTTGAAGCTTTGGCTGGCATTTTAATGGCAATAAAACGTTCGCATGTCATGGCTACAAGGAGCGTGGAAGAGATTTGGCTCGACGTAGAGGTGACATAGGCTAGTAGCTTGCAGGTCCAAGATCGAGTAAGCGACGATAGGTAGGCGCTCTTCAGGAAATTTATTAAGTGGCCTGTAAGATATGTGACGTCTGCGAGCGCCAAAGCTATCATAAAGATACAACAGCAGTGTACCCTCATTGACTTGTGAAGAAGGACAGGCAATGAAATCAAGTTTCCAAGAATACCCATGGGTGGTATTATTAAGTTGACGATCTTGTACATTTCAAGTGCCACCTTGAAAGTTTCGTATTTACGAAAGTCGTCATATCCGGAAGTTGCATAACTCTCATTTCCGCCACCAGTAAGGTTAAGTGTATTGTTCGTCATGGTCAAGGTCAAAGCTGAATGCTGAATTACCTGTTGGGTAAAAACAGAATGAAAACAACCATGAAAAGTAATGGAAGTATCTGTAACCATTATTACGTTGTTTCTAGCAGTAGTGGGATATGGTAAATTATTATTGGTCACCTAAGCGATTACATATCAACAGTGAAGTATTAACCTTCGTAACCATTTTAGAAATGCAACTACTGTAGTCTTCGAAATAAACCAGACAGACATTTGTAGAACTCTAAATTATGTCAAAGTTGGATAAATTTCTTGCCAGAATTATTTGCCAGTTTAGTCGAACTTTTTCCATAACTTTTTTCTCGAGGTCAACGTGGCCGTATTGCACCTACTTGTTTATTTATGAATGGACTTGCGCAGTAATTAAGTTGTAGCGATTTCATCAAAGTGTCGAAATTTTGTGGAGATTTACCTAGAATCGAAACTAGCTATAATTGAAAAGAAACCGATATTTAGTCTCGGTTTTGTGCGCAAAAACTTTGTCGAAACTTAACATTGCCCAGTTTATTTTTGAAAACTACTCCGGTGTGCAATTGTGAATTCGCGGTACAGCTGATCGTTTGATTACAAAGTTTGGATAAACGATCACTGTGAAAAAAAAACTCTCGATCGCAGTTCTGACACTCCTGGTTACCCAAAATACTTTGCAAGGACCAGGACAAGTAAGCTTTTGTTTGTCGTGGTCAAACATGAAGTTGACTGATGTTTGCTCGAACAAGTAGTCTACGTTGTCTAGTCGACATTGGGTTACATTATTTAGCCCTAATAAGTTTTGGCCGAATTTTCAAACGTGAAGGGGATTCTTGGATGAAAACCAGAAACGTTTAAAATTAGTAATTAAAAACAGCTAAAATAAAGAACGTGTGACGTATCTGTCCTCTATAGTGATTGTTGAGGAGTCGTCGTCAGGGAGAAGAATCTCAACTGGACGTGTGAACAGTCATCAGAAAACGGAACCAACGTGAAGCATATCACTTCAAGAACTTAGAAAGAACCAAGGGACTGACCAGGAAGCTTGAGATCTTGATATGAAGTGAGAAGTAGGGCGCCACCCAGCCTGAAAAATGGGGGGCTCGAATTTTTGTGAATGTATTTTTTTTACTTTGATTTACGGGGAACATTCAGAGCTATGAATTGTGCATTCGCTGAATTTTGGTAGTTCCTGCCTTTTTAGTGGCAGACCTTTTCGCCCACTTCACCAAATCGGGATCGTTGGATCATTCCAAGCCCCCACTCTCCCTGGGTGCGCGCATGGATATTGGCTTTGTCTACTGTTTCATTAATATTAAACATGTCATGACGCGTTTCTTACTCGTGAATTGGTATGCTCTACTCGTTCATCGACGGTGTCATTTCAAAAACAATATGCTCACATAACATTCAAGTTTTTGTTGATTTTTTCCAAACTAACTTTCAACTAAAGTGCACGACCAAAGGTCATCATGCTTCGGCAAACCTATTTGGTAAATTTGACACCAGGATCCGGCACACTTGTTCACATTCTTTTTCAAACACAACAACACCCGAGTTGTTCGAGTCGTGTTTGTAAACAACATGTTTGATTGTGTAGACCAAACTTTTTGAACATATGAAGGTCATGCATACTCGGTTAACAGAATCACAATCTCATGTGTGGACTCACAAACTGTAGTTTATGCACCAAAGACACAGCCGGGACACGTCCTGCAAGAAACAAGACTCAAGGACAACAAACACGGCTCTGATACCTACTAAGCGGAGACACTTTACATGTACTTATTATCTAATTTAAGCTGCTATAATTCTTTTAGTGGCATAAAACACTTTTGATTTAGACCACTCATCTTCGAAATCAGACGCACGTTTTTCTCTTACCACAGTCGGGATGACTTCTGGGCTTAGAAAACAATAAAATGTCGTCATTTGTTAGCGACAAATTCGTTTTCGGTACGTGCCTAGCATGCCATCAATCAGTAGCGAATCGTCATGTCTTTCCAAGCCCAAAAACCGCTTCCTATTTGAGTTAGAGGCAAGCTGAGACCAGCATGATAGTAGAGTGAATAGCTACTTTTATTGGAGAGTTTCCGGGCAGAAAGCTGCCTCCCGTTCAGTAACGCTAGGACCTCGCTAAAAAGCAAGACTTCGCGAGATTACGGTGAGATATTGCCTTGCATTTTAAATGAGAGCACGTGAGGCGTGCGTTCAGTAGACGCTAGGACCTACCATGGGAACTAGCTAAACCCTAGTCAGAGTCACGTGTTCTCGTTTAAAATGCACGACAATATCTCACGTAATCTTGCGAAGTCTTGCTTTTTAGCGAGGCCCTAGCGTTACTGAACGGGAGGCTGAATGCCACCTGACCCCAAGTAACTCTTATCGCCACCTGGCGATGCGAGGAAGAACTTAAATTTAATCGCAGTGAGTTCCATAGGGGGATATTTTGTATTCGTTAACAGACCCTTTCACTCTAGTATCTGGTCCCAAGTTCCTCCACCTTGTTACTTGAAAGACTACAATTGTTTCTCACATGATCGAAGTCGATGGTGAGCTGTTTTCTTTGGATATAGCCTAAGCCGTGTTGTGTCAATGCGGGCACTCAGTTTGTGAGTCACTCAAGGTTATGTAGAACCTTATCAACAAGTCTTTGTATTTAGCCAAATATATACAAATTATAGATTTTATATCAGTAAAAGTTGAAAAGCGACTTTGCTTATATACTCCTCATCGCATATCTCGTCAGTCTACATAAGTCGTAATTGGTTTTGGTCCCAATTACACGCCCATTTATTTACATGTACATGTGCATTGTATACATGTATATGCAAGGTGACACGCAAGTCGGATAACGGACTGCAAAACAACGTGTCGGGCGCAAAAAAACACGACTCATGTACCTGCGGACACCGTTCAATGACTCAAATACACGAGATCGGATTCACAAAACACGACTCATTCACCCAAAATACACGGCCACGGACTCACATTCACTTAGAAACACGACACACGGACCGCCAATCACGGTTCACCCCAATAAAGCATGCCCAATAAATCTTCATTCTTTAAAAGTCGGAGATGGGCGCTTAACCGAGAGGTGGGCGCTTAACTGGAAATCTTCAAAAATCGCAGGGGGGCGCTTAACCGAGCAGTGGGCGGTTAAATCGAAAATCCACTTAAAGTCGGGGATGGGCGGTTAACTGAGCATGGGCGTTAACCCGAACGATTACGGTATACGATCATGGACACATCGGCTTCCCGGGCAAATAGCGCAAAGTACTGGCTATTACGCAGAAAGCGAATTGACCAACCGTCACGTATTTGGAACCTTTAGTACAAAAATACAAGAGACACATATATCAAGTCATGCTAAAGTTCATTCCAAATGTAACAGTGCTTTTTTACTGCGCATTTACTTAATAGTAAACAGGTCACAAACGTCTGAATGGTGAGCGTCAATCTGACACCACTACCTAAGTCATTTACCCAGGAATTTTATTCTATTTTACAAAAAGATGTTGGACACAAATATATTGTAGAACAAATGAAGATGATTGTTTCCAATTCACAACAATTACATTTAATTACAAACATATGATCAAAATTATGTTTGATCTCGCACCCATTACACAGCTGTCGAACCCAATTTCTACATTTTATCGGTAAACCGTGTGTGGTAGTCCGTGTGTCGTGTTTCTAAGTGGATGCATGTCCGTGACCGTGCATTTCAGTCAGTGAACGGTGTTTGCAGGTAAGTGAGTCGTGTTTTTGCATCCGACACGCGGTGTTTTGCAGTCCGTTAGCCGTGTAGTTTAGGTACAAGTCTGCGGTTAAGTCGTCGTTTCCGCTTATTTTGTCGCTCCTAGCTGACTCTCTCCTGACTTTTACATGCAGCATTTTTCGTGTAGTCGTCACAAGTGGACACTTGCTGTGAAGCATTGACGTGACAATTTGAGCTCATGCAAATAGCTGTCAATCAAATGCGCACACGCCTTTACGTGGGGCATAAGTATGTAGAAAAACCTCGCGAAGAAATGCATATACCCACATGTGCTTACTTGCGGGATTTTAGGTAGTGGATTTTATTAAAACCACGGCAAAAAGTATTTAAAGGGATATTAGATTTGAGCATAGAACTCTAGAGCTCTATGGTTTGAAATACAAATTATGACGAAAACCACCTTTATTTGAACTTATCAAACTACGCATTCTTATCATCAGAAATCGATAATGTGGAAATTAATATAACAGGTCATTATCGCTATGCCAGTACATGTACATGTACATGTATATCGCACTTAAGTTGTCAAAAGGACGATCTACATTTATAAGTAGTTAAGTCGTCGCTTTATTTGTGTCCCGTAAGTGATGAGTTAAGCGAGGTTGCTTGTATAAGTTGTGAAAGTGGAAAGCTTGTAAAACTTTATTTTTGACTTTTTGCCATTGCCTGACAATAATTGGGTCACACAGCCATGTCTTTTTAAGTAAAAAAGAAGGTAGGCCTACATATCAATAGCAAAACAATGATATCAAAAACGCCACCAATTTTTGTGTTCAAGATGGAATCTCAATCACAACGCTGTTAAATTACCATTTTGTTTTCGTTCTGTACAGCTTTTGAATTTTTTAGTGCATGAAGGATAATATCTGAAACTTTCATATGAATCCGATCAATCATTTCTGAGATATGGTTTTCCGAAGTTGGCCAGATATGGACATTTTATGAGGTTCCTCCACAACTTCAACTGAGTTTACAACCCGTGCGTTAGCCGTGTAGTTCGGGTAGCAAGAATTTCAACCAATTAAATCTCATTCTTGTTCCCGGCACTTTCTGAATTACATAATAATTAGAGTGAGAGCAAAACGTGGAAAACAATTTCTGAATACATATATGTCAAACTGCAATACATGCTGTAAAACTTGGTAGCAAAGTATGGTATGACCTTACCTACAAATTTGACCTCTGTATCACGTCACGAGTGTTCCGGGAGTGACTTCTCTGCTGTGTCGTTAGTGGAGTAAATGATGGTACCGGACGGGACTTCTCACGATGTGTTTATTTAGTTCTTTAGTCAAGAGGAACTCTGTTTGTTGAAATCTCAGAAGGAGACCCTTGATCGTCCCGGAGATTTCTTGTGTTAATCCGTGTACTATACACATGGAATATGAGAGAACAGGTTTCATGTGTCAAAATACTCGGCATTTTAGTAACTTTTCCCCAAAACAAATAGTGAAATATAATAACCCAAGTTATGTACATTATGTGCGCTTGAAAAAACATACGAGTTGTGTACAATAGGTGTCCTTGACAAAAAATATAGAGTTCGTGGATATTTTCATTGCCTAGGGGCAACCGCAGACAGATAACTGTGAGGTAAGCTGTCTGCCTCAAGTGAACAAAAGGTGAGCTGACAATTAGAAAAGTAGTCTACTTGCGGAACTTAACCGAAATGTACGTGGAACAAAATTGCCATTTTGTTGCATACTACGCACATCGAATAAAGTGGAAAACCATCACAGGGTCTTACAAACCACAGGCAGTATATGTTATCACTATGATATCAAGGAAAGTGGGACAAAATACACTTTGTTTTTCATCTTGCAATAAGTCTATTGCATGAACCACGTCCAGTTCATTCAATTTGGGGGATTTCATCTTCGGCGCTAATGTCGTTTTTCCTAATCAGCTATCGAGCAGACGCCGGCTCGTAAACATCCGGTAACCTCATAGATAACGTATGGGCATGTGTCCAGTGTCGTTATTTGCGTTTTAGATATAACAATGGACTTCGGCGTGACTGGATGGCGCGTGCCACGAAAATCTTTCGCGCGAAAGACTTGCTAACATTTGCACGTTTTGATGTACTTTGAGGCAAGTTTATTTTTTCATGATGGTTGGTTTGTCGTACTCGCACCAAAACCCATGTTGCAGTGGACCCGTGTCTTTAATTCTGGTGCACGCATGTCACAATTGTTGGTTCCGTTTCCGTCATACAGTTTACACATTAACAAGTTAACTGCGATGTCACCGGATGTTTACGATCCGCAAACCGTCCTATGCATTTGAAAAACGACCATTAGCGTCGTTAATGAGCAAGTCTTGAGATCCCACGAATTGTTGTGAGTCGTATTTTCACACGTAAACTGCCACCTCAGGTATCGTTCACTTACTTCTCCGTCTGCCGTGCCCATATATACATGGCAAAGGTCACAAGGAGACTGTACTTGGCAGGCCTGGGGTCCGTTTCAGGAAACCCTTTTTTGTCTTAGCTTAGACCGAAATCGGGCTACAGTAACTTTAGACCAAAATGTCTCAGTCCGTTTCACGAAATTTTTTAATTAAGAAAAAAAAATTAAGATTGAAATCTGTCTAAGCTAAGACCGAAAGATAGTCCCCTACGGAGTAGGCTTAAGATTGGACTTTTGGTCTAAATGATCAAAATTTACGACTATTATCACTGTAAACTGTTGTGGAACAAATTCTCTTGTTTCCCTTAATATTTATCTCAAGCTCTATTTATTTCATGTTATCAAATTGAAGATCGTCTACTTACCATTCGAAAACCAGAAAACCATCGTAGAGATAATGCAGTGTGATTAACCTGCGCAAGCGAACTTACATTATCCAACAATTCCAGGATCTTCCTAAGTAAACGATGTCTTAACTGTATCCAAAATGTTGTAAATGAATCGATTTTGAGTTTCTAGACTAAGATTGTTCTTGTTTGTTCGTATTTCACATACTGCTTCACTTAGTTTTGTGAATTCGGAACAGATGGCGAAAGCGTAGTTTGGATTCTCACTTAAATGTAGGACAAAACAGTCTTAACCTCTGTCATAAGATTAGACTGAAGATCAAAAACCGACATTGCGTTCATGAAGCATTCTTTCCTGAACTTTCGTCTTGGGTCAGAATTTTGATAAATTATCTTAAGTCTTAAAGATCCAGTTGCACGTAATTTCAAGTTATTACTCGGTCATCATAAGCGAAACCTTCACAAAAATACGCGCTTGGCAAGACACCGCCATGTCTGAATTGAGCCGGCGATTCATTCGGAAACGATTGAACATTGTGAGTGAGGTTGTCTGTTCGACTGTGTTAAGTGTATATGTAATTTTGGTGAACCTAAACAGATCCACGAACACGGAATGTTAGAACATTAAAGTAAAATTGCTATACATTAAGAATATTCAGATAATTGTCTAAAATACTGAAAATAATTTTCGTCTAGAAAACCCTAAGACGCCTCAGTGAAGCTGACGGCAAACACAAAAAGCCCAGGCGAAGACCCATTCTTGCCGGTGGCAGTGGTAAACAAACTTTTTTCAAGTGGTGACAACAACCTAAAATTTGCGTATACGTGAAATTTAGTAAATACAGTTCCAATAGTACGAAACCTCCGGCGACTTTGTCGGCCGCAGTTAGCTTGCATGAGCAGTGAGCGACGGCCTAGTTTTGAGAATATAACTGCTGTCGAAAAAATTTCACAATGTGCACTTTAATTGTAAATGACATTAAAATCATGAGAAGAATTTCATTCCGTCAAACGCAATCGTACAGGCTACTATACCGGAAGCCCGACGGTGAACACAGCTCCGCGGCTTGGGACGAACACTGATTTACACGTAGGTCTTGAATAACTAAAGTCGTGATAGCAGCTAATTACAAAATAATAATGTGTTATGCTCCTGATAATAAAATAGTTCCCCATCGCATACATTCAGCTAATAAACTGTCGTTTACTACTCATCCTCCTTAAGCACCACTTTGGCCTGTTGCGTCATCGTTGAATTAACAGCGCAGTTTTATTCTTGGACATCAATGAATATTGCTTGTCAACTTTTTCACATTAAAGTATTTTGTTTAACAATTAAGATTTAAACTCAATTTAGCAAGTGCTGTTTCGCGGCGAAATGATTCGTGGAAACTCTTCGTGACTCCGTCTATGTGGTGACCGCCGTAGCAAAAAAATAAGCACAGGTCCACGTTATTGGAATTCGGGTGAGGAGCACGCGGGTTTGAAATCGAAATTTTGTTGCAGCTGATCAAAACCAAATGAACTCAAAATTCTTTTAAAACAATGTTCCAAGTATAGCTGACGTCACCGTTGTTTGGTGGTTGGAAGCAAACTTTTATGACACGTTTTTCAATTGGCCATAGAGTATGAAATAGGTTTGCAATCGAAAAGCAATTTTTGCAATGTACTTGACGTCGTCTCAAGCAGCTCGCACATTTGCGCATAAAAATGCATCGCCAGGGACTGTGAAATACATTTATCACACTGTATAATATTCCACGAACACTGTAATAAACAGAAAAGGATTCGACTGATCCAAAATTTTGACGACTTTCAAAAAGTAATTAAGTCAGCTAAAACGGTCGGAAGCCCTAGGGCGAGGAGTCGGATATGAATGGAAGGAAGTGATAATAATCGATGGCGAAAAAGTCTCTCACAGACACCAGGTCTTCTGAAAAATCGTTGACTGCAGGTTAGTTTGTCAACGGCCGCACAATTTTACGCAAAACCCTATTAATCGCACGCTTATCAGTGCCAATTTAACGTCATGAAAAGTCGACGTTCACTTGTAAATAAATTTCTGACAGCCTAGTCATTGATTATCAATCTAAAATGCGTGGGAAATTTTGTCACTGAATATATGACGTAGCGGTTGACTGTAGACCTATCGGCGCTGTCTTTGGCATTTTATTACACCATCAACTACAAACACGTATCATATACAGCATTACAAATGAGTACAAACAATAATAGGTTCTGATTTACCACGTGTAGTACAACATTTTACAATTACATTTACTCGCCATATCCCCATTCTACGGGTCGTTTATCATATTATATCAATTATATTTATTTCTGTAATAAAGGCCATATGCCCACTGTACAGTACAATAGAACAACATTACTTAAGAGTGCAGCAAGCTCTATATTATATTTACCAAATACCAGCTATAACGAATTAATTGTATTAAAACACATCTACACTCGTTTACACCATTTTAAAGTAAATATAATTTTAAATGATAATGCTTGTTACATGTTGTCTAAAGATTTTAATCAATAGTCGTACATTTTGAAGACGTTGTTTGTACATGTATACGGGTAGTATCAAAAATAAATTTACAACTGGTTGCTCTTCTGCTTGTCCTAATATCAGCGTTTTTCAATCTAATATCACGTTCACGCCGTCTGTGAAGAATGACCTACCAACACTGGTGCAAAAGGAGCTGGTGATTGGACAATTAACGTAAAAATGTAACAACGATTCTATCCTTTCACATATAATAATAACTTTGCTTAAACAAGAGGCCACCGGCACAAAGTTCACAATGGTGTATACAAACTTTATACATGCGTGTACAGGCATTAATTATTCATGTGCACTCCCAGCCTAACAAATGGGGGCTCGTATTTTTGAGAATGGGGCCTTTTACTAAAAAAACGGGGTACGTTCAAAGCTATGCATTGAGCTTTCGCCGAATTTTGGTAGTTTCTGCCTTTTTAGTGGACTTCTGTCTCGTTTTCTACTTTTTCGGATACTGTGTTTCTCTGAGGCGGACCTTTTTATCCCCTCCCCCTCCCCCCTGGGTGCTCACATATGATTTAATACTTCGTTTCTGATCATCGTTGCTCTATGTACATGTATATACATTGAAAAAATTTAAGTGTTTGCTGTTCTCGAGTTTAAAAGCGACCTGATGTCGTGGCAGCGTGGTATGCACCTATTTCTTAAATTGACCAGTACTGGAAAACGTAACATGAAATGTTCTTCTGTCTTAATCTCTTACATGTATGTATTACATATGTTATTAGTTCTTAAACCTCGGGCAATTCCATTTCTTTTGCCGTTTTCAATTTCTAATGTGTGAGTTGAACATCTAATGTTCGCTATGTAAAATATCTGCTGCGTCATCTCCTCACATAAAAACTTTTTACAAGACAACTCAGATCAAACTCCTCTGCAAAACTTGCACGTTTTTGTATTTTCTGTTACTGACAATCATTTTGAAAGTTAACATCTCTCAGCCTTTGTTTGAATTTTGGCAAAAATATTGTTCAACACCGACTCTCTGGTTCAACCATACCTGACCGAAACCTGTTGTATACAAACTTAAGAAATTAATAAGAGTACCCCAGTTACTTTGACCGTGCAATTCCCTTTCATATAACATAAAAAACATAGTTTTGGAAGTCTATCATTTTTGTAACTGCACACATTGCGCAGCCGCCCAAAGAGAGAATAAATTGGACGTCTGATCCGCCGTCTGAAGTCACGTGTGAATACCAGCCTTTTGATAAAGTTGGCTGCCTTCTTGCCGAGAGAAGGTTTCATTTCAATAAGTGAAAAATAATCTTTAATCTTTTATCAGTTCACAGACTATTACCTCCAATTTTCCAACTAGTGTACACTCCCCGGTGCCAGAATCAGGGGTAATGGTCTGAAATAACGTGCCCGATTTTTTGAGAACCAGTTTTCTCCACTCTAAATAACGGGCATCATACTGGTTCTCAAAATACGGGCACGTTATATCAGACTATTGCTGAATCAGGCAACATGTACAGTATAGGTGACTCGATATTCACAATGCTGTTCTAAAAATAAAGGACCCTCGTTTTTACTTCTGAATACACTGAGAGCAGAAAGCAATTCATCAGTATGAGGGCGCTCGTGATTTGCATGAGTGCAGGCATTTCTTTTGGCTGGTTCTTTGCCTCACTAGTGACACCTAAGGAATACCGAGTACGCTCCATATTGTTTCCGCGGATAGTAAGACGAGCACGTAACGTCAATGTTTAGCCTGGTCTTAAACTGTCAATTCGTCGCAAACTTAAAAACACAACTAATCCAAGTGAAAGGCAATTTAGACAAAATCTATACTGCTAATTAAGTGGTTTGAATCAATAGATATTTTTAACAGAAAGTAAGTGCAATATATGAAAATGCCTACCCGTGCACTCAAATACACGTACTTGTACGGATTGTGTGAGCACGGAGGAACGTTCTTTGTAAATCTTAACAATCAGATTGTCGTTTTCTTTGAGTACAGGGCAAACACCACATTTCGAGTAGCTGATCCCAACGTAATCACTGATTGTACAAACAAAGTCCCTCGTTTACGCCCTGTCTCAGAACACATTGGAAAAGGCATAACTCACAGAAAGCACACTCGATTGGTTTTTTCAAACAAAAAGAAATTTGACAAAACTGAGTCCTCTGGAAAACATAAGATGGCTAAAATGACCAAAAATTGCGATTTTGGCATTTTTCTCCCTTAAATCATGACTGCCCGGTACCAAAGAGCACACAAGAATCCAAATGCTCTTGCACTTAAGTTTCCAAAAATTTGGGTAAAACGTGTAATTATCAACCATATTTTTGCAATTTCAATTTGTCTGAAGGTACCCGTACTCCAAAATTTAGGAAAAACAAGGATGTGCTCTGAGAATAGTGGGACTTCCGTTTCCGGGTGGAACAGAGCAGAGGCCACATTTCTGAACTTCATTTAGTTAAAAAAAACTTCAAGGTACTACTGAATATCGTTAGAAGCAATCAATTCCATTTATTCCCAAAATTGCCATCAAACCTGACTACATAACTTTCTGCATTTTGGGAAGCTACAGACGCCTGAACTGTGGCCCCAGACCATACTCTATGGATCTGATTTGTCAGCTTTGTCGACTGATATAGACGAAGCGGCCAACGTGCTCACGGTGGTGCTACTGCGGCTGTCGCTGATATAAGATGACTTGGATCGTTTGGAGACAAGAGGAGGGTTGATCCTTGAGCAACAACAGCAGTACATTTGAATGAGACACTTGCGGAATCTTTGTCCGGTAATGCAATACAGCACGATGTTGAGTGAATGGTTTAGGACCCTTAACAATGCTATAATTTGGTTGACCAGAATTCGTAACGCGTAAATGTCGTTCTTGCCGGTTCTTCGATGTGATACTAGACCAGAGGCCAGTACAACTTCCCAAATAGAAGCAGGAATCATTGTCACGAGAAAAAAAGCCGTGACAGCGAGTAGCATTCTCGTCAGTTGCTTCGAAGTATTGTCAGTTTTTCCTGCGGTTTGGGTCATCTCTCTTTGTTTTTTGCTAGCCGATCGAATTGCACTAACAATCATCGAATTCAGGATCAAAAGTGACAGGCTCGGAAAAAAGACATAAATGGTCGAATCGACCCAAACGATCCCTTTGTAGGCTTTCACCATAGCTTCGTTATCTTCATCGTTAACGCACTGCATGCGAATAGTATACTCATCTGAAGCTGTACGTTGCCAGAAATTATAAATGTTAAACAAACTGATAAAAATAGTAATAACTGCTATAGATATCCCGGCTCGACGTGGGGTACACAATCGAGAGGCTTTAAGAGGCATTTTGATGGCGACGAAGCGTTCAAAGGTCATTGCCACGAGGATCATCGATGACATCTGGGTAGTGCTGGATGTTAACCAGCCAAAGAACTGGCAAGTAAATTTCGTTAACAGTGCCTCCACGTGTTGTGACGATAGGAATGTCAAAAAGTGCCCTAACATGTACATTCCGTCAGCTATTGCCAATGCCGCCATATAAATACACGAAGAATGCGATCTCATCGACTTATGGAGCAAGACAGACAAGCATAGCATATTTCCCAGGAAACCAATAGGGGGAAGGAATAGGTTGTAAACTCTGTACATAGTAACACCAGCTTTGAACGTGGGGTATTTTCGGAAACCGTCGTAGAGCGAATCACTCCCATTCTTTTCGGTGATTATGTTACTGACGTTGACCAACATTTCCGTCAAGTTTGACATTCTTAATGATGTTTTACCTGTAAAAATACACAAAGAATGAGTGATGAACGTTCAGCCATGCATTGTTTTGATTATTTTCTCCTGGAAATTGTTAAGGTGGTAATTAACACACAACAGCTACAATGATGACGTGTTCCAGTCACTACAAGCTCAGGAGAATATAGCTCATAGGGAAGCACTTTGGCAAAATTGAAGACAAATTCATGTCAGAGAAAACTGAGAGATGATGTGAATAATTTATTTCCGTTTTCAATTTGAAGTTTTATGTATCTTCTGGAAGGTTTGTCACTATCTTGTGTTACAAAGCAAACTTGTTTTGTCGATGTCTTGGCGTTTTATATAGATCCAGTACACGCGATTGTTTGTTCAGCGTGTCTAAAACGATTATACATGTACACAACCCGACAACGTAAACGCTTGTCACTGAATAAGTCAATCAGGTTGGAAATACGGGTACATGTACACGTACTAAAGTAAATTCTTGTAACACGGACAGTTGGGAAGTTACTCTTACAGTTTCGGATCGTCACAGCAGCCATTTCCAGAAAGTAATAATTGATAGAGCAACAACTTACGCCCTTCCTTGCCTTTAACGGCTGATCACTGCTCAGAAACCAAATTCAAGCGCGCATTTTTTTAAAACTGGCTTCATAGGGGCTATTTACGTTTTACTACTTCACTTATTAAATCACCTTTGTGAAATACAGGTTATCTTCAAACCTACGCCAACATTGTTTTACACCAAACCACCTTCATGAAAACGGTTGATTTTGTGTATTTTGCCGCATACGTCAAAGCGGAAGTAGTGGTTGGAAACGGGCATCATAGCAAGAATTAGACATTCGGCAGAGTATTTAATCGAAACGGACATAATGAGTCAAAATGGACACGATGAATCAAGACATCGGTGTTTTTTAAGATTTCTATGAGCCATGAAGAATTTTGAAATTTTGTTGAAAACATGTGGTCTACTTTGAGCTCCCCGGCTGGATCCTCGCTTTCCGTCTTTGCCCACCTACCAAAAAATCTAACAAGTGTCAAATATAATTCATTCGAGGCTTCTTCTGGAGGCTTTGATAGAACGACCGTCTTAAAATTAAGACCGCATTTACGACCTTCGTTGAATACGGACTGCAAGTGTTTACTTCACATGTCTAGCAACTATTCCGTTGAAGGCAAACGACATGCACCAACACATTTATTCAAACCGACTGAATTCCCCAAAAGCAACATTTTGAAATCTGGACTAAATGTCGTATCATATGTGATCCATAAAGATCAGCAAATTGACCACGTGTTTGATAAAGCAGAAATTAACTGGTCATTTTCCAACGTTTGTACCAATGTAAGTGGTAAGAGTTGTAACCAAGGCGGAGGCCCCTGGCTACCTCAGCACGGTGACGTCACATTTTTCGTCCCTCATGGGCCCCAATTTTTCAATAACAATATTTTCAGTCACTTTGGCAATTACGTTCATATATGCAATTAATGAAGCCATCTAAGTCGCTAAGGAAGCATACTCCCAATTTTTAAAGTATTTTTTGCTACTTACGTCACCACTGACAATTTTACTTCGAAACATACATGTATGACTATTTAGCCACGTTCACTTAGGGACCAGAGACACCACCAAACAGTAATAATACATTTAACGTGCCATTCAGTGACAGAGCCGACCCAGTGTGATACTTGCTGATCGTATTAACCACTTTTATAAATACCATGTGTTTTAAAATTCTGTGTCAATGAATCAAATGCTTCCTCGAACTAATCGATCAGCAAGTTGGTTGTTTAGTTGACTGAGACATTTACTCAATAAGCACGCGGGCAGGTATACTTGTTCCTGAACTGAACCCTGTCTTGGTAGGTTACCGATTTTTTCCCCAAAACAGTTTTTATTTAGTATACGTTCAGCTACAGTCGATGAAGCAAAGGTATACATGAACGTCGCACTGATTTAATATGTTGGACTCTAGTTCTCCAAATACTTTTTTACTTTAATCGGCACCTTTCGGAAATGCAGGAATGGCTTGCCTTCTTTTGGTGTTGATGGTAACTGGCCATCAGCAAAATCATTATAGTGAATGGAATGACATGGCCAATCTCAATCCAAAAAAAAATTCAGCAATTCACCTGAAAAAACATCGGGTCAGCCCGGCTTTTGCCGTTTTTTACTTTTCTAAGCATTGTGTGATTTCCTCATATCGATAAGGACACCGTTATACTTCTTAATTGTCTATTTTCTACCTCAACGCAACCCTTATCTGAAGAGTCTCTGAAGCAGTATTGGAGTACCTCTAAATTTTGAATACTTTTTATAACACGTTTTGTTTCAATAACAAATTTCCCTTCACTATAAGTTTTAGTATTGTCATAGCTATATTGAAGATCCATAAAAAGTCAGTGAATGACTGGCGGCCAGGGAACAAACAAGTAAATTCTAAAGCAGGAAAGTAACCAGGTATCTTGATTCAGATTTACTTTCATTGTTGTACATGTATTTACTCTATCGGTCTCGGTCACTTGGAACCTACATCGCAAATATGTTTTATATACGATAATAGCGTTCATTTCCTTGAAAATATTTAAATTTCAACAAGTAAATTTGCTTTGATTACCCAGGGCCGTGACTTCCTATTTATTTGCAATTAAGCACATCTTTATTACTGTGCGGGAGAGATAGATGAGCAATACATTTTGAAATTGGTTTACATTCCATGTCAGCTTATACGCTTATTGAATGGATCGACGAGACTGATTTATTTACAGCAGTATGACAATGTAACTCTACTGAATTACAAATTAGTCAAAACTTCTACGTAGCTCAGTTCCATATTTCATTTGAATTCTTGATTTTTTTTTCGATTTGTCATTATTCCACACACCATAACCTTCAATCTGCGCACATACATATATACACACATACGTATATACGTATATGTACATACATACATACATACATGTACATTCATACATACATACGTGAGTGTGTGTGTGTGTGTGTGTGTGTGTGTTTGTGTGTGTGTGTGTGTGCGCGTGAATGTGTGAGTGCATAATTACGTATCCTTTAAAGGCGAAGGCCACCTTTTCATGTCATTTTTAGCAAAAAATAAGGTTCGTTGATTATCCCAGACATATTTTTCACTTATTTACTGCTTTTCGTAATTTAATTAATTACTCGTCGTTTACTCCGGAAGTGACGTCTTGGGAGGCAAGAATTTCGCGCCAATTTCTTTTCATATAGCCTGGCTGTGAGAGCAATCGAGTCAGTCATTGTTTTACCTCGGTTTTGATAAGTTCGGTCGTCGTTTGCTTTTGCTTTCGAGTCAGTCAACATGCCACGCTGTTGCTGCGTACTGGGGTCTCACATACAGAGGAAGAACTGTCCCACTTGCCGAGTGTCCCGCGACACACTCCCACTAGTGGAGGGTGATCTGAGCACCCAAACTGCTTACATCCCGCAGTGTGACTCCCTCGTCACACACCTGGCACATTCCAAATAGCTCCAATACAAGTCCATAATAAACTTATCAAACTTAGGCTCACCGATCTGTTCATTGGATGACGAACTGTCCTCTTCACTGGGTGTCAAACTGGGCCTGTATTCACTACCACTACTCAACATCGCTGCAGGGCTGCTTAGAGGCTCTGCCACGGCTAGAGACAACAACACAGGGCGAATCACTGCTAGTTTCCGGAAATGCACGCAATGGGATACGTTCGGAGGCACGGGTGACAGTAGATGAAGTGCCTTCAGTCACTGTATACAGATCGCGAGGCTTCTCGCTTCTAAAACGCACTTCTCGACACTGTCGGGAATCAACAGCGACGGTATGGTACCCTTCTTCAGGCGTTGTTTCGCAGGGACCTTCACCAATTCAGCGTACATATCTCTGTCATAATCTGACTGCAGAAAATGCTTGCACACTCTCGGTAACCCTCGACTGCTTTGTACGTTGCGTGGACGGGTAGCGCTGCGTTCTTCACATGAACGAGCTAGCCAAGTACTGCGAAGTGTGTCATCCTTCGGAAAGCGACGCAAGGTACCCAAAGCGCGTGTGAGACGATAATGAGTACATCCCGGCACACAGCAACAGCGTTGCATGTTGACTGACTTGTAAACAAAAGCAAACGACGACCGAACTTATCACAACCGAGGTAGAACAATGACTGACTCGACAGCTCTCACAGTCAGAATATAATGAAAAGAAATTGGCGGGAAACTCTTGCCTCCCAAAACGTCACTTCCGGAGTAGAGGACGAGAAATTAATCAAAATACGAAAAGCTATAATTAAGTGAAAAATGTGTTTGGGATAATCAACGAACCTTATTTTTGCTAAAAGTGATATGAAAAAAGGTTGCCTTTGCCTTTAAGCGTGATAGTATGGCCATGAAATACGGGTCATAGTGTGCGGTGTGATATGGAAGAATTTCTATTCCGTATTTTTCCGTATTTTTGAGCATCTATTACGGATTTTTCGTATTCAAGGCGCGTTGAATACGGGTACCTTTTTGTCGCCAAAACCCCCTCGTGCGCACACCACACTCTTCAGTTAACAGCAACATGATTGTATATTACATCGCGTCGGGTTCTGTTCCTTGCGCAATGTTTTCACATGCCAACAATGTGATATAACAATAACGCGAAACAAAAATATTGTAGACAAATTTCCTCAATATACAATGTGGTTTTGCACCTGAGGAAAACAATTAAATCACAAAAATCTCGAACTAGCGACAATATTTTTGATATTAGGAAAGCAAAATAAAAATTACAAGTGCACCACTCCTTTTGGTCACCTATTGCACTACACTGTACATCAGATGAGGTTCTGTACTGTCAAATATGAGTACATTAAATCGTTCTCAAAACAACCAAAATACGTCGAGCCCGAAAGCAAAACTACAACTTCTGTAATTACGGTATTTTTGTCAATCTTATGATAAAAATTCTTAATATTTTCAATCTGAAATCGGTAAAAACCGTGCGCAAGGAACATTTTTAGAGCCATTCCAGGAGAAAATCAAACGAAATCAAAAAATCACTCTAAGGGTCATCTTTCAGATTCAGCTTAAACTTTGTGTATATGATCATGGTGTGGCTCTGATACAAAAATCACCAATTTTGCTCTTATTGACTTCTTAGTTTTTTACCTTCAAAGGTTTACGAAGCGAATGGCACGTTTTTTGCATGTCGAAAACAGCAATTTTCCAATAAAAA
>NMRA01000020.1:1012229-1022534 GCA_002633005.1 Phoronis australis | reverse complement strand
GCCTCCCAAAACGTCACTTCCGGAGTAGAGGACGAGAAATTAATCAAAATACGAAAAGCTATAATTAAGAGAAAAATGTGTTTGGGATAATCAACGAACCTTATTTTTGCTAAAAGTGGTATGAAAAAAAGGTTGCCTTTGCCTTTAAGCGTGATAGTATGGCCATGAAATACGGGTCATAGTGTGCGGTGTGATATGGAAGAATTTCTATTCCGTATTTTCCGTATTTTTGAGCATCTATTACGGATTTTTCGTATTCAAGGCACGTTGAATACGGGTACCTTTTTTGTCGCCAAAACCCCCTCGTGCGCACACCACGCTATTCAGTTAACAGCAACATGATTGATTGTATATTACATCGCGTCGGGTTCTGTTCCTTGCGCGATGTTTTCAAATGCCAACACTGTGATATAACAATAGCGCGAAACAAAAATATTGTAGGCAAATTTCCTCAATATACAATGTGGTTTTGCACCTGAGCAAAATAATTAAATCACAAAAATCTCGAACTAGCGACAATATTTTTGATATTAGGAAAGCAAAATAAACATTACACGACTCCTTTTGGTCACCTATTGCACTACACTGTACATCAGATGAGGTTCTGTACTGTCAAATATGAGTACATTAAATCGTTCTCAAAACAACCAAAATACGTCGAGCCCGAAAGCAAAACTACAACTTCTGTAAACACGGCATTTTTGTCAATCTTATAAAAATTCTTAATATTTTCAATCTGAAATCGGTAAAAACCGTGCGCAAGGAACATTTTTAGAGCCATTCCAGGAGAAAATCAAACGAAATAAAAAAATCACTCTAAGGGTCATCTTTCAGATTCAGCTTATACTTTGTGTATATGATCATGGTGTGGCTCTGATACAAAAATCACCAATTTTGCTCTTATTGACTTCTTAGTTTTTTACCTTCAAAGGTTAACGAAGCGAATGGCACGTTTTTTGCATGTCGAAAACAGCAATTTTCCAATAAAAACAGGTAGATTGCATTCAATGACAAAAAAACATAATGGGATGAGAAAGTGGGACATATTAATGATTTCGCTGCATTCATCACGTGACAGGGCAGGTAAATCCGTAAACACTTTTTGTAGTGTTGAAAGTGGTTGTCACTCAATTGCTTCTACAAGCCAGTTTGCGGGGCTCTGGACATTGAAATTTGTGTTTTTCGATAGATATTTGAATAAATTAAGAAAATCTCTCACATGGGCTTTTTCATTTTTTGTTCTAAAAAATGACCCGATTTTGCGTTACTACATTTTTAAACGAATGTTTTTGGAAATCAACACAGGACCATAATGCTATATAACATATCCATATTACAACTTCACCAATGGGTCAGAGGTTACAAAGGCACAAGTTACATGCGCATACCCAAGGGGGCTCGGGGGGCTCGAACGAGCGCCTCCCTCATTTGGCGAAATGGGCAAAAAGGTCCGCCTCAGAGAAACACGAAGTCCGAAAAAAGGAGACAAAAGTCCACTAAAAAGGACCGAATGCACAATTCACAGCTCTCAACGTGGGGCCCGGTTTTTTTTTAGTCCCCCGTTTTTTATTAGTAAAAGATCCACATTGTTGAAAATTCGAGACCCCTATATTTTAGGCTGGGAACGCGCATGAGTTATGATATAATTGCCTGGTGCCAATACCCAAAGACCCAAAACGGTTGACTATCTTAGAGACAGTTTTTAGACCGACATCGAATAATTTAAGCGATTTTAATGAAACGTTCCGATTTGTGCAACATTTTAAGGCAATTTAGCTTTTATTTATGACAAATTCTTTTGAATTAAGGGTTCGTAACTACATGTATGAAAGCAGTCGAACCGAAAATAATTCTTTCACTTCGAAGACATCACAGGAAAGGCATCAATGTCTGAAAAAATTATCAAAATTGCACGGTACATTCAAAAGTTATTGCTATTTATGTGTCAAATTTTGACTTTATTTCGGTCAAGTCGGCCATCTTGCGATGTCAGCGGCATAGGTTACGGATTTAAAGTGCTTAAACATTATTTCCCCAATTTTCTAACGGTAAAATTTAGTAACACATATCTTTACCTACAATTCTGTACAATCCAAGAGTTTACACAAGAATATAATCACGCAGGTGTAACTTATGGAATTGAATGGTGTAAGTGCTCATAATTCACATTGGACAACACGGCGACTTTTTTGAACTGAAAGGCACGTTCAACCGGCTACATTGTCATCGGTGAAGATTCAACTACATGTATAATGCATTTGCAGATACACTGCTACAAAGAGCAGTTTTGTACAGTTTTCCAATTCTTGTGTCATAACTATTATGAATCTTCTATTTATTTCAATGTGAAGTGCCCATTCAATTGACCTTGCATTCTACTGAATTCTATTGAAATTGTTCTGAAATCGTTTTTGTTTGAAAGTCAACTTCTGTTCAAGGTATGATTATGTGTCACAAAAGGATACTTTTCTAACTTCTATGCACAAAATGTGCTTTTGATTTATGTTTTTTAACTAGTTACTTTCTACTTCAAGATATATCAAAGAAACAAAATGTGGAAAACCTTAGTGATTTACAGGAATGGGTTACATTTGGATTATGAAGTGTGAAGCTTACTTGAATCCTTCTGCGTCATAGCTTCATATAATTTGTTATCATGCTAGTTAATTTTTTGTTTAAGAACGGAAACTTCTATGGTTCTCAGTCACCGTAGTAACAATTATGCAGGTCTACTTTCATTTGAGCTTGGTTCACCCTGCATTGCTCAAAATTTCCAAAATAAGTTAATTGCTGTGGAAAAAGGTTGTTAGGATGAGTAGTCAAAGTATTTGAAAATTGACGTCGACTGATTTGATCTCCATAGAAACATATTTGCAAAAATTAGTGAAGCTCCTTTGTGAGGTTTATGAGATACAGTTACATACTGCCCGTAATCAGACACCGTGAATTACGCGATGATATGTTTTTTCTATCAGCTGTTGCTTGAAAATAAACAAAAATCCCATATTTTTTATTTTTTAATTTCCTTAGTCAGACAGCAAACTTATAAAAAACAACATTGGAAATCACCGCCCCCGCAAACTGGCTCCCAGAGCACCTCAAATATGGCCAAAAATCAAAGAATTTTAGCACTCCATTGAATGTACAGCATGACTGAATTTTCCGGACGTATACGACTACCGGTGTGGTCTGAAGTGGAAACTTCAGTTTTTATGCTTGCCTCTGTTCCTTACAGTGTTTTCACGAAATTCGGCATAACTATCTCTTGGGAAATGAAGCCACGTACCCGTTTTCGATCGATTTGACGTATTTTGTTCCACCTAGTGGTAATTTTTACTTTTTAATATGTTTTGGTATCTGCCTCTCTCTTCCCGCCAAACAACTCTAATGATCCGTCGTTAGGGAAATTGCGATTTGTGATCCTACTGCGAAAAGGATGGTTGACAATGGCATTGATCAAAGACACCATCTTCTCAGGTTCCTGATGTTGTCATTCACTAAATAATCAGACCCGTCGTAAGCTCACGGGGGGCGACAATAGTATTTTTAAACCTTCGTTTGAATAGTTCGTGAAAAGTATCTTTATGAATTTGAAAATTTGACAAGAAATGTGTCTTTTACACCTAAAACACTTGTATAATGTTGTCATATTATGTTCTTCATTAATTCTGCTGGGTGTGTAACGGGGCCAAGTATCTAACCACCAGGCAGAAGTTGGATTTTGAGGTAAGTCAAGTGTCACTTATAATTCTTGACATGTGTTCCTTGTATCTGCATTACATGCGACGCAACGCTTTGTGCAACGTTTCGCGTTGCTCTTGTTGTATTTGCGTTTGTGAATCGCGCTATATTCAACTGATCTGCCATTTTGTGACGTGGCACCAAAAAGCATTATTTTGGGAACCAGTTTCTACTACATGTAAATTGGCACTTACAGGAAAATTGACTAAAAAGCAGATTTTGTGGTGATCCGTTTCATGGAAAAAAGCTTTTTAAAGCACAATACTTTAGGGTCACGAATTTTAATTCGTGGCGATATCCGGAGTTTCGAGTTTAGAAATAGGCAATTTTGTTGCAAACGTGGGCTATTCATTTTTATCCCAGTCTTTAAATACTGGCATCTATTCACTTCTGTAACGTGCTTTATAGGATGAACACGGGTTGTTTTCAAAAGACGGGACTACAAGTGTGCAGTTCCCCGAAATGGTGCTCAAATGAGGTCTGTAAATATAAAGAACCAGAAAGACGTTCTACCAGATATACTTCTCTTTCTCTTGAGTGACCACAGAGTTTCAGGTCCCCCAAATTTGACCAATTACATCGCTTGCTTGGAGTAAATTTGCAAATTTGTGCTCGAATCACCATGTAGCGTGTGATTGGTTTAAAGTTTCGGACTGAATCTGAGTTCGAAGTTTAAATCTTGAGCGAAGGTCTCCCTTGCTTCCAATATAGGATTCACATACAGTTCAGTTGTGAAAACAAACGTTTAAAGGAGAATGACACCCGATTTCTTTCGTTTTTCACAGTCTTAATCGGTCTATATCTACATCACCTCGAATACGGTCCACCTCACCTCGCCGAGAGGTGTCGCTTTAACCTGTGAGGAAGTTCAATACACGATGCAGCGACGTCAGTGGTTCTTCAGCTGAGTGTGTGCCGCTATGGTGTGGTGTATCGTTCCCGCTTGTGCGAACCATGAAGCTGTGAGGAAAGTGGGTTTATCGTTTTTTTCGATTTTCTCGAGAACTGGAATGCTTTGGAAGTGGTTCGCTGTAGTACTGAATGAAAAGCACGCTGCTAATACCAAGTATGAGGCCGTGAAATATCTCGGCGTCTGTGGCCGGCATAATTCTGTTTCAAAATGAGTTACTCTCAACCTAACCAATGTTTAATAAAACTGAAACAAAGTGTATCGAAAGACTGTCTCAGTAGAAACAATTTGTAAGGCCTTTGAAGTGTTCGTGAGTGCAACTTAACCGGCTTCATTGTCATTGTACACCTTTGCCCTGTACGGTCGGGAGAGGTTTTACGGCCCCCGACGGGTAAGTTGATTTTCAATGATGCAGCGAATTACTAACATATTCACTTGCTTATTATTTCGTTGGTTCACTAGTCCAGTCTTTTCGTGACTGCAAATTTAATTTTCAACTTTGGCAGCCGACTAACCCGTCCCGTATCAGTGTTAACAAGCAGGCCAATTATCTCCCAGGCTTCAAAGGAAGCGTATGGTGGTTGCACGCTATTACCGAACGCGTATGAACACAGTTAAACCCAGTGTTTTGGTAATCCGTTTGGACAGAATAGATTGTCTTAACTTCTGATGTACAGTAGTTGGGCGATTTTGGTGATTCAAAAACGGAACATGGTCAGCATTTGACGAGGAATTCAGAAATGATATTGGTTTAAGCTCAAATTTGTTATAACTTAACTTTCATTTTTATCAGCCCAGTCCAGTCAGGCTTGATACGATCTGATCGGAGATTAGAGCAATTATCAAAAGAGCGCAGGCCCTCCAACCATAAATGCCAGAATGGAGCTAATCAGTCGTGTATTATAATGGCTACGGGGGTAAACTTCCCGGCTTGTTGTTGGGCTACAGAATAGAACAAGTTGAGTTCCGAGCCACCGGGTTACAACGAGCGTTTTGTGTGTTAAGAACTGAAAAAATCGTGTCTAAAGTTACAATACACGGCTATGCCTTCCTATTTTGTATTTCAAAGAAGAATAATTCTAATTTGTTGCCGAACAGATCCAAACTTCCTCCGTAAGTTTGCCTACCAAACTTGGTAGGATACGATATGCTCAAAATTTCTATAAATCCGTAACGGCGAAATAAAACAACTAGCTTATTGCATTTGTAAGGGATTCGCATCGAATTTTGATGATTTATTTGTGTAAAGCGATGAAGTGGACACCAGTAAGCGTGTTGCGAACTGCTGAACAGACGGTGTTAGACGTCATTGGTTAATTTCAACACCTCCGTCTGCCGTCTGGTGTCAGGTAAAAGAACTGAACTTGCTGTTATCGAGTACGTGGAACTACTTGAGCTAAATTGATACATAATACTTTATTTTTGTTGGCATTCTCCTTTAATGCGGTATTGGTGAATCTCGGCCGGCCGTGGTGTTCGTCGATCACTTCCTCTTATGATACATGTACATGTGACAAAAAGCATAATAATTACAGACTATTCCTCGCCTCGTATTATTGAACTGTCAACATTTGAATCATACTATCCACAGCATTGTGTGTTATGAACACGTTATCCCCTAATTTACATTTGAATTCTCACTTTCGTTGTGGTTGTTCTGGGCTATTTTATAATGTCATGCCATCACTTGCCGTATTAATATTTGTGTTTCGCGTCAATTTGCCGTATCATTTTTGCTCGATAGCAATTTCTGATCTTTTAATAGTTAACTCAGGGGTAATAAATTAAATGTCAAAAAATAGCTAAAAATACGTTTTGTAGCCAAAGAAACCCAAAGAATTACCTCATTCCATGGAACTCATTTACCGTATAATAAATACGAAGTCAGAAGTTGTTTTCTTTGATGTAGCCACTATTTGTGCATGAAATGTTTGCACTTTATTATCGAGTTAGCTTGCTTTGCTACACAACAAACTGTCACAATCCTCAAAATGTGTCAGTTTGCACAGACTTTCGAATTTACTTAACCCGCAATTAGGCACTCTGACGGCTTGTTTGCAGTCTTGGATNCCCCCCCCCCCCCTCTCGTGAAGAGCTGGCCGTGAGAACGTTACATATACATGTACGCGAACTTTATTTACACACCACACTTGTTATTAACAATATTTATTCCGTTCAGTTCGTAGTCGGAACAAAGTTCGACACTCACCTGAACATTGGTGAAGCACTTGACCAAGAGACATGATTAAAAGACACACGAAATTTCGAAGCATAATTGTTTCATTCTCAAGTGGAAATAAAATGACGCAGTAATACCACCACATAGCAAAAGCTGGAGACATGCACAGTAGGACACGACAGGTGAAATACTGCAAATAATGACAAATGAAGGGGGGGTAACAGGAAAGTCATATACACGTATGTGTCTTATTCAGTTATATTGCTTATGTCTCACTGTACCGTTGTGTCTGCATGTCAGTCAGCTCTTGCATTTCAAATACTGTTTAGCAAAAAAATGATTCAGACCACTTACCGCCATCCGTCGGTTCTTTGCAAACTCAGAAAACACTTCTCTTTTGAGTAAAGGACGTTTTAGTAACAGCAAGCGGTCTAAATTCAAAGCTCTGTTCTTGGACTGAACGTGGGTTTAAAGAGGTTTTAGTATTATGATCCATTTCAAATTAACCCTGTTGATGTTGTTTTTACCTTCAGTGAAGACCGCACCGTCAACAATATTTAGACTGGGGAAAGTCCTGCATTAAATATCAACCAATACTAAGGCCAGTTGATTCAACAACGTATTTCTACAAAAAGGACTACGGCTTCTATAAATCAATCAGTTGGTAAAGGTAAAAATATGGAGTGTTAAGGTGGAGCGAACAGATGTTTTCGTAAAAATAGCGCAGGTTGTCTGATACACGATGCGTAAGACGTGCACAGGCCGCAAAAATATTTGCACATAAAAACTCGCGCGCCCCGAAGTTGCAGAGACTCACCAAGGTGCCACACCTTGCTGTATTTTTAATCATTCTTGAATTCACAGTTCGGGTTTTGTTAAAATATGGAGCAGTAGAAATGAATCTGCAAGAATTTAAATGTGTAAATGTGGTGATTATAATTGACACACGTGCAGGGCCCCTGCTTAGTGGTGTTTGAGTAATACCAATTTGATCAACGTCTAGCGATGCCCAGTGGACACATTGTCTCATTAAAAGCCGCCTCAATTGCTGTCCTTCTCAAAAGTGAAAATTACACCTATTTTTCGTTTGTTTCGAGATAATCATCGTACGAGTATTTTCGTAGTGGCCCGGCGCTTCGATTTATGCTACGGGCCCCGCAATTGCTTAATCCGGCACTGGAACCTCCGATCGACCTTAAGAACAAGAGGGAAATTTTCATACCCACGGACCATGAAACGAAGAAAACGTTAACACATTATTTTTGTTTTATTGCGAAGTCAAAAAATCAAAAATAACAACATAATCACCAGAATACATTCCAGTGCGGCTATTTGTATAAACCCGCATTACGTCAATGAAGCGAACTTTTGAATTGGCTAAATTACTGTATGCGGTAACTGAATTTGTCTGAACGCGTTCCGTACCGATATGAGAAGCAATTTATGGGTTTGCAAAGAAATGATAATTCGTTAGTCGTTGAGACCAGACAAGTGAAGCCTCTCAATAGGAGCCCTGAAGTGACTTCTCACTTAAAAAGATACCAAACGCGATTTGGGACTATTAACAGATATTGAAAACAATTAAGTTTCCCCTCCAGTTCTCTGAAACAAAATAATGCTCTGTAACCCTTGATTGTCCTCAAAACTCTGAAGGAAAATTTGAAAACCTCTTTCAAAGTCTGCTAAACGGGCAAGTGTGACCTACGCTTTCTGCGAATTACACGGCAACTGTGGGAAAAGACCACCCATCAAGGACCATGATGCCCAATGTGTGACATAGTGAGTATGAGTTTTTAGTTAAATCCTGTCTTTAACTTCGAATTTTTACGCAAATGATGCATTAGCAGGTGACAGAACGAGTATTGGTGGAAATCGTCTAAGCAGGGTTTAGTATCCTTTTAACTGAGGAACAAATTGTGGTGGTTTTCGTACCCGTAAATAACGCAATTCAAGAGTTTTGTTCTTTGGGACGGAAGGCGGGTCTATTGTCGCTTTTTTATTGCCAGTACAGTGTATACGTACCTGATAATCAGAGTCGAAAACGAAGGTCGTTGGATTCTGGAGTATATTCGAAGTCGGTGGCTTCAGGATATTCTCAGCTTTCTTAAAGTATTTACACCGAATCGTGATCATTTCCCTGTTATATAGCACCCATTAATTAAACAGCTACAACGTTATTGGACTAGTCGCTTCTACAGTATACAAGGTACGTCTAAAAATCGATTGGGCACTGTGTATCGTGAGCTATAGACGTAGACTAGTACCATGGAGACTAGGCTATGGACAGCCAAATGAGAAAAATCCAGGACACGTTTTCTATTCAAGAATTAAAACCTCTGCACTGAGGACAAAAAAAAAACAACTCAAAACCGGGAATTGATCACGCCAGGACCTACTATAACTTATCAGGTCAGGACCAAAATTTAACCCGTCAGGACCGCACATTTATTACGGCAGAAAAGTCTTATGCCATGAGACCTGTGGGCGCATTTCAACGCTCTGCGTTGCTCTTGTTTATTATTTCAAGATCATACACAAATACCCAGTAACGTTGGCAGCAAATTAACCCTGTGAGGCACATCGGCTGTCCTTTCCGTCGCCACTTATCCTCGGTAACCCGGCAAAATACATTTCCAGAAAACTAAATCGGGGGAATTTCAGGAAAATATGGTGAATTTGACACCTTTCCGGGAGGTATGACAATTGTTCAAAATCCGAGAGCTTCCCTTCTAAATCGAATTGCGAGTGTTGGCAAAACCACCGCCACATTTCTCTGGCCAAATTGACGCGCTTGTCCGACTTGATGCCTTATTATTGTGATTATGGCTGCTGTCGGGGTTAAATTTTAAGCATGAATAGATTGGAGCTACATTCCAGGGCTATGATGACGTTTGAGTTCTTCCTGATCGATAATACTGCGATTTTGAGTTTTTAAAATGTTTTCCTATAGTTGTCACGAGTGCGACAGCCTGACCACGGAGACAGAACAATAATGTTTGCGTGATCGCGGTATTACTTATTTACAAGTCTAAATGCACAAAAATGAGTAGATGTAGGTTCACACGCAGATATTTCAAAATGCAAATATACTCAGTTTCGTGACACCCAACATGTCAACACGCATTTTAGAGAAAGATGAATGGTTATCCAATCACCGCTAATTAAAATCAAACAAAATAAAATCAATATAATTGATTTCCTGTGAATTTTATTTCAATGAACACCTTTCATGCTCTATAAAAAGATCGTAAGAATAGTTTTGAATACAATAACGGAAAAAAGCGCCGGCAAGATCTGGGTCGAGGATCTAAGCTATGTACTCGAAACTCGACTCGAAAAATGGCACGATTCCGATTACACAAGTTACAAATTAAAACCGGAATAATGCGACATGATTAGTTTCGCTTAGAGTCTGATCCTTTCTCTCTCTCTCTCACTCACTCTCTCCCTCCCCTCCCTCCCTCCCCTCCCTCCC
>NMRA01000020.1:982399-1012066 GCA_002633005.1 Phoronis australis | reverse complement strand
CTCTCTCTCTCTCTCTCTCTCTCTCTCGTTGTATTTCCTGGTGAAAAAGCCACCTGATGACAACGGTGTGAAATCAATTTTTCAGCTTCACTTTGCACGGAGGAATCTTGGTTTTAGTGTTTACGGAAATAAAATCCCGCACAGGACAAAATCTCCCGCGATGACAAATAATGCTAATATTCCCTGTTGCCTGTTTCAACAAATCAATTCTTTCAAGTGAAATCAACTGTTGTATTTGTCATTGCATGATTAGAGTAATTAAACGTAGACAGAACCTATAAAACGTACAGGTACACTACGCGGCTGATTTGAGTTGCAACAATCCGATTACCTTAATGAACTAATTATACATGCATGGCCTACTGAAACTGAAGGAGTGTGAACGAAATGAACAACAGCCGAGTGTGCAAAAGTTGTCACTCATCGAATTGTAATTAACAAGGAAGTAAACTGACTTCAGCAACAGTGATTCTTCAGTTTTTCAAAATAGATTGGTAAACGTACTATAGTTCAGTATTAATGACATCATGATTCAAAACTTGACATTTCTTATGATTACGCTACCAACAGTTCACAATACTTAGCAGTTACAGTGTCCCTCTTCAACACATTACGCTGTTCTCCCACTGAGTCCTGTTAAGAACGAAAACAACGGAAATTTGACTATCGAAGTAGTTTAAAATGTAAAAACTTTCTAGTGAAATAAAATATAATTTCATTTGAAAACACCGTTGTTCAAATATATGTACATCCAATGGCTCTAGTTGGTAACCTGCAATTATGTATTCTTGGTTTTAGTTTTTTAATCCCTTTCAGTGAAAACAAACCAAGCAGGCAGGCTCACACTTGTCAGTGGATTTGTCACGTGTCATGCCAACAACGGCTTTTCGCAAAAAATGGGAACAGGAATTTGTTATGTAGAGACTTAGAAATGAAACTCTTAATTTTCAAATGGAAATTACGCAAAACATATCTAGAATTCGTCTTCAACGTTGGCTTTCTTATAGCAGACAAGGCCGGGTAGAATGTCACATTCATTAGTAACTGATACTAATTAACTGGAGTGCTCGAACAAAACGATGTCGCCCATATATGCCTGTTATTATCCATAGGAAGTTATTTCCGGCACGTGGCAAATCAACAATGCTGGCTCTTTTCCGAAAGTAATTGTAAAATTACAGCTTAACTGAGAAAATAATGAAAAAGTTGCCATTTGTCAACAGAATACAAAATCGTATTAACTGTGGCTCGAAAATGTTGACTCCAAAGCAAGCTATTGGAAATTCCCGGCCAGCTGTCCGCTCCAATGAGTTTTAGTGGAATGTTGGAATGTTGTAGTTATCAAATCACGATTAATTTCATCGTTTCGTTTTCATTTTGCCAGTTTTGTTCATAATGGAATCATCCAGAGTCTTGAGGTGCGGTTCCAGACAATCAGCGAATTCTCGGCAAAATTATTCAACATACCCGACGACAGCGCTAGTCATTCCTTGACACGGATCGACACGTGGCAGTAGTCTTCAACTACTGTCGACAATATAAAAAACTTCACGTTAATAGTTTGCTAAGTAAATATTTTTGGGCGATCTGCAATTATAAATTAAAATTTTACTATTACATGTGTGTTTATACGCAATTTTCGAAAAACTATACTCGTGCATTTATTTGCGTAGCAAGGAGTGTGTGTGGGGGGTGTGTGGGTTTTTTAATGTTTATTACGAAATCTTCAGAATACAATGAATATACATAACCCAGAAAGCGCCAAGAGGCATTAGATCTGGGTAAAAAATACAAAGAAGTCTATAGACAATTATTATATACGAATACATAAATAAAAAAACTGATGTTAAGAATACAATGATATATGACAACGAATGAAAATAATTCATTTTCATACAGATGTATAACATTCTATCCTCTCACACAAAGAGATTTAATGTTATAAAGAAATTCTGATACTATTTCAAATAAAACCTTATTTTCGTTTGAGTTAAGTTCTTGACATCCATAAAGAAAGAAATTAATTTTGTTGTACAATTGCGGAATTTCAGAATATTTTTTATATACATTGGGGTATTGTTCGAGTGCCTGGAAGAGCTATACCCTCTCCTCCTTGCATACCTCACAAGCAAAGAAAGTATGTCTAAATTTCTCGTTGTTTAGGAATAGACCACATCTTGATCTATATAGGGTTATTTCGTGGTTGCGGGGAAGTTGGAATGGTGTCAATGGGACTGGCAAGTGGCAAGTCTGGAGTAGTGGGAGATGTAGGTGTGTGTATGCGTGTGCATGTATGTGTTATTTCTGTTTTGTATCGGTTCTAACATAATTCATTTTGCGCAATGTTTACCTGTTGCTCATATGACTGAACAGTAATGTTATCTATAGTACATAAAAAGAAATGAGTTCATACCTTGTAAAAATTCAATACGTTGTGTTACCGACAGCGTACTTGCCAACTGTCCCTCTCTTGGCGGGCTGTCCCACTTTGAATTTACCTCCACCCCTCTACACCATCCAAATGTCTCGCTTTTTGTCAAACAGTGAAACTGACGTGTGATTTCCCACATGAAACATATTTACTTTCCCGTTCTACTGAAAAGAAAGGCACGGGACATTTAATGCAATTTCATGTTAGAGTAAAAATCAAAAAACGTCGTCGGTAGCTTTTGTTTGTTACAACACCTGTAAACAAGCTTCGACAAAAATGCTGTCGGGACATTTTGTGTGTTGCGGCGAACATTTCACCATTGCCTTTTGATATAGATCCAGACTTCCCGCTTTTTATGCGGGTGTCATGCTTTTCTGTCCAGTTGTCCCAGTGTTTTCATTCTCGAATGATGAAAACTATGCAACAGGTGTTCCAAGCAAGATTGTCTTTTTGTTAATAATATCATTATATTCCAGAGTCCACTTTCTTTAATAACATAACAATCGTAAAATTTGTTCCAATGTCTCTTGTTTACGGTAGCACACACGACAGTATCATTAATTCTTGTGAAAAAAATGAGTCTAATGTAAATTCCTAAACTGCAACCAGTGTAATGATATGTCCAGTGAATTTGCAACTTGAAGAAAGCTCGCATTTCTAACAATTAAATCGCGTGGATATGGCTCAGGAAACTTGTTCCCCACAACGAAGTAGTAATCACTCGTCATTTTGTGTTTGATCTGTCATTCTAATGTTTGATCGTTCTGAAGTGTTTACCTTTTACACTGTTGAGCTATCTCAATGACGATGTTTTGAAAGGATAGCAACCCCGGTTTGGGCCTATTAACAGATTTTAATAATGACCTTCCCATCCAGTTTTCTGAAACAAAATATTGCTCTGTAACCCTCGACAACCCTCAAAACTTTGGACCAAAAAATAAGAATTCCTTTCAAAGACTACTAAATGGGTAAGCGTGACCCTACGTTTGGAGAGGATGAGATTACTTCAATCTTTCTTTTATCACTCAACTTATGGGGGACTTCATTGATACATCAGCAGGTGACAGAACGAGGACTGGTCGAAGTCACCAAAACAGGGTTTAGTATGATCCTTTTAAGTTAAGAAAAGAAATTTCTGGATTCTGTATATATTGCTGTAAATATCACATAATTCGCTAATTAAATCGTTCCTGATTAGTTTTCTTCAACCAACAATACTTCTTAGTACCAGTCACCTTTCAAGTCCAGACCACACATTGCATATGGTCAACCATAGAACTCAGCAATACATCAGAACAAAATTTGCAACATGACAATTTCATTTACGCAAACGCCAGGTAAGCATGAATGACAAGTGCAACAAAAGGTCCGTTTGTCTGGCATCTCTAGATGTTATGGCACAGTTACAGCAGACTTTAGAACGGCACATATATGTCATCCAATAACAACTCATGAAAAGAAGCCATTATTTGACAATGTTAATTAATTAATCTTGTGAAAAGTAACCTTGAGTGCTGTAAAATATTAGAAGTGAAATCAATTTTCAGTTTGCTGACTCATATTTAATTCAAAGTTTTTCTCCTTACAATGTTTGTTCAATCATGATCCTCAAGCGTAATTCGCTGATGATAGCATCAATTGCTACCCAGTTCCTGTTTTTGAAATTACATATGCTTACATAGTTAGGGCATAGATTAAATATAAATTAAGAATTTAATCTCAGGTAAGGAGCCCAAGCCATTGCAAGAGGCTCGTTGGCGAAATCCATGACCACGCTTTTCCTAACTTTTATTTCTTCTTAAGGGTCCCTTACGGAGTCGAGAGAAATTATGGAATCGATTACCTTTCTTTTCCCGAGTTTGTGAAATTGAATAATTTTATATTAAAGCTGCATTTACCCTGTTTAGCTGGCTAAAAAGGAAAATCTTGTAATATTCGTCATCGTGATAGGATTTTATTTCCGTCACAAACTCAAGTCACCGGCAAAGTGTACATGCGCACTGGCAATAGAGACTAAAAATTTGTGCCGCGGCAATTTTGGAGCGCAAGGTTAACTCATAAAACGTAACAGAGATGAGCCTACCACTGGAATGAACCAGAATTGAGGTAAGACGAATCAGTTCTGAGCATTCCTTGGGGAAGTCCTCCAAACACCGCTCATGAAGCCGTATCCCAAGCTTTTCAATGTAGTAAACATACTTTGGGAATATTGCCTAAAATTTCCAAAATCTGGGTTACCCATGCTTCAACAAGAAGTTCTGAAACAATCCCTTAAAGCAGACTCCAATTGTTCTCGGAAAAGCACCTTTTCGAAGTTGTAACTCCAAAGTATGACACAAATGTGAAGAAAAAATTAGTATTAAAAATATCAGGGCCCAGTTGCATAAAAGTTATACGCCGTATAGCAACAATGACGTCGCATGATCAAGCGTCACGTTGTTATTGATGAACAATGCTCATGACGTCAAGCAACAATCAAACTTATCCAGCGGATATCTTTTGAAGCTTTATGCAACTCAGCTCAGGAGTATGTTTTAAGTACCATTGTTTATTCTATCAGAGAATGTGTGGAGAAGCGGTTCCGCAGTACATCACCTGTGGATGCTGAAAGCCTGGCCCTGTAATGGGAATGCTCAACCGAGTTACTTTTCGATTGATGGAATAAATCATACTATGTGCGTAAACAAATAATCAGCTGTGAATAATAGATTGGATACAGATTGTCAAATCTGTAATTATATCCCTTTCATTTTTTGTCTTAAACAAGATGTGTACCAATTATAAGCCAGCTGACCAAAAAGTTGTGTCCTTGGCCATATAAGAAAACATGGCTGTCAATCAGTGATTTTTAATATTTGGCCAAGAAAATTGCTAACAAAGTAGGAACAAACTTAAGAATCAAGTCTGAACTTGTTGAGCTCTCTGGTTCTCATTCAAAAGTTAGTGGCAGCTCCCAGCGTTATTGTCGGCTGGTAGATACACGTCAGGAGTATCAACATAGCACAACAAAATGGTTAGGCTGATAAATCCGCTACGATACCAGGACATATCCTATGAACAGTGTCGAGATAGAATTTACATCGACGAAAAAATCCGTTGTTGAAAATTGTCTTATCAACTTCATCACACCTGCTTTTGAACAAATGTTTATGAAAAGGCAAAAATTTTGTTGTGTGTATCCAATAGTTTACAGTGATTTTTAAAATTTAAAAAATACGCTTTTTTGTTGTTTTGCACAAGTTTCATTCACATCTGAGACCGAGAGGTCTCTACAGTCTCGGTTCGCGTTTCTGGATTAGTTTTATTTTTCTACGGTTCGGGGCGCTGAAGTATATAATCTAGTATAGCGACATCTTTTGTGTGATAAAAATTTAACATGTGTCAGTTTCGCAATTAATTTTTCAATCATTTACCATGATTTTGACAAGTTTAACGGTCAAATAAATTAGCAAATAAAATTTTGCTTAATTTACTGTTGATAGTATCTAATTCATTTATAAAAATGGTTGTGCCCAAAGTCAACTGAAGATTAGAAATTCGCGAAAGTGTGACGTCATAAACAAGCGGTTCTCAAAGTTTCCATTCATAAAGCACAGTCAATAGTAAGGTCCTGTTAGCCGCCTGGGAAACCTGTGAAGTTTTGTGGGAATTGTGAGAAAGCTGTTGGAAATTTTCAAAAAATGGTAACATATTCGAAACCTCCGTATTTTGAATAAGTGAAAAACCGGATCCAGCTGCAAACCATTGTGGAAATCTTGGAGATTTAGACATTTGTTTCGTCGTTAAAACTGTCTCGTCAGGAATTGCCCTCCGGCTGCTGTCATTCGGCTCATCAGTTTGTGTTCGCTTACAAATCGAATTTAGTCTTCACATTAAGGAATCCAAATACCAGAGGCTAGCAGAAAGTAAACAGTAGTCTTGTTGGTCGAACGCTGTTGCAAAAAGCAAATGACGAGACGGACGCCAGACGTTTTTCTTTAAATACCTTACTAGTCAGTGGTCACTGCAAGTTGGAAACGAGGAAACATTCGCCAAGTATCACCTGAAAGTATTAATGCGGAAGTAATGGATGAGAATATGAACGGATTGACTCAAATAACTGACAGAATTTCATCGAAAATTCGCCAAGACCAAGTAACAAATGTCTACACAATTCAAAGTGTTCTGGGCAGGTGAGTAAAGTTTTATTCGTTGACTTAGACTAAGAGTACGTGGCGTGCTGATGGTTTGCAAACAGTTATGGTCAAAGCTCGTCTTGCTTTCCTTGAAGTCTTGGTTGAGCATTTGGTGAAGTGGATATAAACTTGCATTCTGTTCAAGAAGCAAACTTTTTATTGATAGATGACAATCAGTTTGGTTCCCACTTGGTCCTTGCTCAGTTTAGAAGTGATTTCTGTGCTTAAACCATTAGGCCTAACTGGCAGTGACAGTTTGCTTTTCCTTGAGACCATGTTCCACACACTAAATAACAACTTGTAGGCCTAGAGCCTGGTCTCGAGCAATAGGCCTAATAAACACTCAGTTCTTTTGAAGTCCCCAAAATTACCCCTGATTTGACCGATGACAAGTTGAGATAAATTTCACAGGTGTAAGCCGATGTTCATTTTAAAGATCTGTTGAGATGCCGCTTTAAATGATTTAAAGCATCTCGCATGATTGTTTAGTGTTTTCACAAACATTGTCTAAATTCTGGAGTCACCAATACTGAGTTCCATAAAATTTCTTCAGTTTGGAACAGTAAAAATTTTTTGCTCAAAGTCGAAGCTTGTACCGTAATTCAGAAGTAGGTAATATTGGTGGTTCCAAACCCATGTCAACTGCTTTCAACTATTTTGTGAACTACCATGTGTACTTTCAGATTTTGTTCTTGGTACAAAATGCACCGTCTGATATTTGAGACTATCAATGCCAAAAGTGCATGTATGTCCCAACCCCCAGACTCACGAAAATTCAATTTTGGCTTGTTTGAATTTTGGTTTAAGGATTGTCCCAAACTGGGGAATTTGATTGCACCTTGTGTCCACTATTCAAGTGTAATTGAAAATAGTTGAACCGGTGGACATAGTTACTCTTTCCCTTTGGTGATATATGACTTCACAACAAGTGGAATTGTAGAACTTTAAGGTTATTTAGTTGGTCTAGAAAAATATCCATATTCGGCAATCTTTGGAACATCATAACTCATAAGTGGCTGAGTGGATTGAAACTTTCAGATGCCTTACTGTATGCGCCGTTTCCAAAATACTAAATTAGAAATGGTCTTTAAATTCTGCACTTTTGCTTTGTGGGGATATCAAAAATTATACTCTTACAAAAAACAAAAACAAAATGATAATTTAGAAAACTATGTTCAGCATTTTGAGACTTGATCTTGAACATTGATATTGACTGGAATTTAGTCATGATATTATTACTTTTGTTTTGTTATGGATGTGCCTTTCTTTTTTTTGCTAAAATTTACGAAGTTTACTCGTTCACATTCCCTGCTATACAGGGAACACTGTTACTGGGAAATAACAGTAGCAAATGTGGTATCTCAGCGAAATAAGTGTAACTAATCTCGCTCATGCATAACTTCTCTAGAGCTGACATTTGAGTAAGTCGGTATTTGCCCGTACATTTTATTGCAGTGATCTTGTTTTTGCATCAAATTAATCAGTTAATATGTAACTAATACCAAAACCTAATAAATATCCAGATTTGATGAATAGGCCTGACCCAAATTACCCTGATAATTAAGAGTTACCGTACTCAAGACACTTCGAAATGCACAAACATTTCTTTATAAATTAATTAACTGTAAGGTTTAATGTTAAAAAAGTTTGTGCATGAACAAGACCCATTTTCTTAAAATTGTATTGTTTTCCACAGGAGTGCTTTGGGGAACTTCCTGGGAAACTTTATTTACTAGAGAGGCTTATTTATGATGGAACCCATCACTTTCTGGACAAAAAGCTGTCCAGGCGCTGATCTAGAACCACTTGGGAACCATGCTCAGGATTCACGCATCTGTGAATCCTGCAAGTTTGTTGTACTGTTCTCGAAACCGACAAAATGAAACCGACAAAATGAAACCGACAAAATGAAACACTTCCAAAAACTGGAGTTGTTAATTCAATCCCAAGTTAAATGTTGCAGAGCTTAAAACTAAGTAAATGGGGGGGGGGGTGTGTGTTTTTTTTCTTCATTTGACAAAATTGTCAGATTAATGCTTCCTACTGGTGTACATGTTGTGCAGGTGAATGTGTAAACTGTTCAGAAACTTTTCAGTAACAGTTTATTACCCACCTGTGTGTTCAATGCCTAAGGCAGATGATATACATGGAATTTTAATGACACCTTTCACCTACCTCCAGTTGCCCTCAGCTGGTGCAGCATTAATTGCAAGTTGAAATGCCATAACCTTGGATGACTCATTAGAACATACTACACATTGTTATACAGCAGACAGAAGACTATTGTGGACCACTTCCATGGATCTTGTTTTCATTAGATATCACTGTTGCTATTGTGTCTAGTGGCTAGATGGAAAAATTCAACTGGTTGAACCCAGCCGCTTATTTATGTAAGGGGGCCCAAAGGGGCCATGGCCCCCCCTCCCCCTAAAATTCCATTTGGTAGTACGGGGGTGCAAATGTCTGACGGACAAAATCCTCTCTAATACTCTGCCCTTCCACCCCAAAATTCTGGATCCGCCCCTGGAACCTTCAGCCACCTCCTCTGCCCAAGTCAACTTTGTTAGCAGGGACATGAGGTGTAGGCAACAGTTACCCAGAATCCTTTGAATTGTGTTCTGATATTACAGTGCATTTATGAAACACCTGGTGTTCATGTGTTCAGGAAGCAGACATCCTTGAAATTAAACCTACATGTCTATAACCATTAAATTTTATCGCATGCTTGCTTGTGTCGTTAGAGTCTTGGACTGCAGGACCCGGCCCAAACTTTTTGCTAACTGTTAAAATTCAAAATCACATCAAAGTAAGTAGTTGAAAATTAAATTACATTTCATGCAATTGATGTTGCAAATCCTCCCTAAACCACTTAGTGGAATTTTAGGTAATTTATACATTAAATTTCCAAACAAAAAACATAAAATTACTTTCTGCATTAGTGTAGTTAATACCAGTTGCGTAATTGTCAAAACACAAAAAAATGCAAAGGACTATTTCAACATACAGACTATTCAGAAATTCAAATGACTTTTAACATTTCTTAAAAAATTTTATAGTGGAAGTGCTCATATTCTGCGAAAGTTGTTTTTTTGAGTTCAGGTTACATCATGTTTGTGAAGACAATTTTACTACAGTATTGCTGAAATGTAGCGTGTGCTGGATGTCACATCAGGTTCACATCAGTTAAAGAAATGCTAGCAGTTTCACTGGCTAAAACGTGAGCATCTTAGCTAGATGAGCCGTCGGCCAAGGAGTCTTTTTCGTCAGCATTTGGTTCATTTCGCCCCACTTGCTTTTAATCAAAATTTGATATCAAAGCTCTTCATTCTCTGCCATAAATTGATTAATGCGACGATAAGCATGCAATTTTTTTGAAGTTAAACGGCCTGGCTACAAAAAAGCTGCTAAAAATACCAGTTGTTTTGGGGTAACTCAAACTTGCAGCAAAGTGTTAGCGAAAGTGATACGTGCAACCATTCACATGACTGGCGTTTTTGCAACTGAGAAAATGCTAGTGAAAATGCCTGAGCAGTTTGTGAACTGGGTATCAGTGTTGACAGAGTCTCTTTTAAGTTTGGTCTTAGCTGCAATGAAGTTATGGTGGACATGTCGGACACATAACATTTACAGACACAGTGTAATTGTTTGACATTACTTTACCCTCTTGTAACTTGATTCATAGTCTGCGCACCCTCCCCGGTATCAGTTTTACTTAAAGTAAAGTCACTGGAGAGTTTCAAAGAGGTCTTGCGACCGTCAGCGAAATATCACCATTATTATTTCCAAGCGTAAACCTTGCCTTGATCCAAGTGCTGAATAGCATACTGTCACAAGCTGAATTCAGGTTTTTTTCATTTCCTTTTGCTTTTGAATAGCTTTTACACCCAATTGTCTAGTGACTGCCCAAGGTTCTGACTAACATCTTAATTTGGCAACATCTTCTCACACTCTACAAAAACCCAAGTGGTTCAAGTGTATGTTGATGACCACTATAGTCTGTCTTCAAATTTCTTTATTAATTATCCATTGTCCTTTGTTTTGCGCTGTTGATGTGTCAATGACTTTCCATAACAACTGTTCACAATTATCACCATTTTCACATGTGTGCAATCTTGTATTTTTAGAGGCGAGGTGGTTGGGGCTTGCTGCATGTGTCCTAGTATGCTTTTGACATCATAAAAAAGACAGTGTCAAATAACAGAAGTCAATGTGTTTTTTTTTACTTTTTCACATCATATAAACATGACGAAACAACCTATGTATTTTTTAACTTTTTCACATCATATAAACATGACAAAACAACCTATGTATTTTTTAACTTTTTCACATCATATAAACATGACGAAACAGCCTATGTATTTTTTAACTTTTTCACATCATATAAACATGACGAAACAACCTATGTATTTTTTTTTACTTTTTCACATCAAATAAACATGACAAAACAACCTATGTATTTTTTTACTTTTTCACATCAAATAAACATGACGAAACAACCTATGTATTTTTTTACTTTTTCACATCATATAAACATGACAAAACAACCTATGACATAAATGTCACTAGTATCCATCCTGAGGCAAAACAAAGTATTGGAAGAATTGTTTGAAAATACCATGTTTCATTTTAATACCACTCCTCAGTGCGCTAACCAACACTGGCGTCAAAGCTTGAAGCACACTTGTAGTTTAACATGTATTATAGACGTTATACAAATATTGTCATTTTTGTAGGCCTTCGGGAATGGAAGGGGGTCCGGGTAAAAGTGTACAGTCTATAATCTTGTGCGAACATTCTGCCGGTACTTGCACTATGGTGGTTCACAGTGATGGTGGTCCTCAGTGTAAATATTGTGCTGGTGGATTGCAAAATGGGCTATTATCACTTTTCTTCAGTGTCATCTGATGCTGGTCTTGAACAAAATATAAAGAAATCGTGACTCTCATTTGTTCTCAGTAAATCCACTAAAACAGGAATTTTTGTTGAAAATGTTTAATGTCTCATAGAAAGGCACGAGTAACAGGTTGAGATTTTTAGCATGGTGAAATTGAAAGAAATTGTTTGGTCAGACCCTGGTTTGTTGGACTTTATGACTTTTGATGGTAGTTTGACATCAATTGATCATACAGTGTTAGAAATCAATACCATCAATACCAATCATATGTTATTCAATATGTGTTCAATGCTCTGGTTTACATCCAGCCAAAATGGCTGTTTTTCCACTGAATTTATGTTTGTGCCCGCCCATCAAGTTATTCTCATTCTGTAATGGGTGGTATCCCTATCACTGTAAGTCATTTGCCTTAAACAAACACAGTTCCAACAATAGGTAGACAATTTCCTGGGTGATTCTTTGAAGAAAATTGGAATGGATGGAAAATACAGTTTGGTATTTCTGCCCCAGGCTGAACCAAGCATTGAACAGTAAAAGAACCTAGAATTCCACCATTGGGCATCAGCATTACAAAAATGCAGAGAATGCTCGTCTACTATGAATGCAAACTTGTAACCAATTCCTGTCACTGAAGTCAGTGGTTTCAAAAATGACATACCAATTATAGCTCACAATTGTTATAATAATTGAGTGCTAAATTTGCTACCTAACCTGTCTATGTTAGGTAACAGATCTTACCAATGTTCACTGCAAACTTTCGTTTTTGTTGGGTAAACCAAGGGCGCAAACGATCGTCAGATGCCTGAAATAATTCACATATGAAGGATCGTCTGACGTCTTGATTTACTTTCTGTAGGCCCTTTCACACTAATGTCGATGCGTCGATGTTTTAAGGAGTTACGGTCAGTATACATGGTTAACTTCGGTCCTGTATCGAAATTATCAGTGCCAGTTTACTTCGCAGTAAACAGGTGTATTTAAGAGTGGAGCATCGACTCTGCATTGCAGTATGAATTGTCAACTTCGGTCCCATCAAAGTTATTGTATCACTAGGGGCCAGTCATCGTCAACAATTAAAGGGCAGTGTCGTCGATCGTAGTTGCTTATATTTTGGTCGAATAATCACCAATAAATTAGAAGTTTTATATGAATTTGCATATGTAAGTGTTCACAAACTATCACATCCTGAAAGTCCTAGCGTGCATGTGATGCATCAGCGCTACCTTGCGATGACTACAGCATCACCTACCGTTAACTTCGATGTCCGTTAATTCCCGAAGCTGGTATGACTGTTCAGTTAACTTCGTAGTTAACGTCGGCGCTCTGCTTAGACTGGAGTTAAGTCAGTATGAAAAGGCCTCATAATCATGGGACCTCAAAGCATCATAGGACCTCAAATGAGCCATCAGATCACTCTTCTTATGGTGAGAAGTGTACATTCCACTGATGTTTTTTGTGGTTGTGTGCTGACAGCCCATGAAGGTAGGGGTTGGCCAGAATATTACCCTTTTGTGCTTTAACATAATGCTAATAACTTGCATGGGGGCAAATGTGATACCTTTGTGAAGTTTTGTTTTTAAGATTTTGAACTGAAGGGTCATGCTATCTGCACCTCTTATGAAAATTCCCCCGTTTATTGCAAAATGTACCTAGTATAGTCGACACCAGCTACAGCTATATAGTAAAACAGAAAAATGGTGGCTTGGAGATATGTGAAGAACTTATCTGATTAAAGGCGAAGAATTTCATGAAATTAGGAGCTGAGGTCGATAGTATTTGTTGGGCAACAAAAATGTTACGATTAATCTACTGGCAACGCCCATCAATATCTAGTTGAATAACTGGTAAAATAACAAATTTTGGACAATAATAATTGCTAAAATTACCACTTTCTCATTTTTCAAGGGCGTATAACATTTTTTTTAAAAGTCTGATAAATCATCAAGTGCGGCCACAAAGTTAAGTCTACTTCAGTTAACCATTAAATAATTAAGACTAGAATTTTTAAAGTTTTCACAAGTCATGAAGACTACTGCAAATGTTCTGTTTTACAAAGTGTTGTTATATGTATTGTACTATTAACCATATTGAATTTCAACTTCCTTTTAACACTTCTTCCTTATTCTTTTGTATGCCAGATTAATTTCCTGTACCCAAAGATTAATATTTTCACCCTCGCGAAAATTTCAGTACTTGGTATACCAATTTTTGAAGCTCTGCATATATATGATCTTGTCGACTTTAAAGACAGAATAAAGAAATCTTAATTCTTTTTATTTTTTTTCTAATCGCAATACATGAATATCAGAATATATCATGTTTTTCATCCTTTAAACATGATGCCAGTCTTGTCAACCTAAGAATCAGATTATTTGTGAACACACCCTCAAAAAATCAAAAGAAAACTTCCTTGTTTAGCAAGGAAGTTTGCATTGATACACGTAAAAATAAAGTTTGAGAGAGTTAATACTGATTAAATTATACAGCTCTTGACATTATAAAAATTAGCCGGTCATCAATATGACACCTGGCCAAAATCCCAGCTCGAAATTTATCTCGTGCACACAAATCCCAGTCACACAGACACACACCTTTGATGACCAAAAATTTTTCTGTGTTGCTACACCCATATCTTCTTGCTGACTAAAAATGCTATTGGGATGTTTTCCTATATTACGTCATCATTATTTTCCCATTTGACTGAAAGGAGAAAATTGCTGTTGATGCATTTTCGGATGATGCGATTCACTTCACACCCATTTGACTACTAGAAGTTGGCAAAAATCTCAATTTGCATTGCTGAATTTCAGGTCTTCAACCAGTTATCCTCAGCCCTTTTACACTGAAGTCTCTTTATTTGTGTTTTCAATCCTGAACTCCTGTGGTGCAATGGCTTTGAACTGAGCTTGGTCAAGCAATGTAATTGGGACCAAACCTTTGGCATTGTGCTTACAAAGTAATCCTAGTAATCCTCCAACTTTGGTCAGCTGATTAGTCCAGTCTTTTCAAGGGTACTTTAATTTAGTTGGGTACTAAATTGAGAGTGGTCTAAATCACCTTTCCCATTGGGACTAAAATTCATGTGGTTCAGATTAGTACACCCTACTAACTCCAAAAGGTCCTTCAGTATATTGGTAGATAGCAGTGTTCAGTGTTGAGAAGTTTTTCTTGCTATTTAACCTGGGTTATAGACACCAAGACCTCCATGTTTGTTTATGCATTCATTGTTGCTAAATGATTGAGCACCCTGAATACCAGACCTCCCAGGGGTGATGGGTAAATGATGGTTCCAGTCAATGTTTGGCATGGTGAACCAGTACTGTCACAATGTAAACTGTGGCCAAATTGGTAACAGGCCAACTTTAGCATCTTGCGAATGTTGTTGCTGGATAATCACATGGCTCCAAGATCAGATAAAGTCTGGAAATGAATGACCACTAGCTCTGTGGGTGTGTGAGGTTTTATTTTTCAGACCTACTTTTTTAGATCATATCATCCATGTGAGTCATCTCCAGACGTCATGGTCACTGTGGATTCATTTTGTGCCATAACTTTAGTGACTGATGGCAAACCAAATGGTTCTTGATAAAAACATATTGTCTTAAGCTGTGTTCAGATGGGCAGTTGCCCCAGGAACAAAATGTCCATGCCCCCATAGGCCTACCTGGACAATGAGTTCAACTTTACTTATGCACTGGATGAACCTGGTCCAATGCAACTGGTCTGTTGAAGAAGCAATTATTTGCACTTGTAAGTTACAAGTTGTAATAGTACTTGTGAAGTTCATGTCTGGCATTTGTCTACAGGGTTTATGAGCATATGACCACTAGAGCGTTGGCGCTTGCGGCAGGTAAAATGTGTGGTTGGTAAACTGAAAAGGGGCAACTTGGCCGTGGTGATACAGCTCAAAATCTGTTGCATCCTTTACGAACATTTTACTTACTATCCAGACAGCCAGGTAAAATTTCACCAATTTCGAACAAAAATAATTGCCAAAGTTGTGAATGTTCAGAATTGTTCAAAATACTGTCTGTTGGTAGCTATGGTACAGAACTTAGCAATGCTTCATTTTTATATGTCTGTCATTTATGAAGAAATGTGAAAATAAAATGTCACCTGTCCGCCATATCGTGTCCCCAGTTGGTGACACTTTACTGTAACGTTCATGGAGCGTTCTAACATTCATTAACGGCTTACTAGTAAGCAAGGGATTTTGCTGAAATGTTTTGTTGCTGTCGGCAGCTGTCTCACATGTTTATACCTCAGCATGTGACCAAGGATTCATGCCACACAGGTAGTGTCACCACTCACCACTCACCAGGTAACCTCTAGGTATGACAGGTTTATACAATAAAGCACCACAAAGAAATCAACAGTCAAAATCTGAGAATTTTTCACCAATAATGCTTTCACGCTTCAATTTATGTTCTCAATTCTTTTTGTTGGACAAAGGGTACGTGATTAACTGATTGAGAGTGAAAAGAAAGTTGTGCCAGGCGTTTTTGACAGTTTAGAAGATCTTTATCTACTTTGTGTGCTGCCTTTGACAACTTGGCACAAATACACAGTGCCCAACTGATTCCCCTCAATGTTTTTGCTGTATCAGAGCACTGTAGTTTCAGAAAACTGTTACACTACAAAGAACTTGAAAATAAAATACACTTGTTAGTACTCCTCACCCAACTGTTGTAGACATTCTTTGTTAACTATTTGGTAATGTTCCAGTTCAGTTTACAACCCAGAGAGCTCTGCTCTGTGTGTACAAGGGCCCACAAAAATGTTGTATTCACATAGTCAGCATCCTGTCATTTACTATGTAACCAAGACTAGTGTTTATTTTCTTACTCATGTTGCATGCACAGATATCCTGGACAAAAAACTGGTTTGTCTCCCCCCAGCGCTGTTGCTAACAGCATGGAACTACTAAACCTTACAACAACTTGTTGTTTAGGAGTAGGTTGATTTAGGGTAATTCATGGTGTGGACAGAGGCATGTATGCTGGGATTCAAAGTAATTTTGTATCCTGACTGTATGGTAGCAATGGCTTGGGTAACTCCACAACAGAGGGGGGGGAGGCATGTAAGCCCCAACTGAAGTGTTATTAACCTTCCCTTACTGTTTGTGTAGACTGCACAAGGTGCTCTGATTCATGCTCATTCACCTGTTAGTAACTATTCATCCAAGAGCTTCAAAGCAGCTACTCCCATACTTCATGGCTAAATATTTCTGGGCACATTTAAGAAGGACAATGAGCTCCCTTTAAACCTCTACAACAAATATTATTTGTTGATTAAGAACTAATCATACATTTATTAGATATGTACACATTCCTACATTAGATAAAGATGTTATTTTATGAGTTGGTACTGAGAGCCAATGATGATACAAAGAACTGACAGCCCTGCCTCTTAAACAGAAATATTGCACCTGAAGCACAGAACCCTCTGTAGGTTGTACAGGGAGTGGTTTTATTGTTATCAGTTCCTCAAAGTTTCTGTCGCAGGCCTGGTTTTCTGTTAGTTGTCCATTCTTCAGCAGTTTTGTTTTGAAAGAAATTATGTTTTCAGACTTGTGATTTTTGTTTGAAAATCCAGGCCTTTGTTCTCGGACAACACATCTGTTGTAATATTTTCACATACCGCGGTATTTTTTATTTTATCCTCAAATTTTGTTCATTTGTGTCATTCTGTTTAATAAAGAACGGGCCATAGAAGATTTTTCAGCACCTGTTATTTGCTATTATCCCTACATCACTCATCATTTCCTTTTTGTGGGTGCTTTGTTAGGACAACTAGTTGTTCCTTTGATTTCTTTAGAATGTTTATTGGTGTATCATCTCATGCAGAAGTCCTGTCCTAATCCTGATTCAAGCTTGAAATGCCATAAACACTCCTTCCCATTAGAAGAAGCCTTAGAACTCCTTTCTGTAAAGATGGGGAAATTTCATATCATTGTGGGTCACATCATAGTTTTGGTCTCATTTCAGAAATTCCGTGTAGCTGACAAAACTGAGGTTATTTCTGATACATGTGCTATATTAAAGTCTCACCAATTTAGAGCACAATATGGTGGACAAGTGAAACTTTAATTTTTGAGTACCAAATAAGTACTAAATCATTCATAAGTTCTATAACAAAACCTGACCACCTGACAATGTTTTGAGAAATTCTGGACGTTCACTTCATTGTAAAAAGCATTTGAAAGGGGAAAATTGGTTTAACTAGTGCTAATTATTTTTGTCCGTTATTGGTGAGGTCTTATCATTACATTTCTCTTACCTATAAAATGTGAATTCATATCATTTCTGTGAAGCTTTGAATTATATAACTTAGATCCTCTTAATAGTTTACGTTAATCACAAGATTTATAGTGTCAAATGCTTTTAGGTAATCGAACATTCACAGACCAATAGATTCATCGTAATATCGCTCTAGAGCTGATACTGGACTGACAAGATAATCCTTTCCAGCTAACTGCCCATATGAAATGCATCAAATCATGTTAGTGGCAGTGCCAAATTGATGGAAATTAATATTTATTAAGCGCTAAATACGAGCCCTAGCCTAAACTAAGTCTATTATTGCGTGTTCTAATGACCTGTGCATTTTAGGATTTTTTGAATCTTGCTTTTGGCATCCATTTGATGAGTTGAGAAGTAATCGTCATAGCCAAGAAAGGTCATCCTGACTCGTGTACTCAGACAGCCTTAAAATACCCAATGCAAAGTACATACAGGTACCCGGGTGATTCTCATGATTTTGTAAGGAGTCGATGACACCTCAACTGTACAGAAGTCATTTTCTCTATTCTCCTTACCATACTTAAAAGGTGTACTGGGGTAGGCAATCTTAAAAAGTCTATAAAACTGTTGTTGGAGGTCATCTTTAGGCCCTTTCATACTAACTTAACTCCACTAGCATCTACATAAACTGCAAAGTTAATTTAATCATTCATACTAGCTTTGGTAGTTTACAGCATCGAAGTAAACGGTAGGTGAGGCTGTCATCATCGAAGTAATTGCAGGGTAGCAGTGATGCATCCCGTGCACGCTAAGATTTTTTTAATGTCACAGTTCGAGACCATTTATGTGTGCTAATTGATACAAAACTTATTTCCAATCTGATTGGTGATTATTTGAGCAAAATATAAGCAACTATTAGCGAGGACACTACCCATTAATTGTTGACGATAACAGAGGACCCTGGCGATACCTTCGATGAGACTGAAATTGACCTTTCATACTCCACAGCAGCATCAACGTTTCACTGTTAAATTCACCTGTTTACTTCGAAGTTAACTGCTCTGTTAACTTTGCTTCAGGACTGAAGTTAACCGTTCATACTGACTGCAACTCCCCAAAACGTCGACGTTATTATGAAAGAGTCATTTAGCAGGAAAATTTTTTGTATTACTTGTATAGTAGTGGGTGAGAGTTCCAGTAATACATGTTGCACTCTTTGAAATGGATATAGTTACATATATTTAGAGAATGCCATTTGGTAGGTTTTAATTAGTAGTGTGGTACTGCTGTATAAGTCACAGAACAGAGAGGTATGTACTGAGTGGACAGGCTTCTGATGGACAGGAAGAGTGTGATGATGATTTAACTAACCAGCATCTGCAGTTTGCTTTCACCTGTCAATCAAATCCTGGATGTCTGATCTGATGTCTGCCAACTGCATTTCTCCAACACTGGGGATGAACGCTTTGAGGTTTAGAACACATTCGGTGGTAATCTTGCAAACTGGAGGATTTCCTGAGCAGTACTTTAATATTCACCATGGGAAAATTTGAATTTCAAGTTCTAATTTTTAGTAAAGACGTGCAATTTTATAACAACACAAATTGGCTGTAATTTACAAATTAAATGGTCTTTGTACACTGCTTGCCCATAGAAACAAAACTTCACACCATTTTGTATGCTCTGATAGTAATAGAGGAATTACTGAAGTGATCGTGAATCTCAGTTGAACCAATCAATGGACTTTAAAAATCAAGGTGTGCAGACAGCCTTTTTACCATGGCTGGGTAGGTACACCCAGGGACACTTAAACTAAGAACCCCAAAAATCAGGAGTGAATGTTATGACAACAGCACATGGGTGCTTAAAGTTGACAGCAGTGTCTGGGGAACTAGAGTCCTTTAATTTGCGCATGCCCAGAAGGAGAAAAGTCCCGGTGAGCATGCGAGACATAGATTGTATGCTCTGGAATTAGTGTTGTTTACTTTCGTTCTGTGATTTTTGGCTAGGGCATCTGCTTGTATGCTGAAACATCTGTAAAATTCACCTGATTATGTGATTTTTGTAGCGTGTGTATGTGGGTGTAGCCATCAACCTAGAAGTGTGTGTAGATTTTTATGCTGATTTTTATGCTCGACTCCTACTGTGTCACTCGTTAAGTTAACTAAGCAGGACCATGAAATCAGTCTCGTAAGATTCCTTATTGTGGTAGAACTGTTTCCAACATCATTATCCTTAGAAACTCAAGAAAACACTTCAGGGTTTATTAGGGTTGGCTTACCCCAACATTGCGAATTAGAAAATGACATAGGTATGTGTGTATTGCATGTGCCAATCACTTGTGGGCTAATTCGGCAACAATTCAAGGCCACATCACTAGTGAACTCGATAATGCTTTCAAATCTCGAAGGATATTTCCATGAAATAACCAGTGAAAAATCATGCAAGGACATCTACTGAATTTCCGAAATATGAAGATGATTGTAAGTCACAGAATCCTGTTGAGTACTGGTGAAATCGTTGCTCCACTGGCTTTGATATATATTTAAAATGAATCATTGATAATTGGCATCAGTGAGGTTATCAGATCTATTGACCTTTACTCAGTGTCAAGTAAAGACCATTACCACCTATTCCAAGTGAGAGAATTGCATTATGAATTGAATGTAATGTAATTTGCCAGTGATATGAAATTGTGGTAATCCATAGGCATAATGTAGCCATTTGATCACACACTGGTCCTTATTATCACATTTCAACAAGAAAAAATATAAATTACTTTAGGGGGTTTAAGTATGCCTGGAAAGTTCAAAACAGTATGTACTTACATAACACATTGGAACTGTCAAAAAATTTTGGCGAGTTGAGACTTGAGAGTAGTAGCTAAATGTCGTACTCCTCAATTGAAAACCGAAATGTGTGTCAGAAGTGCGCTAACACCAACAAACCTATAAAAAGCACACAAACACCTGAAAATTTCAGAAGCACGCCCTGATTGACATTCTATGCAGAGCAGATTAACTTGCAGTTTCAATGTGGTAAGTCTTGTGGGCCTTTCATTCTAACATCGACGCGTCGATATTTTAGGGAGTTGCGGACTTGCGGTCAGTATGAACGCTTAACTTCGGTCCTGGATCGAAGTTAACAGCGCCAGTTAACTTCGCACTAAAGAGGTGGATTTAATAGCGGACATATGAACGGTCAACTTCGGTTCAGTTCCATCGAAGTTATCACCAGGTGCAACAATTAAAGGGTAGTGTAGTCGCTGATATTTATTATATTTTGCTTGAATAATTACTAATCGAATTAAAATTTAATTTTATTATATTTTGCTTGAATAATTACCAATCGAATTAAAACTAAATTTTATGTCAATTAGCTCATGTAAATGTTCCCAAATTGTCACATTTAGAAAACCTTAACGTGCAGTGCGACATTGCGTTTACGGTACTTCGATGGCAACAGCGTCACCTACCATTTACTTCAACGTCCGTTAACTACTGAAGCCAGTATGAACAGTTAAACTTCGCAGTTTACGTCGGCGCTGCGCTCAGAGCGGACTTAAATCAGTATGAAAAGGCCTTTAGAGCATGCCTGTAACCTGCCTTGTTATCCAGTGTAATTGAATTGGCCAAGCTGTTACTGAGACTAATTTAAAATAGCTAAGAATTGTTACAGACGCATTTCGCCATATTCAACTTGCTAAAAATGAAAATTGAATTAAATTTTTTTCTCTCATGAATTTTGTCTTATAAGATTCCTTATCGTGATAGGATTTTGTTTCCCTTACCAACAAAAATATTGAAACCATCAGCGAGTCAAGAAAACACTTCGGAGTTTATCGGGAATGGCCAACTCAAAAATTGTGAATTAAAAAATGACTTGCTTACACATTGACTGCAACTTGTGTTGCTAAAGGTGGAAATGTAATGGTGTCGCAGTAGGGAATGTTGTGACACTGGTTTTGTGATAGTCACAGGACTTTGATTTTTGTTTTTCACCAGTAAAAATAGCTTTAGCAATGGCGATGCCTTGTTTCCAAACTGGCTGCTAATGGTTCAAACGGGTTGTGGACAGTTAAAATGTTTCACAAGTGCCGGCAAACCCTGAGGTGGCAACAACACAATAACACAGGTTGTGGAGAACCATTTGTGTACACCTCTGTTCCTTCAAGTTCTCTGTCATGTGTTTAAAAAGCATTGTTTATCAACGCATTCCACCTGCATTAACCGGAATTAATACTTATGGTTATACTACTCCAGATTCAAATAAATGTCTGATGTAGACACCTCATTCAGGTTAAGTTGGCAGGTGTAGTGGTGGTCTCCCACAAGCAGATCAACTTTCCATGTTGATCTTAAACTAAACACCCACCCCCAGTCCTACACATTGTTTGATTAGCTAACATGGAACTTCTTAATCCTGTTTGCTCTTATGTTTGACCCCATGATCTTGTTTCTCCCTTTCAGGTTTTCTGTCATCTTAAGGTTGGACAAACTTGGATCACCTACACACAGTAGTTACTGAGAATTGTTATGGATGGGCTACTTGCTTTATTTACCTAACAACCCTAGAACACCCCACAAGAATGTGTCCTATACATGTACATGTAATTTGTAGCTCTCATAACCACACCTATACATAGCTCAACCTGGGTTTATATTGCCAGCAGTGCATCTTCCCTTAACACTCTTCAGTGAAACACTTCCAACTGTTACCAACACAAACAATTGATTGTTTTTGTATATTAATGAATGCTTTAATGAAAATATAAATTATTTTTGGACTGGCCTGCTGGAGTTGCAGGTAGAAAACCAAAACATCGTTAACATGGCCGGTGATCTGGTTTGTTTGGTGATTTGCGATCAGAGTATAACAATACAGTGACTATTGCTTGAAAAATTTGACTGTTGTTGCAATAGTTTTAGTAAATTAGAACTCTACAACTACTCATTAATGCATTGACAAACAAAGGTTCCCTATTGTCCGTAATACCTTTATAGTTGACATGGCCTGGCTTAACAAAGTGCTGGTGAAAAGGCCTGCAGGTTTGGCTGAGTAACTCTTGGGCCAGCAAGGCTCTAGCAAAACTGACCCTTGCAATGGTTCACATTACTGGACAATGTTTGCCAGTGTTTTAGGCAGTATCTGCACAGCACATCACTCCAACAGTTCACATGGCTGAGGTTTACTGCTAACAGAAGGCTAAAAAATGTTAGCTTTTAACTAGCATGTGAACGGGGTAAAACTGACGCTGCTTCAGCTACTTGAGAGAGCCATGCGATGGGCGCACACCTCAACTATGTGCTAATTATCAGATAGGTAGTTTTGACACACCTTTGTTTTTTGTATCAAAATGCCAACTTGATGGATGGGTAAATATTGTGGCTGGTGAATTTACACAAAGTGATCAGATGTTCATGAAAATAGCTTAACCTCAGTCAGACCCACTAGTGCCCTGGAAGTCGTTTGCTTCATCAATTAGTGTTAATAAGGCTCTTAAGAGATAAGTCGTGAGCTGCAACAACTGATTGGAATAACATGGTACCTGGTTCACTCGAGGATTAACAATTAATACCTATGGTAACTTACTTGCTGCTTGCCAGATGAGGCTCTTTTAAATCAGTTTCTTCTCTACGGGGAATGTTTGAAGTCAGGGAGTATATTTCTGCAACACTTTCAATTGATTTTCTCAAGAAATGGTAACTTTCAAGCAATACCAGCAGTTAGCAGAATCCCTGTTTCAGAAAATTGTAGATTTTCAATGGCTTGCAATTTTTTGCCAACACCATGTAAAGGTGCTTTCCCATTAGAGGTGAAACTTCGCTTTTACCGAAGTTCCAGTTAGTGGGAAAGGTTAGCTCCCGTAATTAAACTGCAACTGAAACTTCGCTAAAATTGTACTATATACAATCACGCGAGACTCGCAAAACGTGTTCTTTGTTATTGTTGCTTAGCCGACGTGCTCTCAATAGATGCATGTAAATAAATAAAAGAAAGTATATCTGATGAAGAATGACAATCATTTTATTAAACACTCGTAAATGGCAGGAGAACAATTTTTAAGTTAGCCTGGAACCCATTATCCAATATTTGTTTGAGTGTACGCATGAACTGTGCCACTTGGTGTCTACTTGGATGACTGAATCGCCATCTAGTGATAACTTCGATGTCCTCGTACATTCAGAAAGGTAACCGAAGTTTCTCCGAAGTTTCAGTAAACCGAAGTTCTCCCAATTGGAAAGCACCATAAGAGCCAATAATCCACATAAATAATAGATTACTTACCGCACCTTCCATTACAAAAGCAACTTTTGATTTAGACCAATTACCATTATGAAAGTTGCCTCAAATTGATGACGGAGTCAAATTGGAGATTCTTTCAGTTTAAGGGCTTGGAAAGAACGGGCTGTTCATTATTGCTCTACAAGTTGGCTAATGTCAGCGCATGTCATTTTATGCCCTGAGATGGTTTCAACCAATACCTGACTGTCATTTTATGCCCTGAGATGGTTTCAACCAATACCTGACTGTCATTTTATGCCCTGAGATGGTTTCAACCAATACCTGACTGTCATTTTATGCCCTGAGATGGTTTCAACCAATACCTGACTGTCATTTTATGCCCTGAGATGGTTTCAACCAATACCTGACTGTCATTTTATGCCCTGAGATGGTTTCAACCAATACCTGACTGTCATTTTATGCCCTGAGATGGTTTCAACCAATACCTGACTGTCATTTTATGCCCTGAGATGGTTTCAACCAATACCTGACTGTCATTTTATGCCCTGAGATGGTTTCAACCAATACCTGACTGTCATTTCCTTACAAACATCAAATCACTTCTCATCTGAGTAATGAACAATTTAAGGACAATTTTATAACTCAGTGTGTGGCATACGTTAATCAAAAGTTTGCTTCTTGGACAGAAAGCTGATATAGAGCCACTTTAAGAAAAAGTTGTTTCTAGTAAATGTTAGTTTTCTTTTTAGTTGTTATCACCAAATTTTCAAACTTTTCTGTAAGACCAACACGCTTTTAAAATTACCTGGTACAATATTTCGTGTGTACATCTTAATGGCATCCATTGAGGTTCAAATCATTTGCAAATGGCGGCTCTTTTGAAACTGATCTCGCAAGAATTTTAATTCAATTCCTAACGATTTACTTTTCCCTTTTTATTCCCGGTGCCTCTGGTGCTTCTAAATGCCTTCGTCCATTAGTTGCACGCTGACATTTTGATGTAATTAGTATTTGAAAAAAGCATGTCTTTCACCATCAACGCAGGAAGTTGGTGTTGTTTCTCCATTCTGATAGGCTTGCTACTGTCAGTGGCAATCAGTGCCATTGGTGTTAGACCTTGCACAGGTTGTGGCAAGTGATTCTTAAAGGGTCTGTTGCTTCATTAACCACCACCTAAAGTGCAAATGAGGAACCAGGTTAAACAACCAGGTAGATTGCCGTACAAATCTTTCCTTATCATGACAGAAACTAATTTCTACCCCCAAAAGGCAGTAAGGGCATCAAGAGTCACAAAAATCTATTCATTCCGATGAGGTGGAGAATCTCTGTGGCATCTGTCTCTTCCGTGCAGATTGCTTACGTAGTTCTGAAATGTTTCATCTGTTTCATATTTTGCACCAAAATGTGTCTAAAGAAAATCAAGATGAAGTTTTTGACTTCGTATGTCCTGTTTTCAAAACGTGAACAACCTCTTGGTAAGCCAGGGAAAGATCTTCTGGATTGCAGCTGCACTCTGTCACCAGTTGTGCAGAATTAATGGCACATTGCAGGTGGTTCTGTGGCCATTCTTGACAGAATGCCAATAGTCCTCTCATTTCAGCTAGAAAAGGTTTACATAAAGATTGGACTGTACAAACTTGTTGATCCCATTTGCTCTTGATGTCGGCTATTACTGTCACTTGGCAATGCGATATGTCTTAGAAATATTCAACCGGTTTAGATGACCAATTGCAAAAACTGTTGCTGGGCTTTCTTTATTTTATCTTCATTAAGGCGCTTTTTATGTCAACAAATGTAGGAGCCTGCCCTGACTGTTTGAAGTGACAGTGTCTACAAATTTAGTTGAGATTCTGAGTACAGCCATTTTCAGGCTTGATGGAAAAAACTCCACCCTTTATAGCAGTGTTGTTTGATAAGGTAAACAATTAGTGCATTATTTTTAGCCTTACACTATCAGTTAAATATATACACTGATTTATAACATTGTTTATGGACTCCAAGTACCCTAGCTCTTAAATACATGAACTAAATTTTGCTTGCCTCTTCTGAATGAAAGTAACAGATAGGAACACATGCTTGCTGTCCTGAAAATGGGTTCAACACCTGATGCCCTGAATCAGGTAAATGGTATTTCAATTATGCTTTGTAACTCTTGTTGGGATCATTTGCCTTGTCCAGTCCTAGGTGAAGTGTTTCAATTAATGGCCCTTAATTGGCGGAAACTGTGGTTTACGAGGCAATTGATTTACTGTCAAGTGTGCCCATGTTTTTTACTATGAATGTAAAAATAGTCTTGGGCACTAACAAAATGTGTCACAGATATGTTAACTGAGATAAAATAAAAGTCTTGATTTCAAAATTTTAAAAATGTAAATTGATTTGATTTACATGGGAAAGAGAATTTATTGATGGAATTCAGGGTTTTTGATGTCTCAGTTTTTGCCCTAGTCATGTATGGCAATGACACTCACATAAAAATCATGTTATTGCTAATAGTGCCACCTGTTGGCATGGTGTTATTGTCTGAGCACATAATGAACACTGTTAGAGCACAAGGACAATGTATGGCGGACGGAAGACATTTTGTTTTTATTTTCATGTTTGTTTTTATTTTCATGAAAGTGAAGTTCAGATAAAATCTTCAACTTAAGACAGAGTTAATTACAGACAAACAAAATTTTGTTTTTTCTTTCATGAAAATTAAGTATGGTAAAATCTCGTCAGTTTAGGTCACAATATGGCGGAGAAGTGAAATTTTTTATTTGCTCTTTTTCCTAAAGGACAAGTCGCACTAAACTGATGCTGGCGATATGTAATTTATATGCGATGACTACTGTCTACCAGCATCAGATCTTTTCAGAAATTGGATTCAAGCCTTTGAAAGATGAAAAAATGATTTGTTATTTTGTACAAAATTGATGAATCTAAAAAAACCAGAAGTAAAGCCTTATCATTTTTACACACCATACTATAGCCACCACTAGACAAAGAATTTATGGACACCACTTCAAAGATTAGAGGTTTTTGATCTATGAAAAAACGATCAAAATGCCAAACATTTTTGCCTGATATTGGTAAGATTTTACTGCACAGCAAGTGGTTTGGAGTGTTACTAGCGACCTTGACCCCTTGCTAATCCATCTACTCAAACCAACTGATGGCAATCATTCTATAAAAGTTATTGTCACGGAACATTTTCTTGTAAATCATATGCAGACCTTTGAGAAGTTGACAGTGGCATTAAGTACGAGTATTTCTCACCTGCACTTATGGTAAACCTGTGTAGAGTTCAATAATACCAGGACCTGGCTAGAAAAGAAAGTCTGTGAGATAGGGAGAGGTGTTGCCGTGTATTAAATGAGAGCACATGATTTTGACGAGATTCTTTTTCTCGCTGCGAGACATCTACTGAACTCCATCTTATAGATTGTACAATCTTTAAAAGGACCTGTGGCTGTTAATAACTGAACTTTGATTGAATTATCTTGCAAGTCTATATTGATGTAATCTTTCCACTGCACAAAATGAAAACACATTTAACATTTAAAAATGATATTTTGCAAATGAATGTAGAGTTTGCTTGTTATTGGCACATTGTTCTCCATGACCTGTTTGGTTTTCCTTTTGACCTGTTTAAGTAGCACGTGAAACAATTGATTTTTTCCATTGTCGCTATGATATACACATACTGCACACTGTCTAAATTTCCAAAATGGTTGTAAACGCGACCTGTTTGAATGTTTGAATGTTTGAATGTTTGAGTGTGGAGAACACTGAGGCAGTTTGCAACCAGTGCTAGGGGGCCTGTCACATTTCAGTGTTCTCCACATGTTAAAACCTAAACACTGACCACATGCGTGAAAACGCCAACAAATATGCCGGAATCACTCAGTTGGCAGTTGATGTTCTCTGAAGTGCACGCTGTCCTGCCTTGTTTGTACCTTAGGGCACTAAACAGTAATGCACAGCAGAGCAAAAAATATTACCGCAAAAGTTCAATTTCTTATGCTTTTACCAGTGACAATGGACGTATTTACAAACATATCACCAATGAAGTCTTCGTAAAATGATCGCGGGACACTCAGGGACACAAATCACTCGCTGCGACTTTTTAAAAACATTTTTTGAGAATACTACATGCATTGACGGATCCTGAATTACCGGTATGTAAAGCAAGTGCTTATTAAAACAGAAGTTTGTTGTAGAGGGGCTAAAAATTCTCATCCATTTGAGGAGTAACACAAATTCATCAGGGACACTTCAAACTGGTTCTCTTGAATACAGTTTATCAAAGATTGTGATATACAATACAAAAATATACATTTTCTGTAGGTTTGATCCGCCTGAGATACCATGGTGTTGTCATTTTACATGTGTCATATATCTTGTACTTGTGAAGAAACAACATTGAATATCTTTCAACGTGTAATTTGGTTTCAAATAACTAGAGATGACTATGATAAAAACACAGGTTTATGTATACTAAGTTAATAGTTTGCATAGATCTCGATGCAATGTATTAATTTTTTGGATATTTTTGGAAACGGGGAAACTAAAGGAATTTTGATTCATCACCACTTATACAAGGATGCGTCATACAATTTACTGTGTAACCTGACTAGGGTAAGGTGCCCATGGCAACAATAGGTTTCATGGCAGTCTATGACATGTTACCACTGCCTATGAACCCAGTAAGAGGAGATGACTTTTATTATCAATTTAATTTGTGGGTCAGTACCCAGGACACATGTGCATACATTTGCCAGCAGAGTTTAACATTTCCCAACCCGCCTAACCTTGATAATTACGAATGGAATTTAATCACCATTCTTTGTCCAGACCAGTTACGTTTCCTGTTTGTGATTTTGTTTTTGTTTCTGATCTGGCCCTACACTACTAAATGGCTGTAGTAAAAATGATGTTTTTTAAACTTTACCTGTTCATTACTTTTTAAGGACTTCATTTCGCTGTTTGAAGACAGAACGAGGAATTATAACGTGTAATTGATGCAGTTTTAAAGTGAACTAGAGTAAAAGTCTGTCACAAATCCGACTTGAAAACACCATTGTTTGGAACACTCATTCACATTGGATATGTCACTTTTGTACCTATTTTCCCCATTGTTAAGTTAGTAGGCCTACCACAGGTGAGGTTGTGTCATAATTCTCCTCTTCCCAAAATTAAAATGGGTGTAAGCGTGTTGGACCATGCTGGGTGTTTGGCGGTTATGCAGCTTCATGGGTAGGGTACTTTAAACTGTCAAGCGTCATGCAGAAATGGCTACTTAGGAGTGGTGAAAAACAAGTTACAACTGGATTTCATTCTTACAAATACTAAACATGCAGTTTGTTTTTGACTCAGGGCGGGAGTGATCCAACCAGGAGTTTGAAAAAATATGCTTATTTAGATAAGGGCTTTGTGCCCATAAAATACAAGACTAATCAGCAGTAAAACAAGTCAAGACTTTATTGTGCTTGGCGGCAATTTGTCTGGATGGCATTAAAGAATTATTTACTCAACTGTATGATTTCTTATTTAAATCCATGTGAAGTCTGAGTTGCAGTCAGACACTATGATTTGTTTTTCTTGCTTGTTTCATTTCTTCTACAAAGACGGATGTTAGTGATGCTATTCTCCATGGGTTCTCAGATTGCCATAATAATTGCTATTCTATTAAAA
>NMRA01000020.1:878598-982260 GCA_002633005.1 Phoronis australis | reverse complement strand
ACAAAATTGATGAATCTAAAAAAACCAGAAGTAAAGCCTTATCATTTTTACACACCATACTATAGCCACCACTAGACAAAGAATTTATGGACACCACTTCAAAGATTAGAGGTTTTTGATCTATGAAAAAACGATCAAAATGCCAAACATTTGTGCCTGATATTGGTAAGATTTTACTGCACAGCAAGTGGTTTGGAGTGTTACTAGCGACCTTGACCCCTTGCTAATCCATCTACTCAAACCAACTGATGGCAATCATTCTATAAAAGTTATTGTCACGGAACATTTTCTTGTAAATCATATGCAGACCTTTGAGAAGTTGACAGTGGCATTAAGTATGAGTATTTCTCACCTGCACTTATGGTAAACCTGTGTAGAGTTCAATAATACCAGGACCTGGCTAGAAAAGAAAGTCTGTGAGATAGGGAGAGGTGTTGCCATGTATTAAATGAGAGCACATGATTTTGGCGAGATTCTTTTTCTCGCTGCGAGACATCTACTGAACTCCATCTTATAGATTGTACAATCTTTAAAAGGACCTGTGGCTGTTAATAACTGAAATTTGATTGACAGTGCACGTATTTACAAACATATCACAAATGAAGTCTTTGTAAAACGATCGCGGGACACTCTAACAGGTCACTCAGTTTTTGAGAATACTACATAACATTAACGGATCCTGAATTATGTAAAGCAAGTGCTTATTAAAACAAAAGTTTGTTGTAGAGCGGCTAAAAATTCTCATCCATTTGAGGAGTAACACAAATTCATCAGGGACACTTCAAACTGGTTTTCTTGAATGCAGTTTATCAAAGATTGTGATATACATTTACAAAAATATACATTTTCTGTTGGTTTGATCCGCCTGAGATGCCATGGTGCTGTCATTTTACATGTGTCACATATCTTGTACTTGCGAAGAAACAACATTAAATATCTTTCAACATGTAATTTGGTTTCAAATAACTAAAGATGACTATGATGAAAACACAAGTTTATCTATACGAAGTTAATAGTTTGTATAGATCTCGATCCAATGTATTTATTTTTTGGATATTTTCGGAAACGGGGAAACTAAAGGAATTTTGATTCATCACCACTTATACAAGGATGCGTCACACAATTGACTGTGTAACCTGACTAGGGTAAGGTGCCCATGGCAACAATAGGTTTCATGGCAGTCTATGACATGTTACCACTGCCTATGAACCCAGTAAGAGGAGATGACTTTTTATTATCAATTTAATTTGTGGGTCAGTACCCAGGACACATGTGCATACATTTGCCAGCAGAGTTTAACATTTCCCAACCCGCCTAACCTTGATAATTACGAATGGAATTTAATCATCATTCTCTGTCCAGACCAGTTACGTTTCCTGTTTGTGATTTTGTTTTTGTTCTTGATCTGGCCCTACAATACTGAATGGCTTTAGTAAAAATGATGTTTTTTAAACTTTACCTGTTCGTTACTTTTTAAGGACTTCGTTTCGCTGTTTGCTGACAAAACGAGGAATTATAACGTGTAATATGTGCAGTTTTAGTGAACTAGAGTAAAAGTCTGTCGCAAATCCAACTTGAAAACACCATTGTTTGGAACACTCATTCACATTGGATTTGTCACTTTTGTACCTATTTTCCCCATTGTTAAGTTAGTAGGCCTACCACAGGTGAGGTTGTGTCATAATTCTCCTCTTCCCAAAATTAAAATGGGTGTAAGCCTGTTGGACCATGCTGGGTGTTTGGCAGTTATGCAGCTTCATGAGTAGGGTACTTTAAACTGTCAAGCATCATACAGAAATGGCTACTTTGTAGTGCATGAAAAACAAGTTACAACTGGATTGCATTCTTACAAATACATAAACATGCAGTTTGTCTTTGACTCTGGGCGGGAGTGATCCAACCAGGAGTTTGAAAAAATATGCTTATTTAGATAAGGGCTTTGTGCCCATAAAATACAAAACTAATCAGCAATAAAACAAGTCAAGACTTTATTGTGCTTGGCGGCAATTTGTCTGGATGGCACTAAAGAATTATTTACTCAACTGTATGATTTCTTATTTAAATCCATGTGAAGTCTGAGTTGCAGTCAGACACTATGATTTGTTTTTCTTGCTTGTTTCATTTCTTCTACAAAGACGGAAGTTAGTGATGCTATTCTCCATGGGTTCTCAGATTGCCATAATAATTGCTATTCTATTAAAAGCCTGTTTTCTGTTAAAAAACAACTTGCGATTGAGACCACTTAAGGTAGTAGTCGGTCTTAGGAATCTCACATTTGAGAAGCAGTCTTCTTCACTGAACAGGCATTTAACTGACTCTCAAAATCTGGGACCCTTTATTAATGACTGTTGCCTCACTTACAGTTGTGAAATTGGTCACAAGTAGGTCTCTACTCAAACTGGAGATGATTTCTGGTCTTGAAATACCGACGGTTCATACTTGTTTTTGAGACCTATCTGAGGTCGCAGTGCAGGTTGGCTTAATTCACATTTGTCATTTTATGCCCCTGGCGAGACTGATCTCAAGCAGGACTCGGCTAGTCCGTCCCAAACCCAGAAAACACCTCTCATTTTATTACAGAACAACCTGATACGTACCTGTCTTTAAATTATTTTTTGGAGCTCAGAAACCAAGTAACTTCTGAGTAAAAAGCGAAATGAGAAAAGTTTTTATGAGAACATGATCTAAATCAAAAATTTTGTTTCTCTCATGACAGTTGAACACTGGTGCCGTAAGTACACTTACATGGCTACAATTGTCTCCACTCCTTTATAGTAAGGAATGGTATGGTGCAGTATATTCTTCAATGTTTCCTCCTTTTCTAAATAAATTGCCCAAAAATGTGAACTTGTGTAAATGAAAGTTTCCTCCATGTAGGCTGTCGTTTAGTGTAAATTGTTAGATAAATACATTTTCTGTAATTTGACTTGACCACATTCATGTATCAGTTGAGAGGGGAAGTTTGGAGTCGTGTACCATTTTTTTCCTGGAAGCGTATATACCAATGACAAAACGATGTGGTTGTTCTCAAAGTCATCCTCTTCTTCAAAGCCCATGCTTACTAAACTGATGTGAGCTCGAAATTTGATACACGTGTGTAAATCTTTAGCTTCAAAGCAGGACCTTGTATTCATTTCCAACTACCACACTTCCTCTTCCCCTCCACATTTAGTTCTCCACCGAGAATCTGCTCAAAACTAAAGTTTACTAAGAGTGCCCTCGAGCTGTTTCACGCACAAATATTTTTGATAGTATGACGTCCTGCATTTAAATTGTTATCGAGTCGAATCTCTTTCATCCGGATTAATAGTTCTTCATATTTCATATTTTCCTCGGGGTAATTCCACTAATGGCGCCCCTGCGTCATTAAAAATGCTTAAAAAGCATGGGAATTGGCAGATAACTAGTTGCACCTCTTTCTGAAATACAAGTTCAGTACAGTAAAAGTAATTGCTATTTGATTGTGTTTTCGCTAATTTCTTTTAACGATAAACTATTACCATACATGTATTTGTTGTCACCCACGGACCACTTTGATTGGGAAAAAGTCAGGAGGTAGAGCTTTAAGCCAAGCGCATGCATATAAAAACAATTTTTTAAGAAGCCAAGGGCATATGTGTTTTTTTCCAAACTGTTGGTTGGGTTTTTGTCCTAAGGTACTGCACTGACATCACAATTCATGCACACAGCGGTGGAATGTCTTACAGTAAAATCTCACCAATTTTGGACAAAAAACTGGGGAGTGGATATTAGGCGTAGCATAGGTGTTAAAGTGAAACACTTGCCCTCAATACTGTTTATTTGAGATCAGCCCAAAGTTGTATTTGAACTCTCGACCTCAGTGGTTGCAGTATTGCTAAAACCCATTCGTGCTAAAACCCATTGGCCTGGTGGTCAAGTTTTTAAGCATATTAACTGATAGAGACACTCAGGCCATGATTTGCCATAATTTCAACAAATGGCTGGAAGCTGGTGACGAAAATCATTAATTTCTAATCAAATCACCAAACAGCAAATTTTGCTGTTTCTGGTCAAAGCTAATATAACTTCAAGAAGTCTCTCCCATACAATGATAATCTCAAAAACTTGTTTTTGACCCCTAAAACCAAGTGTGGCCATTTGAGAATGTAAATTTGGAAGTTTCGAGGGTCAGTGTTATATCAAAGATGGGTGCTAACCCTCACAAAAGTCCAGTGTATTGTGTTTCATTTTTCTGCCATTATGTGTGGTTTTTGTCTTCGCATCATCCCCACAAACGTATGATTCAATTAAAAAAGTTGGGCATTCTTTCCCTGTGTCACTAAAAACTCTGCATTCCTTTAGTTCTATTAACAAAAGCGATATCCAGACAAACGATCCTTTTTCAACAATGTTTATTTTCTATTTTGAACTGATTGCCTAGTCTTTAGTCTTGCCCTGCAGCATCGAACTTCACAAAGTGCATTGGTATTCGGTTAAAAACTATTTTTTATTGTTGATGAAGAAACAATTTTATTTATCGCATGTTTATTGCTTTATCACTTTGGTTTTGAAAATTAATTTCATCGAGATTTTATTGTTTTGAATGTTAATTTTAATGTGAAACCCCCTAAGCCAAAATTACACCTTTCATCACAGAAATCAGTTTTTGATTTAGAGGACTCACTGTTGTGGAAGTGGGTGATATGCTGTAGTCCATGCTGCAGGAAGAAAGTGGCTTACCCAAACTGTAACTCATTCCACCAAGTTTTGTTTGAGTTTACTATTTCTGAAATGTATAACTCTTTAAAGCAACTATAAAACACGTGCCTCCCATCACAAAACCAACTTTTGGTGTAGACCACTTGAACATCAAGTTATTCCTTAGACTAATTGTAGGGGATTTCCTGCGCTTCAGAAGAACACATGGTTTGGTTTTCACTGAGACCAGCCTCCTGTTCAGTAATGCTAGGACCTCGCTGAAAAGCAAGACTTCCCGAGATAACTCTGGCTAGATTTTATCTAGGACCAAGTGTAGGTCCTATCTTTACTGAATGCACGCAAGGTTCTTGTATGTGAACTTGTCACGTTTTGTTCACCACCCTTCGTCTGGACAAGGAATTCCCAACTGTCAATTCTTTGTCATCCCAGAAATCTGAGTACAGAACCAGTTGAGACAAATTTTGTAGCAGAAAGTACCAAAGTTCGCTTCTTGAATGGACGGAATTCAGGTTTATAGCCATTTCAAGTTAATTTGATTATGTTTTATTGTTTCCAGTTGGCATTTTAATTACAAGAGGAAGCATATTAGGCATGTTTTTTCTTCATCAAACCTTTAAATTCATGCTCAACGCGACGTTTTGATTAACAGTATGAGACACTTATCTTGTATTTAAAGTTGGAGGCCTGTTCTTTATTTCATGGCCAAAGGCAAAAATCCACTAAATTAAGTGACATTTGAAGTAGTAACAATTTTAGCAATACTTATTGAATTTTTTTTTATTGCGCTGCTGGAAAAGACCACCTACAGAGAGATGTTCGGTGGTCTGGTCACTTGAAGGACAGTAGACTAAAGTGTACTGTAGGTATGGTCACTTGAAGGACAGTAGACTAAAGTGTACTGTGGGTAATTCATAGATCTCCGATCTGGCTATTAACCGAGCAAAAGTTGCATAGAAAAACGAGAAATTTGATTATGTAAAAATGAAAAGTTGATTAACATTGAACATTTAAATTGTGCATGCTTTTCATGTTGTTTCCTTTTCATTCAGCCTTACTCCTGTCTCAACGCCTATTCCCAGATATCAAAATTTTCACTTTTGAATGCCCATGCTCAACTTAGTGCAGACAAAATAATTACCAAAATAGTCATTTTTTTCATTTTTATAAGCTTCTAACATTGATCTGAAAGGCTGCCTACACTTCTTTCAAGTTATTATTTGGTGCAAGCGTTGGTACCTGAACCTTGAAATTGAAAAAGCATTACTTTATTGCTTCATATTTTTCTTGGAAAAAATCAAAAAATACAATTTCACTTGTCTGCCATATTGTGTCCTAAATTAGTGACAGTTTACCATACTCCCGACTCTTTTTCCTTAGAAGTGTCGCAGTGTCTTTGCGAATGCCTGTCTCACCAGAATGTTTGCTCCCAAATACTGGTAGTGTTGACTGAACAGTTTCAGTGACATCTTGACATAGCGGTACTGTAAAAATTCTCCAGTTTCAGAGCAGCAAAAAAATCATTTTGCTCAATATCAGAATTCGTACCAAATTTTAGAATTAGCAATATTGTCGGTACTAAATTCAGGATTCACCAGAAAGAGGATTTTGTATTGGCAGCTACTTCCCACTATTATCTCAGACTTTGTTGATACAAAATGTAGTCTCCCAATAGTTGAGAAACGCATTGAATGCCAAATTGCCCATGTTCCAATCTTCAGAATCTAGAAAGTTCAATTTTGGCTTGAATTGCAGGTTCCCAAATTTAAAAGACTGTCTGAAACTGGATTTTTTTTTCTGTGCTCATACAGGTATATGCCCAATAGACAAGTGTCTACATTTGTGGTCTGGGTGATAAAAGCTTTAGGGTTATATATACTTTGATGGATGTGAAAATGGAAACCATTGGTTACCATAAGTAGCTGTTAATCATGCTGTCTCTTAGGATCTGTCCCACACTCCCCTCTTACTTATAATGGTGTATGTTGTAGTATGTCTGATTTGACTCCGCTAAATTTGATGATGCCGGAAGTTTCACCATTCACCAACTTATTGACAAGTCTGTCGTTACATAAACTCACGGGTTAACACCCTGAGGGGTTAACACCCTGAGCGCATAAATTAGGAAACCCTGAAACGGGGTGGGCAATTAACCAAGCAGTTAGCACTTAAACTGAAAATTGGCAAAAGTCCGGAGTGGGCAATTTCCCTGAGTCAGGGTGTTAGCCCGCGAGTTTACGGTATGTATAAAACTGTAAAATTTGATTCTGTCAGCATAAAATACATACTTTCTGCAGGTAGAAAGCCTATAAAATTTGATTTATTATTTTGTATCAAACTGTCATTGATTGGGTCACATGACCATGGCTTTTTGATAAAATTTAGCAAAAACGTAAGTCACGTTTATAGAGAAATAGCTGCTTCATTGACATGAAAAAATTCAATTTGACGTTCATTTCAAAGTGAAATCTCAAAAACGCTGCCCTAATTTTCTAAATGTGTCTTCGGATTGTTACTTCCAGTGCCATGCTCATTCTAGAACTGCCACGAATATTTCCCAATACCTTCTTGAACAACACTACAAGACCAAACTACCCAGACAAAACACCATACCCCCTTCATGAGGAATAATTCTGTTAACAGCAAAAATTACTGGTAATAATTATTCTTGGTGGTGAATTTCTAATTACAGAATGGTTTTGTCGCCTTACTAACCGTCCTGTAAATTCCCCTTCATTCTCGGCGGTAAGGGGAGACTACTCTGATGGTGAATTTGGCGTCTGCCCAGCCGTCATGACGGGGTATTTAGGGTCATTTTGTTTGAATACTTTTGGGTTGCAATGTATTAGCTATTCAAATCTTTCCAAAACAATTACTAGTGGCTCATTTATTTTTCCTTTTCGTTTCACCTTTTTATGTGAATATTATCATCGTTTGAATTAGTAAATTTTTTATAAAGTTTTTAGTATTTTCATTGTCCAGGGTGTTTTAGGCTAGTCCATAGATATTGCTAAACTGGTCATGTAATAGTCTAGCGCCCTCAATAAATACTTGATTGAAATTTTTTGCACCAGGTGAAAAGTAATTCTTGGAAAGCATCAAAATGTCCAACAATTACATCTTTATCTATAAACATTGTGAATTGTTTTCAATTGTACATTGTGTGAAAAGTTAATCTCCCTAATTTCATAAATTGATGAGCTTTTGCTGCACTACCATACCCAAACGAACAATTCATACTCGTTTTGACCAGATGTTGCTACCACATTTCCACCTATGTGAGATTCAAGGTACTAATTCATATCTTGACACTATTTTCCATGGTCCTCAGTCATGTGCAGACTGCAGAAAATATCAGTACAAGCAGAAGTCGAATTCACGAGTCATACCCTTCCATCGTGACCCAGAACGACGGGAGATTAGCTGGGAAATTATGAAGACAGCTAAGTCATTCTGAATCTAGAGTTTTGCCACCCTTATATTTACTATCAGAAATGAGTCTTTTTTTGCTGTTATGACAGCTATGATATTGGCCGTCATGACAAGTACACGGTGTTTTGTCTGGTTACATACATCTGTAGTTCATACAACACTGACTCTGTACATTGTTCTCCAGAGGAAAGTTTGCCGTGGTCAAGAAAGTGAAGCACAAGGAAACTGGTGAAGAGTACGCAGCAAAGTTCATCCGTAAGAGTCGCAAAGGTCAAGACTGCAGGAAGGATATCTTGGTGGAGCTGGTGATGTTGGAGATTGCGCTGCATCATCCTCGATTGATCGACATGAAGGAAGTGTTTGAGTCGGCGCATGACTTGATAGTCATCATGGAACTGTGAGTGATATCTGCTATTGCCTTGGCACATGGTCCATGCACAAATAGTGTCATTGGCTTAGTGTCAAGTTTTGTTTTTGAATAAGCCAACACGTATGAGTAACCGACAAACAGTGTACTGAAAAACTGAAAACCAAAGTAACTGTTCACTGTTTAAAAAAACTCATGCTGAACATGTGATTTGGATAATGACATGGGTAACTAACCATTGGCACACTAATGTGTCTATACCTATGTTGATCTGGGCCAAGTCCACATTTTTCCTTGAAATCCATCTCAAAATTATTTTTGACCTGTTCGTTCTATTTCTGTGCGAACTTGATATAACTGTTTATTATTCTGTACCTGAGTCCCCTTTGCTTTTCATGAATGGCTGTCTAGTCTTACCATTCACTTGATGACCCCACAATTAACCCTGTAACTTTGTGTTTGAAGTCATGTTCATAACTTGAATCTATGGGTCATCAAGTGCAAACCTGGAATAAACACTCATTACTTGTGCCCAGGAAATAGACACTTGTTGTGCCTTGACTTTTTGTGTAAAGTAGAATGGAGAATGTAAAAAATAATTCCGAATACAAATGTCCAACCCAGAGCTCTGATCTGATCTGATTAGACCTAGCAAAATATTCAAGCCAGCTGCAGTCTTGCCTTTTGTAGATCTCACACTTATTTTTATACAAAAAGCAGAGTTCAACAGTTTCAGTTTTAAGTATATTTTGATTTCCCCAAGAGTAATACAAGTACTCTTTCTTCGTACTTTTATCTTTACATCATAGTATTCTGCCGGGTTGTTTTCAAGAATTCTCAGTTGAACACACCTGGCGTTGATCACAAAATGCCCAGTCTACAACGATACCTGTCGCAAAACTGACAGTTTGTTATTCAAGTGGCTATTGCATACTGTACATGGTTACCTGCAGACCAGTCGTTGGGGATAATTCCGCAAATAGATTACCAGGGATTCGCCGTATCAATCTGTTATTCTAAGGTTTCCTTCAAGAACACTTGATAGGCACTCAGCTACGAGCTGTCTATAGAGATGGTGCGAATTAGGTAACTACAGCTCTTGGATTTCAAACAAGTTTAGCTTTAGCTCTTGATGCACTTTTCAAAAGTGCAAAAAAAAGCACTCTTCTCTTGGGTGTTTGTTACAGGAGTTACAAAATATAAACAGGGATTGTGAAGCTTTCGAAGTGAACCAGATTAAATTTCCTTTGGGTGGTAATAAGACTGGTAAGTCACTCTATCACCACTCTCCACTTGCTGCCCTGAACAGATGCCATAAAAATGGTCATTGTCGTTTTTAGTCATTTTAATTTTGCCACTATTATTTTGCTGTAACCCATTTATTTGCATACATTTTGCAAATAGAAATACATTTTGGTAACTAGGCACAAGTGATTGGGTTAATAAAATTTGTGTTTCTTTTGAACAGAACATTCCTCTGGTAATGCCATTGTGGATTGTCCTCCATGACCTACTGATGAATGCATGTCACAAACTACTACTATGTCCACTACCCATATATAGGATGTAGCACTGAAATCCACCTGAATACCATTTTATAACTGAATGCTGAGGTCTCATGTGGTCCTAAACATCATATTATGATAGCCACACACTGATTGGAGCCGCTTTTCTTTTGTCTAATTTCACTTGTAAACAGCTTATCATTGGTAATCCTCTTTTGTTAATACTGTTTAAATGTCATAACATTGACTTGAGTAAACACAACTTATCAGGTTTCCATGTACATGGTTTGCCACCAGAGGTCCTCTTACGTGTAATTTTATCTGACTTGGTTTATATTATGTTTAATAATCACCATTGCCTTTTTGGAAGGCTCAGTCCATATGTAGGATAAGGCTTACATTAAAAAGTTTCTGTCTTTGACTGGTGCTGCCCTAATATGAAAATTAAAACCTCATGTTCAACGAAAGTTTCAAATGTTATGCATAAATTACTTTAAAAATGCTGAAAATAAAGTGTTTTTTTACTTTCTGCTGCGTATCTAATTTTTTATGAATTAATTGTTAAAAAAAGCTGTCAGTTTTATGGAAAATTAGCAGCATTCCTGTGGTGCTCCTTCCCATTACAGAGTTACGTGGTGAGTCAGCAGCTCTGCAAATCTTTCTCCCAAATGACTGCTCTCTCCCTTACTCAGGAGAATCTTTCTGCAAAATTTGTTTGATACAGGTGCAAAAACTTGCATTTCAGTCAAACAAGGAATTTCAGTATTTTTTATGTGAAAATACATTCAATTATAAAGTCCTTAGGTAAACATAACTGTGCATTGGTAATGTTGATTCATTGTGAATTGTCAGGCTTTTGCCACTAACGTCCACGCTTGGGTGGGGGAGCCACCGAGCCTCAGTTTGGCTTCGAATCCAATAACAACTCAAATTTTACTTCAAGGTAAACAGGAGGATTTGACAGCTTCGTTGCTAAGTTTGAATGCTCAAATTTCCTGTCCAAAAAAGTTATTACAGGGGTCACTGCTGTTGTCAAAGAGTGTGGTTCATATTTCTTAAGACACATTACATCACCTTGCCATAACTGGGATGACAATAGCACCACCTAGTAATAATGATGACAATAGCACCACCTAGTAATAATGATGACAATAGCACCACTTAGCAATAACTGGGAGGTTGGTTTCCAAAGCTAATGGTCAACTTAACTTCACAGCTTCTGTTGACCCTTGACTAGTATCAGATTTATTAACTTGGAAAAGGATTTATGTTTTTTTTGGTAGATAAGTCAGAGATTTTAGCTTTTCCCACTTGTTGGTCTAGAGAAAAACAACACTTTGTCAACCAGATGTTGATTGAAAGTGTCACATTCTACAGACAGTGTTTACAGATTCTGTTTTAGTACTTGGATGTACACAGCCCACAAGATACCAGGAGATGTGTTGAGGAATTCGTCAACCTCTGGTATATGTGTGACATACCATAAAATCTCATCAGTTTAGGATGGGGGAGATGTGAATTTGCTTTTTCCGTGTCACAATCGTGTACCATAGCTACCATAAGATAATATGAGCAGTCACAGCAATGTTAAAAACCCTAGATAAATGCAAGAAGGTTGTTCGGCAATTGTAGTTGTCAAGACTTCATTGCACTAATCTGTATAGTTTTTCATGTACTTCCTGGACTTGAATGTTTTGAAAGTCGTGTTTATTTGGATGTTTACTTACTAACCGTTTTGCCTCCACAGTGCTGCAGGGGGAGAACTTCATAGCTATTGCTTGGGTTTGGAGGAGGATTTCAAAGAGAAAGACGTAGTAAAACTTTTGAGGCAGACACTAGAGGGACTTCAGTTTCTGCACGAAAGAAATATTGTACATTTAGACTTAAAGGTATGCATTTGCTTTGCTGACTATGAACTTTATTGTGGAAGAATAACTTCAAAATTTTCTCACAAAATGTTAAATTGAATTTGACATTGTTTGCAGTTTTCATTTTGTCTTATTCCCAGATTTTGTTAAACTATTTTTGTGGCAAAAGTGCTTAGATGTATACTTTATTAGTAATACTTAACTTGTCTAGAATGATGTAATTGTTATGATTCCTAGATTTAGTAATGTTGCGTACATTTTATACTTCTGCTGAGTGAGTTGTGACAAATTGCGCCCTATATTGCCTATATTTTACACAGCCACAAAATATACTGCTCACTACTCCCTACCCACAAGGCAAAATAAAGTTGTGCGACTTTGGTTTTGCTCGGTTCTTGTTGAAACACAAAGAACTGAGGGACATTGTGGGCACTCTCGATTATGTTGGTGAGTGAAACCACCTGTTGTCATGGTGATGGTCTTATCTATCTGTTCTACTGACATTTAACAGTTTCTCCAAAACCTGCCCTGCTCCTTTCTTGGTGGAGAATTTTGGGATACATTTTGCCACTAACCTCAAACAAAAGGCGATGTCTTCTGTGAGAAAAAGTGTTTATGTCTTTTGCCACAATAACGAAAATAAACCCTACTTGGACACTACATATTCCAAATATGAATATTTTGGCAGAATTCTCTCTCACGGTCCCATTATTCTATAGGAGTGACCACGTTTTGATGAACTGTAAAATGATTATTTGTCGAGGTAACATGTTTGTGAAGTACTTAGTCAGTGACTTGGTTTTGGAATACCTGAGGGAGTTAGTTGGTTGTTCTTTAAAGAACATTGTAGTCCGTATTGAAGTCCACTGACTTGAGACGTATGCCACAAACAGGATACCTCGTTTCTCTGAAAGCACGACATATACTGACATTGTCGATTCTTTCTGATTTTTAATGCATGGCTTTAAACTCGCGGTCAGCTCAGCATTGCTGGCATGTTTCAGTAATTTTAAGTTTGCATTGATGTTCTCTTGGATTTCTAGAAAATCGTTTACGAGTTGGTAAAAATAAGCTGAGATGTAGAAAACCTGCTCCTAGATTGGTATGCACATCCGTCAAACAAGAGGCAGTGCCATGCATGAAAATCAGCAGGTGGTCTTCAGTTTTGTCTGTGCCGCGACTTGTCGATGTCCCAGACAAACCTGATTGTGTCATATTCTTTCACTATTCTGCAGCCCCAGAACATATTACTAATGGATACCTATCCGAAAGGCGAGCTGAAAATTGCCGACTTTAGCTGCGCCCACTTTGTTCATGACAGCAAAGATGTTTGCGCTATTGTCGGCACACCTGACTACGTTGGTAAGAGTCAACCAACTGGGCCATCAAATCCCAATGATGGCAAACTTTATAACCTTGTTCCTTTCTCTGTGTGCCCATATTCATGAAAGTTATACACTTGATATTTACAGTGAAATAGCATGTGATTATGCAATAGTGGAATGTCCCTGTTGAGTGCCTCACAATAATCAACAACCTTCATTCTTAGACTGCATAAAACTTGCAAGTCAATTCACAGGTTAAGACCTAAAGATCAGTTTTGTGTTTTGTATCATTCGTTTGACTTTCAACCAAAGAGAGTCTCGCATGCATTTTTTCATATTATTTTATTTTTTAGCGACTTTGGTCCTCATTATATAGGGAAAAAAGTAGTGATTATTCTCCCAACTTTAACTTCAATATAACAATATGACATGCAATGGATGATATCATGTTCCAATGTATTCAGTGTATAACCTTTGTGGTACCAATTCTTGGCAGTGTCACCATTTTCATGGTTTTCTGCTCTGATGCTTAACTTTCTTCTTGTTGTTGCTACCTTGATCATTTTGTAACTTTTTGCTTAGCTATTCTTTAAACCCATACTGTCTTACCGGAGTATGACTGTAGTGAAAGTTCACCAATTTAAGACAGTCAAAACGTTGCCAAAATTGATCGTTATTGTTATTTCAAAGGCTTACGCATTGTTTTGACTATGCAGAATGTTTCATTATATTATCTAGATACGATATGGAATCTAAAAGTTGAAAAAATCTCTTGTTTGCCATATTTTGTCTCAAACTGGTGAAATTTTGCTATAAATGTGCTGCCCCAAGAATATTTTTTTGGATGCAGAAGTGGGAAAGAATGGGTTTGTGTGACTTGCATGTATTAACGTGTAATTTAAGTGCACAATTTACAATATGATTATCAAACTTGTGTGAATGTTTACATTGAAAAAGGTTCTCTGTTTATGCCTGCTTGATTTAAGTTGCTATATTGTTCACACTGAGTTCTGTCGACTTATCATATATTTCACATATTTTGCTTAAAGTGTTATTGGGGATGACGGGATTAATAATAAATTCACAACAAATAATTTTTGGCCCCACTTTGTGGTCATGAGTGAAGAAATCCATGGTACATTATGAATTTACCGGTATTATCAATCTCTGATTTTTTTCCTTAAAAACTGTTCTTTGCCAACTTAATTACTCATTTCGAAACCAGTGTTAATGTTATTATAGGTGTCTATTTTTGATACTTAAGATCATTCTATCTCCTTCATATTTCATTTGCACTTAAAGGCAGACCAACAGCAAGTACTCAAAATGCCACCTAGTGTCATGTTCAGTAAGTGTACTGTGCTCCCACAGTGGACAAAGTACATTTTCTCAAGCCATAAGTTGGTGAGGAAAACAAAGGAGTGCTTATCAAGTTGTCAATAATCAGCCATTGTATTTTATGGTCAATACTTGTTCATTTCAGCCCCCGAAGTTCTTAGTTATGAACCTATCAGTACATACACTGACATCTGGTGAGTAGATGTAGATAATTCAATGTGTGTAAGTGATTACTACTTGGTGTCTTAATGTTTGGCTCCCAGGGGACTGATGTTGTTTACAGCAAACCATTTGAACTCTGTGTCTGAGATTAGAATTGTCATTCAGGGTCATTTTTGCTGAATTTGAATGCTGATAAAGGAAATCTTTGTGGAAGGGTAATAAAGCAGATGACAGGGTGAATGAAGTCCGTGATAAAATGGTGAACCCGCATCACTTGTCAGCATGAATCAAGCCTCTGACTGAATTACAAACATTTATCTTTGTTTTCAGTCAAGTGTGGAGAGAGGGACATTGTCTATTTTATTAATCACCGATGGCTAATAACCCTGATATTTATGACTGTCATTGTTTTTGATATTTTATGACATTCTCAATTCAGTGTCTGCCTCAATTGTGATGATCTATTTGAAATCTATTTTGCTAACAAAAATTCCTGTTGCAGATTTGAAAATGACACGAGTCTGGTCACAAGAATGCCTCATTCTGGCTGCTCAACCTTTAAAGCAATGCAGATCAATTTTAGTTACAATTTATGTCTTCTGATACTCAAAACCATATTGATTGGTTCTTTAACCCATGACTGTGCCCGTATTCCAGGAGTATTGGAGTTCTAGCCTATGTAATGCTAACTGGCCATTCACCGTTTGCTGGAGATGACAAGCAAGAAACCTTCCTCAATATAGCACAGGTCAATCTGGACTTCCCGGAGGATTTGTTTGCTGACGTTTCAAACCAAGCAAAAGACTTTATTAGCAAGTGTCTCGTTAGGGAACCAAGGTAAATAGAACTGCATCATCGATATATATGAAAGTGATTTTCGCTTGTTGAAAATCAGTAAAATGACAAACCCAAAACAGGAAAGTGTTGTAACTTTTCTCTAGTGCTCTTTTAGGTTAACTGATGTTGTTTTCCTTTAAGTAAGTAATCGCACAATTTTTCCATTGTTTCAAGTTTTCACCAAGATTCTTGCTCAATTTTTGTCTTGCACCTTGATCACGTGTTGATCAATGCTTGGGCGACTCCGCTGATTGGGTGGCATAATGCCCAGTATGGTAGGTTGATTTTTATTTAGATTAATAGTTAGTTTTGGTGACTGGCACTCCAGATTACCATCCAACTACCAGCCGATGTGAACACTTTTCTGCTACAAACTTTTTGGATCAGTGTCGGAAGCTTTATGTCATCGGCGCTTTACTGATTAACATTAAATTTTTCCGATGGGCATTTCTCCCGTGGTCTCGAGTATAGGTTTTGTCGCAGAAGTTGTGTAGTCACTGAATAGCGTTGTTAATGGCCTACTTTTTGTTTCTACAGTGAGAGATTATCAGCTAGTGAATGTCTTCTAGACCCGTGGTTAAGATCTGATGAACATTGCACCTCGGTGCCTCTGCGATCACCATTTGGTTCACCCATTGGCTGCAGACGCGCCTTGACAACAAATAACAACGATGATTGTGCAGTGGAGGATGTTGGACCTGCCAAAAAATATAAACTGAGAGACAGTCTTACAGCATTTCCGGAGAGCATAAACAATAATGTTACATGTGGAAGCTTGTCGGAAGAACAACTAGCTGTGTGTTAGCCTACGCAACAATGATGCATGGATTTGATACATTTGATGACTACCATGTTGAATTCTACACATTGGTGGTCATAGTGAATTTGATATCCTTGGTTGTCATGATGTATTTCTGGAATACACTTTTATTACGCTTATGTTGATGCCGACACTCAAAATGGAATGAAACGGTCACGTGCATCTCTTGCTTTTGTACCAAGGATCTTTACCTGCTATACTGTGAGTTAGGTTGATAAAATAAATTGGACAGGATGTGAAAAATAAAGGATTTTGCCTTCGATTTTTCAGGATTGAAAAAAATTAATAATGTATGCTGAAAGGACCGTATTCTATTTGACTCAAGGATTACTGAATTCCCTGCCAGTCAACTACATTGGTTTTAAGTTATTTAGAATCTCACTCTTTGGTCATGGTAATTTGTTACACCAAACTGCTGTGAGAAGTTTGTCTAAAAGAAAAACTCATTTAGTTCATTGAAAACCTGAACTCAGATGTGTTGAAATTTTGAGGAATAAGCTCAGGACAATTTTGTGTGTCAAATAATTGAAACCAATGTCATTTTGCTGTTGAATAATGTTCACTTTTTGCTTACTGATAAGTGAAGTCATGTGAGGTTACATGCCGTGACTAGACTACTCAAGATATCACACTGAAACTTGCGTGGTCTTGCCACCTCTCTGTGATATCAGTCAATAGGGGGCACTGTCACCCCAGGAGGTGGTAAGAGCCAGTGAACATTCTCTGTTTTCAAACATTCACTTGTTGAAGCTGAGATTAGTGTCTCATATACACAGGGCAGATTTATATCTTTGAGTCTCTGCTTTGAAGTGATTTATGGTGTCAGCTGAATGATGTAGTTTTAATATGCAACGATGCACTTTATGTGTTAAATTTATTTATATTGAGATAATGGTTATTCTAGTATTATTTACACATATTCTCTGCCCGACAGTTGAACACACTGCTCTATTGCTGACCTGACTGTATTGTAGTTCTACTGTTGTCTACAAAAATTGTCTTTTGCAGAAAACATGCACAAAGGCTCTCAGATTGTTACAACTTTATTTAGAATCTTGTAAAAGTTGTAATAAAATACCTGTAATGAACATAACTTGTGGCGTGCCTGTCAGAACACAAAGCATTCTGTGTAAAGCATGGCTCACAAAGACTTGCTATTTCGCAGATGCACCAAGTCTAATGGCAACTTCCTGACCAAGATTTGATTATAAAATCTGATTATGCCAATGGACATCCAATACTCGTAATATCATAAAATCAAAATACAATCTTTTTGGTATTTTACCTACCGTGTTAATATCCTGCTAACAAGAAATTGTGGCTCTGGAGTTGGCCAAGGAAAGTACACTAGGGGACGCTGAAATTAGTTGCAACATTTCTTTTGATCAATCTATTCCGGTGCAGTATCTTACAAAACATTTTGACGTGCTTTATTGGTGTTAGCAACAAACCGAACCGTCCTGCTGAGCTATTTTCATTTTACAATCAATTTTGAACTGTTAATGAGTACAATTATTGGCAAACTGTCCTTGCAATTTTCACAGGCTAGAGTAACAACTGCCCAAGGGCATGTTAACAGTTTTTAATTGAATGTCATTCTGCCTGACTGGCAGACAATAGAATGTACATGAAGTCGTTTCTGGTTACAGGGCAGGAAAGTTACAGCAGGAAACTGCCTATTATGCCAAATGCGTTTGATTTTACTAATTGATGTCATGTATCGGTAAACTTGCCTTCCACCACAAAAGAAATTTTTGATAGTATAGGCCACTTTCTGCATGTGTTATGACATTGGCATCAAGTTATTTCTCAGTCAAATTGGTGGTGATTTCAGGCCTGCCGAAGAACTGACAATTCGCTATTGCAATTGAGACCAGGCTCTATAAGTTGACTCATGCTCTAAAGGAATAATGAACTGTCAGGTCCTTGCAAACACACAAATCAATGATCGTCTGAATGAGGTAAAGGCCGAGATCATTTTTCGGGGCAAGTGATCTAAATCTGAACTTTGTTTCTTGGTGGGTAGGCGGCTTTATGGATGTTTTTTAAAAGTGAATACCTTCAAGTCATTTTCACCTGCTGACGGCAAATTGGTGTCAATTCTTGATGTCAGTGTAGTCCATTTCACGGTTGTTTAGCTGTCAGTGTTGAATTCTCAACTGAAGTATTTTGGGATTTAAAATCTTTATCAAGCTCATCCCATATTGTGAATGCTGAGCCGCGAGCAAGTGACGTGCCTGCGTTCGAAAATCGTGATTTAGGATTCACCAACTCCAATACGAGAGTTCAGCGTTTTCGTGGGTCAGCGTTTTCATGAGTCCTTGGTGGTCTCCGGTTTTCTTGTTGGTAACGGAATCAGATGATCCTATCCTGGCAGGGAATATTATAAGACCGATTTTCTGAAATTAAAAGGCTTAATTCGATTTTCCATAGCCAGTTAAAAAGGTCGAAATCGGTGCGCATCCAGAATTCACAGTCTTTGGTATTGCATCAACAGTCGCACGGCAATCATTCGCCATGATGAATTACATGTCCATCCCAAATTAATATTGTCTGAAAAATGAATCCAAGTTTTGGTTAACCTAAGTTAATCACGAGGATTTTGATTTCAGTAATCAAACAGTCGCAAATGATCAATAGTTTCGGTGTAGGACATTGCGCATTCCCTTTCACACACCACCAAGCTGGTTAACAAGAACCACCGTGAATTCATTAGCGAGCCATGAAGCAGCAGACGTGGTAAGACGTGAGGCGCCCAGCCATCAGAATGCTCAGTGACGACGTCTTCGTGGTCCGTCTTGGATTATTGGACATCACGGATGGCAGTTGATGCCAATATTCAAATGAAGGAGTGTAACGGTGGTATCTCGCCCATAAATGTAACAGGTCACAGATTGGGCCCCAAAAAGAGCTAGCCAACATACTTCTCCGAAGTGTTGTAGTGTCAGTTTGCCACACAGTGTCTATGCCTTTAGAAACGAAAAGTTGAATGCCCCCTCAAAATATTAGAAAGAAATATTCCAGAGCTCCACTAGTTATTGTGAGAGTCTGGTGAGACCCATGCTGATCATTTGGGAACCTCTGCATGAGCAGACGAGAGTTGTCAAACAATGAGCGTTGACCGTGTCCACTTCTACCGCTGGGAAAGACGCTTCCAAGCCCGGGGCGACCAGCGGATTTCAACGACCACTAAACGCGTTCTGAACAAATCTTCACATGTTGCTTTGGAAGGCAGCCGACCACCGGCGCACATGGTAAAAAGTTACCAACTGTGGATGCAGTATAGTAGCACTGACCACTTCAACACTACCCGTTGCACCCCAGCTGTACTTGATGTAGTTAGCCGAGCACATGCAGTGCAGAAAGACAGGCTACATGTACGTGCAGCACACGTTGCAGATGCAACAGCTGTGGCCTGTCATGCAGACTATCATGACAAGCCTGAGTGAGAAAAGAGACCTGGGTTTTCCGCTGCAGTACATGTAGGTAGGTACACCACTGAGTAAACATATAGACGCCGAGGACGCTGAAGACAAGCAGATGAGGACTGAGACTTGTCATACATACTAACGTATTGAAACGAACTGAAGCCTATAGATGTGTAAATACAGATTCAAACACATGCATGGATAATATGCATATTGAAAAAAAACAATTAATTGCAATATCTCAACAGTTTAACAAGACACAAATGCACAGACTCATATATGCTTGGTTGAATATTTAGGAGACTTGGATCTTCAACATGATTGCGACTTCATATATTGCGATCTTGGTGAGTCGGTCTTCAGCATTCATACCAAGAATTGAACGATGACACTAGTGGGGTTTACCTAAAATTCAAATGCTGACTGGTGATTTGGTAATCATCCCAATTGCGTTTCACAAACAGCAGACTGATGATAAAATGGCAACATTTTGAAACAAAAGTCACATTTCTTGTCCAATTTTCAAAACCTAAAATCCTTGATGACGTGTACTTTTCACGATCTATTCAAAACACTATTTACAAACATTCAAAGCGATATTTTAAACATATATTGTTGCCCCCAGTGTGTTTATGATGGGTCTGATTACACAGAGAACGATAACATCATCAACCTGAGGCCGCGAGTAAAAAAAATATATAGGGCCTAACTACAACAACATGGTGCCTTCGATCAATGCCGGAAGATTCCGAAACGCAAACCGGTCGAGTCGGGTGCAATCCCGATCTGTGAACTTTGTCAACGTACTTTTCATGTCTCCGGATCGTTGCAATCAACTTAAATGCATTTGGAAACAAATAATAGAGCAAACCAAGATGTGCCTGTACGTGTAGTACCTGTGACTACAGACGTGTAGACTACAGAACTTAGCTGTCTGATACACGTATACATGTACATGTACACTACAACTTTATAACTTACCAGTAGGAATTAAAACTTATGGTACATTGTGACCTCACGATTATTGCGATTTTGACTATGATTGCCGGGATATTTTGTTATAGTATTCAGCAATCTCTTATGCTTAACATGGGATCATAGGCGAAACCAAAAGTTGTTGATGTACATGTAACATTACCCATACAGTTATGTTTAACAATTTACCTTCCAAGAGAAGTGGATTTTCCATATTTCAGTTCAACTTCAACTTGACCTTCGACTTCTGATTTGATCCTGTATTTATAAAATAATATCGGAAATGGACTCTAAGTCTTAAGAAAAACTAACATTCTGTGACCTACTGTATATGCCACCGAGTTCAGAAGATGGAAATCAGTGAGAGAAAAATTAACTTGGAGATGGCCGACGTCACCGTGTTGAACTATGAAAAATGCCCAAGGTTGCACAAAGTGCAGCCAAGCTAATTTTGTTCTCTTTACCACATACAACACATTTTCAAATAAAAAATTACAGTAAACAAGATTGCGGGATCAACTTTTTGGCTAGTAACAGACAACCGCATATAAAAACTTTCTGGAATTCACATCAGCATAAAAGCGTGGAGTCCGACTTTATTAATGTTTACATACAACCACACTCTGACCTGAGTTCGTAGTACGCAACATTGGCAAAAGTATCGGGCGTGCCGCTCACTTCGCTATCCCTGAATAGCGGGGGTAGCGCACTTGAAGGGTGAGGAACCATTTTCTTTCTTATCATTATATTTTAGACGGTTAGACGGCATGCACTATTTTTTTAATATTGATTCAGGAGCAAGCTTTTTGTAAGCTTTTATGTGTTGCAGGAAAAATACGACCTGTGAAAGAGCCGCCCTATTGAATCTGCCTACTCTGAGCTTGGTAGCCCAGAGTAATGAATGATCATTAAGAAGCTGCCAAAATTTTTTTTGAACCACTTGTCACCCCCATTTCTGTGGGACCATCTCACAATTCGCAGGACCGTATATATAACTTGAGATCATCCAACAGGACAAACATAGCTCAGTGCAAAGCCCTCGTTGTGGTCTCACTCACATCTTTCAGAGCCCAGCCCTCTGATAGACAAGGTCAGTCCACAAATTAGAACCGGGTTCTAATTTGTGGACTGACCTTGTCTATCAGAGGAGGCGAGATCAAGCTTAGATTTTAAGACATTTGTGCAATATGGGCTGAGCCCCCCTGCAAGTGCAATATCCTGATTCAAACATAATATCTCCTATGGTGCTAATTGCCATTTATTATTATTTTTCAATCTCTTTATTTTAAAACAGTTATTTTAAAAAATTAAAATTTCATATTTATTTAATGTTTTCCCATGTTTTACATTAACCGACTGTAAATAAATTGACTTGACCGATTGACCTCATCCTTGATCGACCGATCAAGAATAAAAAACACATATCAGCCGGAGTTAATTTAAAAAAGTGGCCTGAGTTCGCAACAAACACGGATGGTTACGAGACTATCCTCGTCTTTCCCGCGTAATTTCCGGAAATAACCGAAATAAGTAGCACAATGAACGTAAATTAACGAATGACGAAGTCGCCATTTTGGAAAATCATTGCGTGTTGGACTCCGTGTTGTTGAGGTTCGCGTTGGTTGTTGTTATTGGGTTTCCAGTCACCTTTGGAAGGATTTGATACCGATTCCATCGTGATGAGTGACAGAGAGGTAATATTTTCCTTCGTGAATTTATCATATATAGGAATCTTTCTTCAAATATGTAGAGGGAGACGATGTCGGCGGCAGCTGAATCCGTCTTTCCAGTTTCACTTTTCAGTTTCAACAAAATGAACAACGAACATTCCAAGCCCAAGCCTGCAATTGTAGCCTAAGGCGGTTGAAACCTGGTCTCTGAAACGGGTAGAATTGGAAGCTAGGATTCATCAGATTTATGCTCTACGATGTATCTGTAACTTATGACAGACTTCCTACAAAATTGTGCATTCAAGGACTCATCTAGGATTTGAAAATTGGGGGTCCAAATTCGTCAGACTGACGAGTCGACGAGTCGTGCAAAGCGCAAATCTGAGGCGCGCAGTGCTGATGGGGGGGGGGGNGGGGGGGAGGTGGAGGATTCACCCCACCAGCTGAGGAAAAAATTGTTACATAAAAAAGGTCATTTCCTTGCATTTTCTTGTTCAAAGGAGGGCACAAAGGGAAACTCAACAAAAATTAGGAGGTTTGTTCCATTCAGGATGTGTGTGTTGTCTCATTGTCACTAGACTGCAAAAATCAAGATCTGTAAATCTTTTAGTAAGATAATCTATGTAGAGTTACTTGTTAGACAGATAATCCACAGCATGAGTACAGGACTCAATGCATCTTGAAGCTCTCAAAAGAGAAGTGTACTACTTTAATGCTGTTGAGAAACCTTTTAAAATTATGAGAAGACAATGAAGTTGCATTGGAAAGGACATGAAGAAATCCTACAGTACGTGTCTAAGCTTCATTACATCGCACAGTACTGCAATTCACGAGTCTACAAAAACAAGACCATGTCCTCAACAAATTCATAACTCAGTACCACCAGTGCTCAACACGGGCGAAAATCTCCGCTGGAAAATAAGAGTGATGGCGTATGCGCACTCGCGCGTGTATATGCGGACTTGGCTTCGTAAAGGATCGTGACCAAAAAACGTCGAAACTCCATGTTTGAATATGGCATTCGTATTTTTACGTTTCTAAATGTTTTTCCGAGCGCTTTACTCGTAAATTTCACGTCGTTTGGCTACGAGCATCGTCAGTAATCGCCGGGGACATCGTAGTTGTTAACGTCTTCTGCAGTGCATTATAATTGGACACTTTGTTGAATTGAAACTTACCAAATCAAAAGTCTATCACAGTCTTTCATAGTACGCTACAAGAAATTTATTCTGAAAAAGACCCATTCTTTTCTCACAGTTTAAGAGTCAAATCCCCCAGCCAGGTTCACGGCCGAAGTAACAGGTGCTGTGCACGTGACTGGCTGACCTGCTTTTTTCCATATATGGCACGCAGTGCCACACACAGCTAGGATAAACTCGAGTTGCCCAATAATCATGGAATTCCACAAAAAGTTGAACTATTTCGAGGCATTTACGTTCATGCTAAGTTAGTCATTGAATACGTAACCAACATTACACACCACATTTTTTCTCGTAAAGTTTGCACTGCATTCTCTCGCATCAATATAAGTCGTTCGGCGGCCGTGCGAATTTTTTGATATTTTTTCATTCATTCGTTCGAGTTGCAACGGAACTATGCGAACAAATTAAGGATGTTTGCACTATGTTTTATCTGGTTTGCTTGTTCAACGACATTTATGGCATTTGTACAGCAGGTCAGTGCTAGAATTTTGGTGGGTATCATTTTTTTTTCGAAGTGTACGTTCTCAGCTATTTCATATTGGCTGCTCCGTCGAATACATCGAGTGCCAACTTCCGCGTCGGCAACTAGCATTAGGGGTACGCAAATCCTTTGAACTTCGGGTGTGGGTTCTTCAATTTCAAAGATTAAGTGTCCAGATTAAGTGTCCATGTACGGGTAGTTAGCGCTGGATGCAATATATCGACACTAGTTGTGCGGGGGATTCCTTATGAAGTCACCTTGACGTCACAGAACAGGAAGGTATTATGCAAAGATGGTTGCCAGTATTTGCCAATCGTCATTGTGACATTTATAGTAAAAATAGATGGCAAAAATTTCTAATGTTGAGATATTTCTTAATATTTAGTTAAACAATGAATTGTAGGTTTCAATAAAATTTATTAATAATAAATGTTAAAATTCTTCGTTTAGCTTTCATTTTCGCTGAGGTTGTCTTGGAACAGGCCGTCTTTTTTCCGTCTTGGCCGTGCCATCCAAAGCCGTCATTTTCTTTAAAAGGGTCGTCCAAGGACGGCCGCTAGATGACTCCCTGGGTGCATTGCTATCAAACTCCGTTGTTAAATTACGATCATTTTTCAGAAAATTGTGCTGAAATCCCAGGGCGAAAACTCACCGACTGATGATGCTTCGCTGCCTCGCGATCGTCTATTGGGCAACTTGATTTCTTGAATAAAAATAGTTTAGACTCAACAAATTACCTGAAATCCTCAAGTTTTCCAAATAGTGTCCTTAGTTAAGATTTTTAATTCTTGTTGGCGGATGCGTACCGGGGCCACAATAGGAACTGGAACCTTGATGGGATTTGCCTCAAGAAGCCAGTGCATTTTGTGCTGCTCCAAATCGTTGCCCGTGTAAGTTAATGGGAGTTGAACCTCGAGCGGAATTTTTTTAATCACTTGAAGGTAATGTTAGGGCCTCTTGAGGGGAATTGCGCTTGATTTTGAAATATTTTTTGAAGAGGAGAATAAGTCTGATATACGGTCACAAAATCGAGGGATCGAAGGCCATACAACTTAACACACTTTCAATACGCTGACGTGCTGAAAATTTCAAATTGGTCTCTGCATGAAAATCTGCAGATTTACTGAAAAATGCAAATCTGGTGGCTAACATAGTCAAATGCAGTTTTGGTGGTTCACAGGTCTGCATACCTCTGGTATACACTATTAAGTAAAAAAGGCATTGTTCTCTACTACAGAAAATAAATTGGACTGGAGTTGCAAAACTCATATACCGTATTCGCCGTAATAACCGCCCAGGGCGCTTAGAAAAGTTCAGTTCAGGGGGTGCGCTTATTACATAACCCAAGGTCAAGGTGGTTGAAACCCGGTCTCCGAAACGGGTGAAATCGGAAGCCAAGATTCATTAAATTTACGCTCTGTGACGTATATGTAATCTATGAAAGACTTTCAACAAAACTGTGGTGCATTGCTATCAAACTCTGCTGCAAAATTACGATCATTTTACAGAAAATTGTGCTGAAATCCCAGGGCGAAAACTCGCCCACTGACTGCCTCGAAATCGCCGTCTTCGATATGGCGACTTCAATGCTTAAATAAAAATGGTTTCGACTCAAACAAATTACCTGAAATCCCCATTAAGTATTATAAGTAGCATCTCTAACATTTTGTTAGTTCCCATGGAGTCTGGATTAACGCCAGGTTTAAGTGCAAATCTGTGCAAGATCGTGGACTGGGCGCTTATTTCAGCAGTCTGAAAACGCGTGGGGGGCACTTATAGGGGCATGGGCGGTTATCACGGCGAATACGGTATGTGTTCGAAATTGAAGTCTATACTGTGAGGAGTGCCAATCTTCACTGGTCGTACTTTCTAGAAAGAAAAATGATTGAAAATGTTGAATAATTTTTGGTGGTCGTAATCTAGAGAGATTACAGTTAGTGTGTTAAGTCTTTGAGTAAGTGCATTGAACAAGTACCAAAAAGTCTAAAACTAATCTCCCAATAATTCAAACTCATGCAAGTAAGCCAAAATGGTCACGGCAAAATTCAATTTCGATGCAGTAACAACTCAAAATGTGTTGTGGAGAACACTGGAATATAGATGTGCTGGAAGTCTGGCGAGGTTTACAATCTGACCTGTTGACATGCTTTGTAACCTGCTACGTGACCTTTGATCTGAGTTCGACAATGCATGACCTGGATCGAAGTTAAGCAACGGCCAATTGCAGGGATCAATATGTTCATGTAGTGGCGACGTAGTGCTCCATTCTTTACTTGTAGTGTATTAGCGCATACCAGCGGTATGTTCTATAACAGGTCAAAATAAGCTTTCATGGCTAAAAGTGGATAAAGTATAAAATAAGAGTGAATTAAACTTCAAAGGAAGTTGTAGTTATTCTGCCTTGGACTGTTATAGCAATTGTACATTTCACAACCTCTGGTTATTGCTTACAATTATCGACTAAAGACAAGTGCCTACTACTTTGAAGTTGTGTTGCAGTGTTCTCTGCAATAAAAATTCCACACTCCACACACATTCTCGTCAAGTGTATGTGACTTCAAAGTGCAACTGCAGTAGTGAATTCTGTACTATAGGGAGGATTGTCTCAAACGGTACACTAAATGTACAAATACTTGTAATTTCTTTTTTTAAAAGCAGCACATTTGAAACTATGCTAAAGGTCAAATATCCATCAGGGCTTGGAATTTTCTGCGGAAACGCGGATTTCCGCTTTTTTGAAATGTGCTTTCCGCTTTTTTTATAATATTTCCGCGTAAAAAAATCGGATTTGATATGAAATTTCCGAGGCAAATTCCTTTCTTACCACGGCGTTGCAGACGACGTTCATCTCGGAAAGCGGAAGTTGCTCTTTATGTTTCGGAGGAACGTAAATTGTCAACATTGCCGGGGCATCTGGGTAAAGCGTGGTGTGATTTTCAATGGCGACTCGTGTTATTGTTAAGCGCGGCGACAAATACTACCGCTCTGCAGCCAAAATTGTGTGGGTTGGGAGTGGACGGGCGAGCGAAAAGGACGCAGACGCATGCTACTGATGGTGGTAACGTTTTTTTTTTAGTCCTCCCGATTTTTATCGCGGAAAGGTTCACATTGACCATTTCAAAGGCTGGTTATCGGTTATCAGGCATGATTTGGACCGTAAAAGTTTCCGCGTTTTTTGTCATTGGTCATTCCAAGCCCTGATCCATCAGAAAAAGCAAAATGCCCAGCAGGTACTCTCGAGTTCTGAATTGTCGTAGAGACAGCAATAATAGTATAGACCGGAAATTTTCAAGGTACTACTCTAATAATAGTAGAGACTGGAATAATAGGATAGATCCAACATTTTTGCCACTAGAGGAGTAAAATAATAGTATAGACTGGAAATTTGCGGAAAAAAATAATGATAGTATAGAATGGAATCATGGTATATATGGCAAATACATAGTATAGACTGGAATAATAATAATATTGATAACGTATTTGCGTGAAATGTAAAATGTTCGCGACGGAAGCATACTGGCAAGGCTTGTAAATGACTCAGCTGGCAAGTCTTAATAATGCACAACTTTTCATTGGGCTGTGAGGTATACATACGATACATTTGTTGCTACTAATGAGAATACATACTTAGGAGTCGGATTATTTAGGCTTTGAAATGTACAGTTGTATAGTTATCAAATAAAATCTTTTTCATATGCATGTTATTACAAGTGACTTACGTGTGTGCCGTAGAATCGTATATAAACTTTAAAATTGCCTAATTGTCGGAAGTGTCTCGTCTGGTGGTTAGGACTGTGAGTTCTCACTCCGGCAACTAGGGTTCGAAACTTGGTGTCGAGATTTTGCTTCAAGAAATGAGTAAGAAACAGTCAATTCCCAATTTCATCTTGACCAAATAATTGTGGAGGGGTGGAAAAACCATCTCCAATTAATAAACATAGAGACCCAAATAAGCTTTGTATAGACGGGAAAAAGAGTCTGAAATAAATAATCGTATATATATGGCTATTCGGAACTCGAGAGTATATTTTAAGTCAAACAGGACAGTAGGGATGAATTGTGCGCACAATGATGACTGGTTTCCCATTCAGCCCTTACCTAAGGAGAAAGCAGGTGATCAGAACACATTGTGCCTGTGTCATAGGGGTACCCTGTTGGGTTTTGTCTCACTGACCAAATATCAAACTCTATCTCAGTGTTTTCTCTTAATGACTCTGTAAAGCACATTCGGTACTTCCAAATTTTAAAAAGGTCATGGTGTGAAATGTGAATGGACTTTCTACTGTTAGTGTTATTTCTTGTGTGACAAAATGCTAAGCATTTGAAATTGTTGCCTACAGGGAAGCCGTTCTCGCTCACCTTCACCCGCACCTGGTAGGTCTCCGGCTGCAGAGTCGGGCAGCGCCAAGTCTCGCTCTGCATCACGCTCAAGGTCCCCGTCAGTCAAGCGGTCACGTTCCAGATCACGTAGACGTTCCTACTCAAAATCCAGGTATTCCAGAGTTTGTGTTTTGTCAATTTGAGACTAGAGAGAAGTCCTTTGTTACTATAATTGGTGTTATTTCTCAACTTACTGAGTAGTGGTGTCTGTTCTTGGTGTTGTGGCCTAAAATTCTCTTATTGGGTTTCATCAAATTCAATTAGCCATGTGAAAACAATTGAAACTGCATTTCATTGGTATTTAGCTGCCTGAAATGAAAAATATATTGAGACACTTAAGCTCATAAATTTCCATACCGTGATAGGACTTGATTTATGTTGCCAACAAGAACATGAAAATCGTCGGTGACCCAAGAAAGCTCTTGAAAGTTTTTGTGGTTGACCAAACCTAAATTTGTAGAAAATGATATATTTTAGGCGCTTGCTTGAACGTGTCTTTAGTTGGTAATAGGAATGAAATTCCATCGTGATTAAGAAAATTGTGCATGTATGGTATGTCTTGAGCTGCTTTCTCAATCAGCAGCAATTCTGGCTTGGATGTATGGTAATTGTTTTTAAATACCAAAGTGCTTTGTTTTCTATAAAGAGTTTGTTGAGAACTAAACAGTGACAAAATGCCCCTTCAGTAGGCCATTGAAATAAATATCAACGATATACCGTATTCACCCTAACAAGCACCCAGGGCGCTTAGAAAACTCTTTTTGGGGAGGGAGGGTGCTTATCGTAGCCTAAGGCAGTTGAAACCTAGTCTCCGAAACGGGTGAAATCGGAAGCTAGGATTCATCAAATTTACGCTCTGCAACGTATTTGTAGCCTATGACAGACTTTCCACAAAAGTGTGGTGCATTGCTATCAAACTTCGTTATTAAATTAAGATCCTTTTTTAGAAAATTGTGGGAAAATCCCAGGGCGAAAACTCGCCGACTATTGCCTTATCAGTCGCTGCCTCGCAATCGTTCATAGGGCAACTTGAATTCTTCAATAAAAATGGCTTCGACTCAACAAATTACATGAAATTCTTAGCGTCCCTAAGATTTTTAAGTTCCTGTGGAGTCCGGATTAACTGAATATTAAGTCCAAATTTACGCTAGATCGCACCTCGCAACACGAGAAAAATCTGAACGAACACACATGTTGTTGTCACGTGACGTTTGTTTTGAATTTCGTCTTTGTGTTTGTGTGTGCGGAGTGAAGGAAGATTCACCCCCGTTGACAAGTACACTATGTCTGTTCTGAAAGGTCAGACCTTAGTGGGACACGTGACTCGCGAGGTCTGCCAAACTTTTGAATTCTTTTTGAAGCACTGCAAAGGTTTGAAGTGTATATTCACGGCTAAATATCTGCAGATAGGCTCGTGGTCTTGAAATTTGTCGCACAATGATTTTTTCAGGATTGTCGGATAGTATTGATAAATTGAAGACGTTACTGTAGAGTTTTAGAACTCTAGGTTTCACATGTATACAAGTTCATGGGCTGGGCGCTTATTTTAGTGCAAACGCGTGGGGGCGCTTATTGGGGCCTGAGCGCTTATTAGGGTGAATACTGTAACAAGAGTTTCTGACAGACGAGCACTCAAATCATGTTAATATTCATTTGTTCAGGTCACGTTCCCCATATCAGCGACGTCGACGTTCAAGATCTCGCTCTAGAAGTCCTTATGGCCGTCGCAGTGACAGCTACAGAGGAAGAAGGTATGTTGTTAAGTACCTCAGAATATCCAAGAGTATCAAAAATGGATGGTTTGAAGGCAGTAGCTTGTGACTTGCCTTCTGAACATTAACAAAAATAAAACTTATGGTTGCCTTGTCTTGTCCCCGTGGACAAATTTTGCAGCAGACCAAAACACTAGTCATTTCTGATACTGTATTGTAATGTGGCTCTCCGGAGATTTTTGTAGAATTAAGCCATCATCTTGAGCATTCCTATTTTCAGTAATGGTCGCCGGAACAGAAGTCACAGTCGCTCACCTATGTCTCGTCGCAGAAGACACATTGGCAACCGAGTGAGTCTATTTTACGAATGCTATTCTCCATGTGTTTGTGCACTTACACGAAAACTGTCGCATGAGATTTTTTTGGTGGTTGACGTTAGCTTCAAATGGTTAAGATAACTAACAGTTTCAGTTGCATCCTTCCTTGAATAGACCTATTATTTTGGATGTATTTGGGCACCTTGATAGTTGCAGCAATACTTTTAAGTATCATAAGCAACATAAGAAAACACGATTTAATCACTAACGTCTTGTCAAGTGATTTGTGAATTAGCCTTTTCGTCCCGTATTGCATCACCTTGGAAAAAAGACAAAACGGCTGTGAGTAGTTGGATGGAAAGTGACATTGGCAAACATTTAATTCAATAAGCCTGACTGCTCATTACGCTCTGCAGTTTTTGACATTGATGTGCTCAGGGTGGTGCTCAAAGTATATTGTGGCAAACAAATTATGTGCGTTTCCATTTAAGGTAGGCTTTAATGGTAGTGTTTGTTTACTATAATTATCTTTGTAATGCTATGTTTATGACATGTTCTACTTTGAGCAAGAGAACAGCTTATCATCGAAACTCTTGAGACCAATGATTATTGTGAAGTCTTGTTTTCCTGCAGGACAATCCCGATGCATCCAACTGTCTGGGAGTGTTTGGTTTGAGCTTGTACACTCAGGAACGCGACATTCGTGATGTGTTTGGTCGCTACGGTCCCCTGGATGAAGCCAACATCGTCTACGATCATCATAGTGGCCGGTCTCGAGGATTTGGCTTTGTCTACTTCAAAGACATTGACGACGCCATAGAAGTTTGTAGTTTATTTTTTTTACTCTGTTTATCTCTGCCTTTACTATCCCATTTTCCTCTTCAAAAAATCAAGTGAAAGTAAAAAAATGTCTTTAATGCGCCATATTGGCAGAATGCTCCGGTAAATGGCAGAAATAGTCTAGAGGGCAAGATCTGGCCAAAGATGTATCTTGAGTACCTTTGCATTATTTAATTTGCATATGAGCTTTGCCTTTCATGATTGGTCAATTGAAGTTAGTTTGTGAAGGACTGATCAATGAGAAACTGGCTTACTAGGTTTTGTGGGATGTCTTCTGCTTTGAAATCATGTTTAGGGCGGAATTTTGGAGTTGAATATTTCAAGGAATTTGACTATATTTTGAAAATGAGATGAGGAAAAACTGCATTTTGTCTTGTCAAGCACTGAGAATTCAGGTGGTGTCGGCATGGATCAGGAATTACCAGATATTGAGATTAGCTTGGTCATGGTTTGATGGAAAGAAAACTACTATGTCAACCAGAAAACATCAATGTGACAAGCTGGGCTTTTAATGTCGCTTTTTACTGAAAATTGTTCATAGGTATATCACACCATCTTTTGATTGAGATTTAAACTTTCTAAAGTTATTGGATATTATTCATTAAGCTTTCACTTGCAAAATATGGATTTATAGCTTAAAGGTTACAGATTTTGTGCTAAATGGGTGGGCAGCCCTAGCAATGCAACAGCATGATCAGCTGAGTTTTTAATGGTGTTGTGTTCTAAATAAGTTAAGAGTTATGGAACCTGCCCCTTTCAGACAGGTTTGACCTCTGTTGCACTCCCTAGTTGCATTTTTGTGTCAGTTCTTTTTCTCCCGTACCCATGACCTTGGAACTGATTGAAAAATCACTTCGAAAGGTGGCTGGTGTGTTCCTATAGAGGAGTGCTTTCCTGACTTACTTTGCACCCCCCAGAGGTCATTTTAAACAGTGCGCGCATATCAACACTGCACATTTCTCTTAGCACGAAGAATTTGAAGCCCTGACATTTTAACACCCATTTGCCTGGACTGCTGGTAGTGCATAAACTTCTAAAATGCACTGCGTTTTTCTACCTCCATTTAGAGACTCTCAAATAGTAATGTGGAAACTGATCACTGGATACTCATGACCTTTAAAGGATGAGAAGCCAACCTCACTTTTATTTTAAAGCACCATGTCGAATCACACTTACTGTAAAAGGGTCTTTTCATGAAGTCAAAATGTTCCCCTAGGCCACCCATTGAGTAAAAGTACCACGTGTTACAGCTAGGTGGTGATAGGAGTCACTGGATCTGCTCACATTGCTTACTGAAAGTCTCCCGCTGAGGATAGCTCACACCTGGAATTCCTCTGACGGCCATATTGCTTCAGCTGCTCAAACTAAGCAGCATGAGGAGGCAATTTAATAGCCCTGGACTAAAACTATAGTGAATTGTCAGTTCTTTGCAAGTCTAGAAATTTTCAATCGAAGAAAGCTACGAGATGAGACCGACTTGATAAAGATAAGTGACTAGATTAAAACCTAGTTTATTTCACCTTTAAATGAAAAGTTATGAAAATACGCCCAAAAAAAAACAAAAACCCAATTTCAGATATGAACATATACGAGGGATAGCTGCATGCGTCTACATGTGAAGCTTAGGTGCACAGGGTGAAACAAAGGAGTACAATTTAATTATTTTAACTATAGTGTAAAAGACAACTTCGTTTTCTCATCATGATGGCTTTATGTTTACTGCAAAAACTACTGGTAATGACCATTATAATGTCACTATTCTAATTAGAGATTGACTAGGTCACCTTACTATTTTTCATTCTCGGCCGTGAGGGAGTGCTACTCTAACGGTGAATTCGGTTTCTGCGCAGCCATGTGGCGGGGAATTCTGGGTCATTTTGTTCGAATACTTTTGGCTTGTACTGTAGGTGCATGGAGCTTAATACATACATAGAGCAGTGGAGACATTTAGTGGATAGTAATAACACTAATGATATGATTGTTGTACTTCTAGCTACAGTAGCTGGTTATCACTGATGGAATTTATTTTTATATTTACAGGCGAAGGAGAAATGTGCCGGCATGGAGATTGACGGGCGACGAATTCGTGTTGACTTCTCAATCACCAAGCGGGCACATACGCCGACTCCAGGGATTTATTTGGGCAAGCCAACAGGGTGGGTAGTTGTGTTGCGTAAGATTTTTACTCTACTTGGGCATTTGCTGGCCTATCTACAACCTTCCTGGAATGCATACATTGAAAATTGTGATGTGAGATCTGAATAACATGTCACCTGTCGATGTTGGCATGTTTAGATTGGTCTGAGTTAAAACTGTACCCAAGACTTGCAGGAAAAAGTTTAGTTACTATTCGTCCCACATGCCCACTTTCTTAGAGCAGTTATATAAAGTGAGATAAGAATTAGTGTTATGAGGTTATTCGCTGAATTAAGTTATAAATTTATCGATTTCTTGACAGAAGTTTAAAATGGAATGATTTTATTACTTAATCAAACCAAAACTAAGTGTTTTGTTCAGCTGTCTTGACTATATGACTTACTCCATAACGCCTGTGTGAATACAATGACCGATTGTTTTTGTTACAATAGGGGTGGCTACAGAGAGCGTCCACCAAGAAGATCACCCTCTCCGTACTATCGCCGTGGTGGTCGGTATTCACGGTCGCGATCTCGTAGTTACTCGCCTCGTAAGTATGCCTCTCTAACTCTTAAGTGAATATATTATTTGCTTCAATTTTTTAATGGAACTTGCGTGTAACTACCATTTCCTGAAAGTTAGTGAATCTTGCGCTCTTTGAGTGGTCTATTCGTACATTTCATTTACAATGCTGCTGTCGTTTTTCAAAAACGTTATGAGATCAGACCTGTATACCATACACAAAAATGGATTCATACGGAAATCGAGCCTCCAGTATCCAAATACGCACGGCCAGGCAAAAATACGCAAATTGAGCAGATTCTAAAATTATTATTAAAAAAGAAATTATTATTATTAAAAAAGATGAGCTACTAACTCGAAAAACTCACTTCATTTCATTTTCGAAATAGCCCGATAATTGGCGAATTACGAGGTCTTCTCTGTCAGTATGTGTGTCACAGGCCTAACCTATAAGCCACGACATCTATGGTTTGTGGATTGCTTACTTTGTCTAATTTCGGCTATTTGGGGCTAAATACATACTGTTGTCAAAATGGCAATGCATGGGTGGCTGCATATTCTGAGCTGTGAAGAAAGTAGTTTCTTTAAGAAGGGAACATCTGTTTTGCCACGTTATTTCAAAGAATGACAGTGTCTTATGGAAGGGACTGTAGAATTTATACTGCAAGTTGTGTAGCGTGTTATCTTGCGCACATGGTGACTGCATTGACATCGTGGCACGTTGAGCTGATGGTAACACAGATCTGGTGTTCAAAGTACACCAATGCAGTTTAGGTGGTACACAGGTCTGTGAGATGGTTGTCTGCTCCCAAATATCTGGTAACATCACAGAAAATGTGACATGTAAACAGTGCGATGGAAAATGATACTTGTCACTTGAGCTCACCGTTATGGAGAGTTTGGGTGCATTGTAGTAGGATTCTTGGCGTCAGTAAAACGCCCAGCCGGCATTTTGTAGACCCAAGAAACTCTGGAAAAGCATTAGTTCTCAAGATATCGTCATGCATCACGAGCAAAGCGCATGATCACATTGGCTTTACTCGCTAAACTCTTGCATGTGCGAACAGAAACCCGCATTATCGGTGTTGTCGTCGGAAGTTTACAAACCTACAATCATCCCACAATGCATTTGCAGCTTTGTAGATGAAATCCCCCAAAGTCAGATGTGTCGTCATTGTCAAAACCATATTTTGGTCCTACGTTCGATCACAGATGAAATCGCTCTACACTGCATTACCTTAAAATTTACTATGTAGTTACACTTTCAGCTGTGCGTTAGAACATTTTCTACCAGTCAATAACATCTGACCTATAAGGAGTCCCTGGTAGCACAATGTAATCGTGACATATTCATCGGATGAAAACATTGCCTGTGTTATGTAATTTGAACAGTTGTTTACCTTGATTGACACTTATCTGTTGCACAGTCCAGTACTGCTGTTCATGTATAGTGCCACAGATTCACATGTGCTTGATTGCAGTTTTAACTGACGAGGCTCTCTTGTTCTTCCCCGTAGGTCGATACTAAAAGACTACTGGTGACCACAGTCTTATTGCTTTGTAAATAAAACTCGAAAACACTCCTGAATGAGTGCTTCACATATGTGAATGCTAGGAATTTGTCAGTCTTGAATTTTGGAGAAAAACACTTTGTAAAGATGTTGCATTTTGCTTACAATATTTCCACTACTACTGTCTAAGTTGCTCTGTTTGAACTTGTAAATCTATTCTCTCATCAGAGTGTAGCATTTTGGTACGATTGTCTTTTTCATATGTAATTTTGGAATTTCTGTAAGCTTATCTGATAATTAGTCGGCCATGAGTGTCTAAATTTATAGAAATGCTTTTTATTTTTAAAAAAATGTTATCCAGTGGTGTATCAGGGCTTGGAATTTTCTTCTTTTAAGAGGAGTTCCTCTTGTTTGGTTTCGATTTCCTCTTATTTGATTTCCAGTTTCATCTTTTTCGTTTTTTTTTTTTTTGATCTTCATTTTGACTTTATTTTTGCAAAAATATTGATTTCAGTTAAATTTTACAATTCAAAAATATTTCTACCCCACAAGCCTATTTAGATGTGGAACGATGCATCACCTGGAAAATTTTCCTCATTTTTGTCATTGGTCATTCCAAGCCCTGGTTGTTCCATACTTTTGTTGCATCTGTGTTTTAGTTCGGTACTGAATGTAGTATTTTTAATGACTTATCAATAAAAATATGTATCCAAATAGCTGTGTCTTGCCGCATTATTTTACCAGTACACTTGTATTACTGTTTAAGGCATCCGTGTGTGTGCGACATTGAGAAGTGGTCAGTTGTAAAGATTTCTTTGTTGCACTTAATGTTGCCATGATTGAACGCTGTTGCAGTTTTCAATGTCGTAATGTCTGGGATGTCGTATTGTGTCCAAACCATCTAACACTGTTTTCCTGTTTTAAAAAGGTGTTGAAGATAGAAAAACAGTTGACGTAATTGAAGTATGAAGCGTTGAAAATGTTGAAGAATGAAAATGAAAAATGAAGTTTGAAAACGAAGAAGTGAAATGAAAAATGAAGCTTAAAGAGAAGTTTTTCTGGGTTAGAAGCTTTCAAGAGAAGCATAAGAAAAACCAGGCTTGAGAATGAGAATCGGTCAGGAATGCCAAAAGATGGCGCTTGTTGTAGTTTTGGGGGCTTGGATTGAAGCCAGAAGTATGAAGCAAATGAATGGTCCTTTGTTTGGGTGCTCGTGCTGTTGGTAAGATTATTCCTTAAATGCACGTTGTTTACTTCACACCCTTATTCACATCCCGTTTTATGCACCCCATTTAGATGTGTGGGTGCATATTGTGTGTATGTTCGGTTAGTGGGTTGCTGAGTGGGTCTGGTTTTACTGGTTGGTTTAGTGTCTGTCCACGCATTCTGGTCCGTTGATTCTGAAAACTTGAGGGATATGGATGAAATCTGACACAGGGGTGAGTGACCATTTGGTTTTTGGATTGGTCCAAATACATCGAAGTACTTGTCAGATTTTGTTGAAAATTGTCACACTACTTGTTGGCAAACTGGCAGTACCTGCTGAATTTTGTGCAAAAGGGACCTCCTTGACGACTTCTATGTTCAGTGACTCCGTATACCTTAGCCTTATTGGGTCAAATGGGTCCTGTCATTTTCCAGTGTGTTTTACCAATGGTATGGGGGTTGTCCACTTATTTCGCATGAAAATTGCCAAAGTGGTTATTTTTTTCATTTTTCAAATGCTTTTTACCTTTTTGCAAATAATAGGATTTTCACCAAGTGTTTTAGGACATCTACAAACTACAATCTGTGTATGCTTGTAATAAAGTGTTCCTGTGGAGAAATTCAACGAAATAAAATTGCAGGTCGTGTGCTAAGTAAGTGAGGAATCACTGTAATGTGACTTGTGGACCCTTTTCAGTTTCTGCGAAGTCGCTGTAGTGGTTGATTCTCTCCATTGAATGACTAGTCTTTGTTACATACTGATGCGATGCACTTCTGTGGGTGCATATCACTGCCCCTCGTCCCTCTACTATATGTCGTGAAAGGTTATGTTAAATATCTCATTTACCAACACTAATTACACTTATTCTAAAATAGGGACTGGTATGTGAAGTATCTTTGCTAGATTGTGCAGTTTTTCTTAAAAATTTTTACTAAAAGTACTAGCTTTGCAGCAAACCAACTTAAGCCGTACACATGTGTATTCTAGAAATGAATTCTTGAGGACTTCTACAGCAATGAGTAGGTCAGGTAGGAAATGACATCTTCAAAACCTAGTTGCAAAAAAAACAAGGGTATTCTCATCATCCTCTGCGTAAATTGGGAATTGTAGCTCCTGTTTAAAAAGATAACGGAATTCCATAGTACCAAAGTACGTACAGAAAGGTTTTTAAGTCTCCACTGTGTCTGGCTTTTTAAACACGCCTACATGCATGGGTGTTTGCAATAAGTTAATAAGATGCACCGATTGGTCGCTGATGGACCTGTTGTTATCTGGTGGATGTATCAGCAGTGTACTGCAGGTAAGTTGTTTTTAGGGTCCATGTTAAACTTATCGAGCTCTTGTTTTTCACCGTTTTTAATTCGTACAATTTAAGTTGAAAGTGGGCAAGATTTTTTGAGTTTTCACCAAGTTTGAATTCTTTCCACAATGCCTTTGAGGCCATTGGCATTTGATTGGCAATGTATCGAGACTTCTGGCAACACAAATTAGTTTTTCTCCGGACTTTGGTAATTTTTTGTACCCAGGTCAAAAAATTTGATTGGTTTCAATGATTTTAAACAAACAATAATTTGATTTATTTTATGTGCCATACTCGCCAAACTGAGATCCAGCAAGTAGGACGTTATGGACAAGTCTGCGGATTTAGCCAAATTTAAGAAATATAGAAAGGTTGTCTTCGATTTTTAATGTCACATTGATTTGTCATTTATTGGGTCACATTACCTTGCTGCTTTAGTAAAACGTAGCAAAAAGAAAGTAACAACCAAAGCATTACAACAGTATCAATAACTTTCTGTATTTGATATCCCGTCATGCAAAAGTTGAGCATTTTAAATCAATTTCTGGCAGTTTTTTTAGAGAATGGAGCATAAAGCATAGTAGGTGAAAGTTTATCTGAATCCGATCAACCGTTTCGAGATGCTGTGTTCAAAGTCAGTCAAATTTGGACATTTTCCTAGGGTCCTACACAACCATAATGACTATACAGGTAGAGAAAGCTTTTCTGTGGCAGATTGCATTCCAAAACCAACAGTTCCTTTGTCGAAAATGGTAATACAAATGTTTCTCATATTTAACAAATTTTAGTGCCGTTGATATGCTAAAAATGGTTTCAGATCGCACTTTCTCTGACCTAAGTGGTGTTGAATTTTATATTTCAGGGTCTGTCATTGGTTGCACTGTAGAGGGATATGACATCTTCAGGAGTGTCATTGTGCTTTGTGTTGGAGCTTCATAGGTGTGTATCCTGTCTTCTCAACCCAGTGCCAGCTATTACTGTGTAACTGCGCTCTTGTACATTTTCCGGTTTCACTGGTGGCTCCTTAAGCCAATACATTAACAGCAGCAGTAAAGTAAAGACCATGTACAGTGTTTGCGAAAAAGCTCCCTAGGCACACTGATTCCTTCTTCCCACACTACTCTCCTAGAATTATGTGAGACAGTCTTGGGAGCACTATTGGAAATTCCCAATACTGTATGTAGTGAGCCTTATTTTGTTCATTGTTGCCACCTCCACAGGTTAGGGCATCTCTTTCATCACACTAATCCCCTTGGCTTTATATCTCAAGAGAGAAGCTTTCAGTTTAACTTGTTCATATTTTGCAGTGAGATGTAGGTGGGGCATCTACCAGGCGCCAGTCTAATGTGGTGACTTCGAGGTCATTTCCAAGGTACCCGGGAAGAAAATCAAGTTTCAGTTGACTTAGAAAATGTTGGCACCATATGTCAAGAAGGAATGTTCAGATTTTGTTCATATTTTGCATCACTGCAGGAATTTGATGACCTTGACCTTTTCATGGTCACAGTGAAAATTTTGAGGTTTCAACATGTGAAATGTTGCACAATATCTCAACAAGGAAGGTTGATATTTTGCTCATATTTGGCGCTTACGTGTATGTAGGGTATTTAGGAATGCCATTTGAATTTGATGATCTGGACATCACTCTGAGACTGGAAAAAATATTCTTGGCATCAATGTGTAGATGGGAGATCGCTTGGCACCAGTCTAAGTTGGTGACATAGACATCCTTTTCATGGTCACACCAAGGGAGTTAATAGCTCTAAAATGAAGGTTTAGAATTTGTTCAGTGCTTTGTTCCATCTTTAGGGACATTGGCCTTACTTCCAGTTTATATTTAGATAATGTTGTTAGATTATAGGACGTTTTTGTATTTTGTTCATGTTTTGCACCAAGGTGTTTCTGGGAATTTTGTGACAGAAACAAAGTCAGTGTGGGCTTGTTACGAAAACCTACAGTGTGAGCTTTTCACGTTAGGTACGAAGCTGTTGCATACACTAAGTGTTTGTGACTTGAAGGTAAGAGTTCTGGGGAATTTAATGATGATAAACCTGTTTATGGTCGTTTCTTAGTATTTGTGATACCTTATTTTGTGTTGGTTGCAGCAATGGCAGTTGTTCATGTAGACTCAGTTCAAGATTGACTCTATAATGGTTCCAATTTAATTTATTATATGTACTCGTCTCGCACACTTTTTAATGTGGCTCAGGACCTGTAAACTCACAAACTCTTGCCTACACTCACAGAACATGTCTCACATCCAAACTGCACAACTCACAGGCACCTGTCCACTTGCAAACACTTGTATGAGCAGCGGTACTGAGTTCCTGGATGGCGTTGTATAGGTGCCAGATTCCTACGCCACTAAAGTGTGCAATTGGAAAAAAAATATGTGAAAAGATAAAGTTGTCAGTATTGCTTAAAAATGTGCTTGAATAAGATTGGCAATGTAAGTGGCAGAAGAGCGTAAAAGGGCTGATTCGTAACTTTGCTGATTTTGGTTGTTCGAGTGAAAGCTTACTGATGTTGCATTCCAGTACGCTGTATGTACCTCATCCATTGAATGGCACGTAAAGTTTTCGTTGAAGTCCACATGGAGAGTCACGTGTCCCTTTGGCTGTTTGTCTTTCAACTCGCTCAATGCTTGGTACTGCTTATGAACACGGTCGACGTGCTGCAGAAAGCTTTTGAATTGCTTCGTCGTGTGCTCCACAAACTCGTCCTTTGGTTTGGTTTGGTTTGGTTTCTTTAACGATGCGCGTTTTTATTTTCGTGCCATCAACGACTACACTGCTCCACTGCTCGTATTCGATGTCCGCATCCGATATGGCCTGGACCTTTATTTCGAAAGCGCTTACTGTCAACTTCTTCGCTACTTCTGTTCAGGTTTCGGCGAAATACTGATCCACCCCTTACGAACGAAGAGAGTTCAGTTTTAAAGCCATGATTTGGTGGGACATGCATAGACATGCTTCTTGACGACAACGTTTATTGTCTCTCATATGTTCTTTGGACGCATTTTGCAAAACAGCTCGATTGAAGGCTCCTCAGATATGAACTTTTTGTGGATGTTCGTCAAGTAATTGTTAAGTATTCTCTCTTTGTTTCTTCTCCCCTTCCACCTTGTCCGCGTCGCGTTTTCCCGGCATGCACCGACTTGCGTCGTCACGCGCATACAAGGCAGACACGGCCTGGTTAACCATCGTCTTTATAGGTGCGATTGTCTTTGACGTTTTTGCGTAGTTGTGCTCTTTGTCATGACATTTACTGGTCTGATGCCCAGAGACTATCCTGTGAATCTGTTAAAGGTGGTATTTTCTTGTGTTGCGGCCTAATATACAGTACTAACCTTCTAATTGCGCTTCTGGTGCCCTGTGATGCGTTCGTTTATTCGGCTTCTTTCTACTCTTTAACAATGCAGTTTACAGCTACAAACTTTTATTGTCGGTCTAGGAAGTGCTCTCGTACTTGGCCCCGCCTGCCTCACCTCTTGTCGTGATTTGGACTTTGGTACCGTACGTGTTGTGGGTGTCTACCATACTCTCACCAGTGAAACTATCATCCAGGCTTCTGTCGTTATCTGGGCCCGGTTGCATAAAAGTCTGTATAACTATCCAGCGGATAAGAGCTTATACGCCGTATAGTTGTAGTGACCTCTGCTTGAAAACCATAGTAAATTCAACTCCATTACCTGGGCCAATTTACCAAACTTCCCCATAACCTTACCTATACCCAAAATTTCTTTGACTCGATTTGCCCATTTACGATTACCGTTTTCATCCTGTTCCCTTAGTAGCTGTAGTACTTCAGTAGGTACCTATGTTCTCCTATATGAAGTAATCTTGTATAATATATCATTGATTTACGCATGTATTTTGTAATTAACGTATTTACAGAAACCATTTGCAGAATTGATTAAACACACGACACTTTTCGTTCTTGGCAGTCTTTACTCCGTTTCGTTCATAATATATTATCGGCTGTAGAGGAACATCTTTTTGTTTATTTTGGGGTTACCACAGAGATAACTTTCGGAGTAGTCGCCTTCGATTTCAGTCTAGAAAATTCGACGACCAACCTCAGCATTTATAGCCTTAATGTGACGATTCAATTCACGTTTAAGTTCAATGAGGGGTGTCCGACTAATGCTAGTAAACTTGGTAGGGTGACATATTAATAGACTCAGTTTATCGGAATAGTCATCTTTGTTTAAAATAACATACTGAGCAGACTTATCGGCGCGGCGAATAACGATGTTATCATTATTCTTCAGACGTTTGGAAGCATCTAGGAGACGGTTGGAGAGAGCACACTGATGATTTTTGCTGCAACACTTGGTCCCTTCAGAGCCGAAGCTGTTCTCGTATGTTAGGGTTAACTCTGAGAAACCCATCAGCTCAATTTAGTCGCAAAATATCATTATACAACGTTCTTGCGATAGGTGTCAAACTTGGATCTAACAAGAACATTAATACCCAGTGCGAGAAAGTCCTTTTCTGCTGCGTCCAAATCATAGTGAGACAGATTCACACAGGTTTCACGTTCCGGTTGTAGTTTAAAAGACTCTGGCAATAACGAGAAGTGTCGTGCGCTGATCAATTCTGCATATCGGAGAACTTCCTCCCGAAGTACAGACAGTAACCACTGTGAACTTTTTCAATAGATTCACACATTCATTATTTGCCCTGATAGGCGAACAGGGCGCTTACAAAAATTCGTTTCGGGAGGGTGCGCTTATTCTAGCCTAAGGCGGTTGAAACCTAGTCTCAGAAACGGAGCTAGAATTCATCAGCCTATTGCAGACTCCACAAAATTGTGGTGCATTGCTATAAAACTTCATTGTTAAATTGCGGTCTGAATTCTCGAATAAAAATACAGTTTCCAGTGGCGGATTTAGAGGGGGGCCGCCGCCATTAAGTTCTAGATTATATGGCAGTTGCGGGTGCGAATGTCTGACGGGCAAAATCCTGGCTAATACTCTACCCTCTAGCTGCCCGCCCCCCTTAAATCAATTAAATCCTGAATCCGCCCCTGGTTACGACTCAACAAATAGTTGTGTAGGTAGTAACGCAGTAAATTGGTATAACACATATATTGCTTGCTGAAGAGATGGTAACTCCGTATAATATGGAAATACTTGTAAATAGGTCTATACGTGGAGTCCTTTGCCACACTGACTGTAGAGTCTAAATGAGTCACCTCTGAGACTCGTGACTTTAACGTTCGTGGTTGGCACACCTGATAGTTTGTGATCGGAGCACCAACCTCTCCCCGCTCATCACTGCGTTAGTGCGGAAATCGAGTTGGTGGCAGTCCTCTGTTGGAGCGGGACGATCGCCGCGGCACGTCAGAATGGTCGAGGTAACACGCGAAGTTGAAGCAGGTATCGTGTGCCTCTTCGAAAACCTTTCGCATGCGGCGGGCATTCCAGCCGGAGCTGACCGTGGCCGTTTGAAAGGCTATACGTCCAGTTGCCAATGCAGTCGCCGACAACTTTTAGAGGCGCTGATCATGGTGACGATCCTTTGGGAGTACATGTATGCGGTTTCTTTTGGTCGAGCGGACTCGCGCTTCTCTTCAGAGATGACCGGAACTTGGAACCACTGCAATAATTAACAGGTTTTTCTTTGTGGAGTAGTATGTTTTTGTTTAGGGTGTCGTCTTTAATGATGCTGTTGTGGTTTGTGGCCATTATGGGTGTGGGGCCTTCTTTTAGCTGCAGCCACGTGAGGATGAGTAACACCATGCTGTCCACTTAAAACCTTGGGGGTTTGCTGGGTAGTTTCTTCGTTCTTGGCAATGTCAATAAAACGAGCTTAATCAGTGTCTTTCTCTTGAAGTTTCCGAGATTGAGCCTCTTCGTTGTACAAGCCCTGAACAAACCGGATAGCCAGAAAATAATCCGGGTTTCCCTTAAAGTCACAATCACTCTGTAATGAGCACAGTGCGCTTGCAGGAATTTGGAGTCAGACGCATTCGGTAACTGAAGTCTATTGTCAAAATCGAAATGCGCCCTTACCCGATTTACAGGTCGGTCGAAAGTCTCCTTGGTCACCGTCACATACGCTGTATATGAAGCATCGGCTGATTTGTACGTTTTGCCATTGGGGTGGGCATCCACTGCAATAGCCGTAGCTCCCAGAAACGATCGTAGTAGCATATTTTTTGTTGATGTGAGAGGTGGTTACCTTCCTTTTGGTTAGCGTCAGCATGGCGGCGCAGCACTGGAAAAAGGTGGGGGCTATATAGCTCCCCAGCGCACTATGGTGCCCCGCCCATGGTCAGTTAATACAAAGTAGTCCTCTATTATTTCAAGGAACTGTTCAAACTTCAGAGATGGAGTGTCCTGTCCCGGCGGTGGGCCAGTAAGTTGGCGGTACAGGCACGTGAAAATGTTGAGCCATTGTGAAGTTCTTCTTTGTCCTCGTCGCCAATTGTTGTGTTGGTAGTAACGCAGTAAATTGGAATAACGCATATAGTGCTTGCTGAAGAGATGATAACTACATATAATATGGAAATACTAATAAATAGATTGAGTCCTTTGCCACACTGACTGTAGAGTCTAAATGAGTCATCTCTGAGACTCGTGGTTGGCACACCTAATGGTGTGTGGTCAGCACACCACAAATTACATGAAGTCCACCTTAAGTTTTCCAAATAACATCCCTTTTAAGTTCTTGTGGAGTCGGGCTTAACCGCAGACAAGTCTAAACTCTGCGCTAGATCGCACCCCGCATCATGGGAAAAATTTGGACGAACGCACATGTTGTTGTTACGTCACGTTTGTTTTGAAGTTCGTCTGCGTGAGTGTGTGCCGATTCAGCGAGAATCACTTCCGTTGACAAGTAAACTCTGTTCTGAAAGGTCAAACTCAAAGCCAATTGCTAGATAAGAAGTAGCTGATAAAGGTGCGCAAGTTTAACAATACCTTCAGGCCTTTCTAAGCGTAGATCAACATTAAGTTGATACTGTGATCGTTCTTTCTGTTTATGAAGCCGGGTTCGTTCTTAGTCTGTGCAATGATCTTAACATGTATTCCATCAACACGACCTATTGTACCGGGAAATTGAGCCATTCGGTAGAAAACGGCCTTTAGCTCATTCACCCTCTGTGAGGTTGTAGAGAATCTTACAAATCTATTCCGAACGGTAGAACTATTGCAGATGCGACGCGTGACACAATTTCTACTGTTGACTTGTGCAGGCTGTGGCACGTGTCACCGACAACGTTCATGAAGCTGCCAGTTGCAAGATACCTTATGCGCACCAACACTTGAATTAAAGTTGGCACAGGGAAATTTCTCTTCGTGGCAGGCTTGATATTTTCATCCACTTTACCCGGCACAAATAAAACGAATAGCTTCTCGTCCAAAGCGAAACTTCTCTCATCGGTGTATTTGTTCAGATCGAGGATCAATAAGTTACCTCTCAAATTGCCGCTGTCTTGGTCAAAATTTATACAGTGTATTCATTGTGATTTAAATAAAAGTTATCCGTGGTCTGATGGTCGGGTAACTTTACATGTCGGATAGTGTGAGTTATACGACAGATAACTCTGTACGATTTTTACGCAACCCAACTTAGTCCGACGTATAAGAAGTTATACTCCGGATAAGGATTTATCCGGCGTAGAAGGCCTGATACGCCGGATGGCAAGTTTTATGCAACCGGGCCCAAGTGCACTGGCATCTTCAAAATTGCGAGGCCTGATTTTCCTGCGTAACCGCGAACGGCCGTTGTCTCCACTTCGCTACTTTGATTTTTGACTTCTCTACTTCAAGTTCTATCTTCTGTGTACTGTATCTAGCATGTCTGAGAGCCTTAGACCTGCGGGATGTCCCTCTTTTTGTATCTGGAAAGATCAGCTTTACGCAAAGGTTTTCATTTGATCTCGTTGATGTCCCAAGGCCTTCGTTTTCTGTTGAACTGGACACCTGGTTGCTCTGTACGCCATTGTCGACACTGTTTTCAGATCTAGGACTTGAAACGACGTCGCCCATGACAGATAATTGCTTCTTGGGTGTCGGATTCATTCTCGGAAGCGGCAGCCCTGTATCTGTTTTGTCTTTCTTTTCACTAAACATGGGACTGTTTCTTAACGCTGTGAAAGCTATATCGCTTCGGAAGCCACTGCCCATTTTAAATCTGACAACAACTTTACTTACCTCGTCAAAGATGTAACTGATCACGCTTTGAATCCCTCGGCTTTGTCACTTGAGGCTTTCGATTTTGGCGGAAATCCGCAATCAGACAATGTCTGTTCGTCCAAAATGAAACACGGCAGCACGGGAAGATGATGACAATCCTGTTGTACACACGGTATCTATAAAAATAATTGGGTAACAATTTGAATTTCGTACCGGTAGGCCTACTTCACAGACACTGCAGCTCTTTCTGTTAATAGCTATGAAATTAATGATTTTGTTTCCTGAATACGTAATGTTTTGACAATAAAAAAGCGTGACCATATTGTTTGAAAGTGTGATTATACGTCTTGTAATGAGTCATGTGCAGTCATAACGTTTCTTTGACTGATTTTTGTATCAACTATACTTTCTTCAGAATTTAAAAAGGACGTTGGTCGGACTTCAAACCAACATTTTTTCTTCGATTAATCATTTGTAACTAAAATGTGTAACCTTACTAATCTGGCAGCAAAGGGTAACACAAAAATATGCGAAACGCACACAATTCACTATGGCCTCGTTGTGACAGCGACAAAATGGGACTTCAAGCCTCAGACAGTGCAAAAACTGTTCAAATTAGAACAAAGAATTGTATTGTCCATGGCTCCACCAATACTAAAGTTGGGTTTGACTTAAAAAAACGGGAGTGGTTTTGGACTATTTAATTTTTTCGACCTGTGACACCGTTTTTTTGTGTTGCGCACTTTAGTGGAGAATAAACCCAGAACCACGTTTGGGGTCTGTAATCGGTGTATCTAAATTGTGTCTTGTGAGTGAGGACAAGAGTTGTTAGAATCGGTAATATCCGAGTTTACAGGTGAGCTGTGTTCACAAATGAGTAGTGATGTTCTTACATGTCTTAAATTTGACGTTTGGAGTTTTCTTCAATGTATTGGATTTTTATTTGTGATTAAAATTAAAATATCATTAAAAACATATTTGTTACATTTGTCACTGAAGCTGCGTTCACACCACTTAACCCGGTTGTAATCCCATCTATCGTTGTAACTGTTCTATAACCGTTACTATTTACAGGACAGTTAAAACCGAGTTGTGGTGTTAGTGGCTAGTGGTCGATGCTGTCACGCCATTGTTTCCAACGAGATTTGACAGCAGCGCCACCTACACAGTTATAACTTATGCAACTGCCCTCATGCAACGGTTATCAGTAACGTTTTTCCAGTCTAAACATCAGGTGTCAATGAGATCAATACATTTTTTACATCCAAACTAAGTGGGAAACAGCTGTCACTTCACATACGAGGCAACAACATGAAGATTTTACCATTCACACAGAGCATTCGCAGTATATAACTCGACAATTTTCGCGAATACAGAAGCCGATGACTAGAAAACAAACGAGCATAATTGCACGCACTGAGCAACGTCAGAATGGCCATATGAATAACCCCAACATGACTTATCAGTTCCCGGCAAGCCGAATCAGAACCCAGGAAGCTCACTAAACTCCGTCATTTATTTCTCTCGCTACCCGCTCTTGTCCAACGTCATACTTCGTCCCCGCATGCATTCGTTGATTCACCTTCAGAGTAGACATATCACACGTTTATTCAAAGCCAGGCATGACGTCTGACGTTACGTTCTCTGGCGTGCGTTCAGAAACTCTAGGACCGTGCTAAACGATGCGCGCACCCAAGGGGGGGGCTCTTTTATTAGAAAAGGGTCCACAACGTGGCTGGGTGCGCGCATGCTAAACTCTAGCCAAAGTCGCGTATTTCCTTATTAGGCCTATACACGGCAATATCTCACGTAATCTCACGAAGTCTTGTTTCTTAACGTTATTGAACGGGAGCCTGGTACCACTGCCCACAGAAATTTAGTTCTACACTAAACGCATTTTACGACTGATAAAAGAACAATTGCATGATAACATCAGGGGCCGATACAGGAGATTGAGTTGGGGGGGGCAGGGCAGAGTGTTAACCAAGATTTTGCCCGTCAGACATTCGCACCCCAGAACTGCCAAATGGAATGTGGGAGAATTTTAGCGTGGCCGTGCCCCCCTTGCCCGCCCTTCTAAATCCGCCACTGAATATCAGTTTAGAAGTCGGATTGTTTCCGTATGAGTTTACTTTCTTTAAACATCCTGTTTTATATGTAATATGTAAGCTAATTACTGCCTAGAAAATAGATTCACAGAATATCTATGCCCGTGGCTTTATAAGCCGCACTGCTGAAGAAAACCTATTCGCAATTTTCTGTTATAGTGCATCGATTTAAAATCTCTAAGACGGCTAATATTTATTTTTCAATTATATAAACAATCATGTTGGTCGTTTTCCTTACCTATTGTTCGTTTTTTGACTTTGAAACTGGTATGTTAATGGGTGCGTTGGTTTACGACTGCAGCCTAAAAAATGGGGGCTCGAATTTTTGAAGTTGTGGACTTTTTACTAAGGTTCACGGCCGTTCAGAGCTATATATGAATTGCGCAGTCGCCGAATTTTGGTGGTTCCTTCCTTTTTATTGGACTTTTGTATCGTTTTCTAATTTTTCGGGGTTTTGATTCTCTGAAGTGGACCTTTTTGCCCACTTTCATTGGCGGCGCAGCTGAAGAAAGTGGAGCTATAGCCCCCAGCCCCCTGTGGTGCGCCGCCCATGGCTTCGCCAAATGGGGTGGGGGCTCGTTCGAGGTTCTGACTTCGTGCTTATTGCAAAATAGCATTATGGAATATTCTGAAGTTAGTACTGTAATATTGTTCTCAAATTCACATTAATTGAGGTGCATATTGCGAGATGCACATTTTTAGCTTCGTTGCAATTGACTGGCCTCTGCATAGTGATGCAGATCACTGTCCTGGGTAGGCCAACTTAGTGACAGCATTCATTGCTGAGGTGACGTATTTGAGCAACTTAGTAGGATACTAATTGAGGAAGTTTTCTCTTCTAATTTTAATCATGGAATTTGTTTTTATTCAATTATTGCTGAAACTTACCTCGCTCGAATAAATCCTTATCCCTTGACTAGAGTAATGACATTAGTTGTGAAGCGGGGACTTTGTTGAACTTGTTCCTTAATGTGAAAAGTCCTGCCTCAGTGAAGAGCCAAAACGTTTCTGTTGGTGCCGTCTGAGAAGTCTCCAGGTTTGTGAAGTGTCAGTTTTCGAGAAAACTTAAGGAAGCGGAAGAAGTTATCAAAATAAGAGTCTCTTGACGCCTCTTACCTTTAGTGTCCGGTAATAGAAGATAATGTAAATGCTTTTTCGTCTTAAAACGCCGCATGAGGTTAAACGCTAATTGCTGATTAACCGAGAAGAACAATGTGACCGCCTCAACTTTTAGGTTTGAAAATGGTAAAAAGATTTTCTTTTACTTCAATTTTTAACAAACTTTGGCATACTGTATGTCAATCCAAACTGCCTTCCCTTAAAATAATTCTAAAGTATTACCGTAGAAATAAAGCTTTCTCGGCAGATTACCTTGTCAATGGAACAGAATATACACTTTCCATTTTGTGGGTGCTGTTTTGTCAACTTGTTGCAGCTTTATGTAATTAGATTGTTTAACTTTAATTTAACTAAGTGGTTTAAATGACCGTGTTGTGCATACATGTAGATTTATGGATTCTACACTACAACAATGACGTTTAAAAGGACGAGGCCCTGCACGTTTTACTGCAATTATTACCAAGAGGTTTATGTAGTGATGCATTTTTAATTATTTATTCATGAGCTCAAGCCACATTTTGGGAGTGAGCAATGAGTCTAAAATGCTGTGGAACCATTGAAACGTAAGTGGAGCTCAGTTGGATAAGCGTTTCAAGTAAAGATAATTTCTTTAGTTTTGATGCAAAATACAAACAAGACCCGTTTTTAAATGCACGAGATCTCAAGTGTGAGTATTTCGGTGATAATCGCTTAGCTTTTGCTTACAAGATAATGTGAATTTTTCATCTGAAAATGTTCACTGCACATGTTTCATGTGGAGATAATCTGAATGGGTCTAAGCAAGGACAGAATATGAGTTAGACAATTCACGCTACATGTATGAATGTTAACTCACAAAGTAAATGATTTTCAAATGAATTCGTCGTTTGCTAAGCCATCTAGTAGTCCTATGATACACGTTCATGTAATATTATAAACACTCTATATAGAAGCAAACCTCTTAGTGCTTCGCAGTCGTGGGCCATTTCAACGCTTTTATTGAAAATCGCCGATTCTCGACACGGATAGAATTATCTGAAAGTGAAGGCGGTGGCCTTGTCTTGTTAGTGGGTTTTAGCCCTACGGTTAGCAAAGCGTCGGAATGCCATCGTCGTGGGTTCCAATCCGTCATGAGACTGATCAATCACAACACTGTCGTCAACAATGTCACTTCAAAGCACTGTCTACTTGTCCGCTAGTCTATGTCTTTTGACATCGCGTTGAAGATCATTATTTCTCACTGAATTATAATCAGTATTTTATAATAGTCTATATAGGTATAATTATGAAAATGTGAAATGCGCGGGAAATTAAAATCGTTTTAGAAATCTATACGATCAGTCATTGCATGATTTATGACACGGTTTAACATCGTGTTGATGGATTGTATTTGCTGATCTCGTAAATAGTGAACAGTTCACAGCCGTAGTACTAGTCTCCACGGATCGACTCTTACCATGGGCGGCGCAACACTGAAAAAAGTGGGTGGCTATAGCCCCCCCCCCCCCCCGCCCNCCCCCCCCCCCCCAAGCCCCCTATTGTGCGCCGCCCATGCTTACGTGGCAACTCTGGACCCGGGATATAATCTTTAACAAGACAAGTTTCGATGGCGGCATGGTCAAGTTTTAATGGTCCTTGCAGACGTATTAGATGAAGGGCGATGGAAGAGGCAGGCGGGAGATCCAGTTCGCCGAGAGCAGGAGAGCACCACAAATTACCTTGATTTTAGCGAATGTCTGCCGGCAGACAACGTCGACAATTGGCGACTTGTAATAAAATCATACAAATAACGGATTCTCTTGTGTTACAGCTCTGGTCTAAGTAACTTCAAGAAGGCTATGATATCTAGTTATACTTCCAAAAATTCGTTTTTCGCCGTGAAACCGATAGTGTCCCTTAATGCCGGGTTTCAAGATTCTTTCAAACCCGTAATTTATAAGTGTATAATTTTTAGGCGATGTACTTGACATGCATTCGGGAGAGCGCGAGATAAGGGTCATCCGACTGAGGCTTGGGGACCGCACCCCGGCAAGGAATTTTCTGAGTCTGTTCGCGTTGATCATTTCAGTGATAGCCTGTCGGGGTTTTATGAGTTGAACGCGGACTCAGTAGAAATCGCATAAATCTTTGTTTACGACTGCTAATACATGCAATATTTCACTACTCTAATCAGTTATACATGTCCACCCTGGAGTATAATAATGCTTTCCTATTATCGATCTTCAAAGATATATGAATCTTGTAATTGTTTATGGAAAACTACTGATGTTTTAGACGATCAGTGGACAATATCAGTCATCCAGGTGAATCAACTAGATGCAAAAAATATAAATCCCAACGTCCGGAACTTACTACAAAATAAATTTCCCGACATTGCGGCGTCGCCTGGCTCTTTCTGCTGAGTACTGATGACTGACTGGTTTCCGCGAAAATTTCGTCGCCCTCAGCCGGTGTTCATAGATAGCAATTGCAAGGCACACAGGGACCAGTTATTGCTATTTCGCTCTAACCATCCGCTGGCGCATTGATTGGGCGTTATTCATACCTTAATTCAGTAGCAAAGATTTTATAGTTATAGATATAGTATCTTTGACCTTAGTCCACATCGTGCCGAGTCTGTCGGCACTGCTGAGGCGGTCAGTGCGGAGAAAGAACATTTGACAGGAGCCGCTGAAGAATTGTGGTTACCCTGGTTACCCTGATTGGCTATTTACAGTCTCCCATCTTCGGCATCGCGACGGTCGTGAGGGGTGCAGATCATTTTCCACTGTTGATGTGCTGTACATTAAAAATCTCTCCCGAGGTTCTACGCAAATTTTTTAATGCGAATGGTGTAAGAACAATGCACGCTCAGAAGTAGTTTCTTGCAAGCTAAACTAAGACGAACGTCAGCGCGGTGATGTCAGTGGAGTGGTGTATCACATTGGGAGCTAATGTGACGTAAATGTGAAGATTCGTGTATTGATGAAATTGAACAACCGCTAAGAAAGCGCGTGTCTCAGCACCGCCAGTGACCTAACTTCGGAGTGTTTAATCACCTAATCACACGGTTCACTCGTTTGACACAGCGGAGTGAGTAGAGGTTCTTGGTTTGAGCGAGGTGCTCGGAGAGGCTGTCTGGGTTAAAGCCAGCAACACATCTTTCAATAGAGGCGACGAAATTTTCACGAGGACCAACGGGTCATTCCCAAGAAGGGAATTAGTTGTAGATGGTGTGGCTGACAATTTTTTCGCATCTACTGATATTTTTTCGCTTTAAAACGATCGAGAATATTGCCCTTATGTGTGAGACATGAACAGTATATTTTAGTCCTGTCTAGAAATCGTTTACTTTGACATTGAAAGTCTAAATTAGCTTTTTAAGATCTCTGCACTGTAAGTTTTCTCTGTGACTTTTTTCAAAGTTTTTATGTTTAAGAGCCTTGGGCGATCTACAGATGTAGCCTATTTTGAAAAATTCTTAAACACTGGTTACTTCTTACAAAGTGTAAATCCTCACGGCATGCGGGCGCAAACTAGCGGGCCTACCAAGTACATGTCTGTACACGCCAGAGCGGAAGCAAAACTTTACTAGGTAAGAAAAGTGCAGATTAAACAAGAAGATATGCGACGACAAATTTTCCAGGGGTCCTTCCTCTGCATGTTATATATTCAAAGCAAGAATCCTTAAACGACTTAAAAGTTTACTTACCTTAAAAGGTAAGTAACAGGTGACAACAGAATGTGCTTTGATATAGGCAAACCTGACACGATATGAAGCATACAGTAATTAAAAAATAAGTTAATGTCTACTGGGGGTTTCAGAAATGCTCATATTTCAAGTTTTGAAATAATGGTATTCAGATATCCAAAAAACAGTGTGGGCGCTGTCATGAAGTGAAAAATGATACAAACATCCCGAGTTTTTTTTAAATACTCAATTTTTAAAACCTGTCTAATGATTAGCAGCACATATAATTAATTTATCAATTCCATTTAAGTATAGCGAGTGAAAGTTATTTGCGGTGATAGGATAGAGTAGCATTTTAATTGGCAATCTGTTAATTAAACTAGTGTTGGTGTTTCGTGACGGCGATATAAGAATAATTATCGATTGGTATCTTGCTCTGTCGCTATAAAGTCAGGGGAGTTGTGTTAGATTCGTCATATCTCTAGTAATCGTGACTAAACGTTTGACAGGTGAGTGACTTGTGTTCTAACTGCTAAACCCTTGAATAGGCTGTAATGGGGAATTACCTTTATGGAAAGATAACTCTTTATAGTTTGGCTAACGTGACACTTTAAATCACTTTCTCGACTTTGTTATATTTCTCCGAAATTGGAACTTCCTTAAGGTTCTGAAATATCCTACAACGCTGCCCAACTATGATTAAATTCAGAACATCATATCTCAGAAATAGCTGGTCGGATTCTAATGAAATTTTCAAATAGTGCGTTCTATGCACTGTTAGCCAAACAAAACAATATTAGAGATTGTTTTTAGAACGTTTCAATTTTGCCTCAGGTGCTGTCAAATATAGGACTCGTGTTTTTTATGAAAAAAAATAAAGTTACATAAAAAGAAAACGAAATGGTAATTTCGAAAAAAGTAATAGATGATTTGAGATTTTATCTTGAATATTTATATCAAACGAAATTTGGTCATGTTGTTGACATCGTTGCTTTATTTTGAATGAGCCTTTTATCTTGGCAAAATTTGGCTAAAGAACATGTTCACGTGACCCACTTAGTGCTAGATTGGTATAAAGTGAAAAAATAAGTTTTAAAGGCTTTCTACTTATATACCATGACTGAGTTAAAATTGTATTTGGCTGAAAGCATAAGGTCTTATATAACCTTACAGTTGGCGTGGATTGTACTGCAAGTGTGTCGTCAAACTTAAAACATTTGCAGAAGTGTATTGGGCTTTTCAGTCGTTGCAAAAGGCAGTGTTAGTATTTCATATCCCAAAGTGGTCCGTGTACATGTATGAAAGAACGGAATGGGCTTACTTTTAAAACGGAATTGAAAAAATAGAAAAACAAGCCAATTTTCGATATTTTAAGTTTTCATTTTTCAATTTCTCCAAGAAGGGTCAATTGTTGATTTCTCGTGTGGAACAAAAATCGAAACACTACTTCCATTTTTCGTTTTCTCCACGTGACTTGCGAAGCGCAGAGTTCAGGGCACTAGAAAAACGAATGAATTCGGACTTTTCTTTTACGCAGTCTACGACAGGATTTCAGTTCGCCAGCATTATGAGTGCCAAACAACGAAACATGAAATTCACAACATGGAACAACTAGTCAAGTTCAATTTACTACTTGGCCTAAATATAAAGTCGCACCCATTGAACTGTATAAGTAAACTAATATTACACAGTGTGCTTCGTCATGCCGGTCTTTTTCGACGTGTACACAATTCCGATCGACATGTAGTTGAACTGACACTTGTCATCGATGGGTTTCTTCAAGTGGAGGATACATGTACTTTGTATGGCTACCGATGGGTGCATTTAAGGTGCTCTCAACAGGGTTTCAATAGTGGCTCAGAAGACGCCATGTTTTATTTAAAGGTACTTGGTGCTATTGGAGTTGACCTAAGTTCTCAAAGAACCACATGCATGGTAGATAATACAATATATTTGTTTACGATATAAAAACCCTTTGCAACATTATTATGAATACAGTTAGCTGCGTGAGGAAAAAAATAAGAATCCGCTAAGTGAAATGAATTACCTCCCCTTATAAGAAGAGTTTCACGTAAAGTGTTTGGCCATGGCGATGCACTGTTGTTTTTTAGGATTCTCCGAAGCTACGCTACTGTGTGAGCATTGACCAATGACTCAACATGGATCATATTTGCACCTCCATCTCCATACTATTTTGAGAAACCTTAGCAACATTTTTTTAAATTCAATGTCCTGCAGGATTGAATTTCCTGTACGAAAAAGATGAGCCAATACTGAATCTCCCTGAAGATACCCTGAAGGCCAGACCGCCTTGGCAGATAAAGGTAACCCGCCGTGACATGTTGGCGATCTAATCGGCTTAGGAATCGTTTCTTATCTGAGTAATGAACCTAAAGAGTTCCGTTTTATAGGTCAGCATGTGACCTAAGTCAGAAGTTGTTTTTGGTAGAAGGCTTGAGGTTTGTTGCCCTTCATGTGCTACTCTACCGTCACACGCAAGTAGGCTGCATGATTGTGATGTTCGAATCAGTAGCTAGTGTCTACGCGATATGAAAAAGACCTGTTTTGAGAAAAAAGTAGCCACTAAGTGAAAACGCTGATGCCGTTCGTAAGGAAGGAAATTGGCTACCGTGCAACATGATTGTAAACAGAGATACCGGTGAACATGTACATGTATGATATTGACTGCATGCATGAAATTGGCTTTGTTGTGACACATCTTGTCTCCCCGTGAGCGAAAACATCTGTCGAGTGAGACAACATTTTCTGTCACCGTGGTGGCAAATATTATTGTCCCCTGAAAACGTCTGCCGTCAGCGACATTGAATGGCCGTGTACTTGTATACGCACGCGATATTTCGTGTAGGCCCAGGTGAACGCTTGATGAAGTCCACAATTTCGGCGAAGGACTCCTCTGGTAGGCTAGATGAGGTGTACAATGTATGTTTCAAGGGGTCGGAAACGGTCCAGAGTCCCAGTAGACAGGGTTACCGAAAGTTGGCTGGAGTAAAGCACATCTTTAGTTTCCCAAATGTTAATGTTTGTAAAATAAAATCTGCAAATGAGGCTAGTTCCAGGTAGTTCCAGGCATGGTTATCATAATCGCATACCACCTACCGGATGTTTCTCCTGCTCAACTTGCTACAACCTCGTTTTGAGCTTTTTTGCAATCTCTTGGGCTTCCCTTCGCCTGACTTTAGATCCGTCTATGTACCAAAACCCCTGGAAAGCAGATTACCATTCAACTCGCTGAAGCGGACCCTGACATTATGTGTCGGTGTTGACGGCATATATTGCCACCCGGGCAACGACTTATGTCAATTAAAGTAGGTTGTTGTAGGTGATTTCGCCAAATAGTTGTTCTTCGTGAAAGCGCAGTCAGTGTCAAGATTTGAAAAGATTGACCTGACACTGAATCTCATCGGCATTAGAGGACACAATATGGTGGACAAGAGACATTTATTTTTGCACTTTTTAATGAAAGATACATGTAAGTTACGTCAGATAAATTGTTTTTAGTTCTACTACATACCACAGGAACGATTACATGATGCTTTGACAATGGGGGCAACACTGAATGTTGGTGGCCTTCGAAACAGTGAAAAACATGAGATTTGCAATTATTTTCCAGAAATGAGCGTGGTTTTATTGCAATTTGTTATAGCTTTTAGCCTATTGTGTCATAAGTGAGCAGACTGGCAATCACGTGTTGCGGTAGGAAGTGTGTTAATTGCGTTGATGGGAGATTTGGTCAACAGTATATAAATGAGAGTGTAAGAAGGCAGGCCCCAGGGATGCTTGTAGTGGTTTTTTAATACGCCAATGGTTCCCAAAAGGAATGACTAGCATCAAGTGCCCAGTATGTTGTGTGTTCTTTATTACCTCGTTGGCTAAACAACATACTCTCTGCAGTGGTCTCAGCGCACCGACGCGTTGAACTAAACTGATTAATCTTACCCATGAACAATGGAACCCCATTAAACCAGTCCATTAATCCTTAATGAATTCAAATGAAATATTTCCTCAGTGATAATTTGGTTACTAACGAGCTCTACATCAGGGCCTATTACCGAAGCGAAGGCAGAAAGGCCGTGTTAAGGAGATGGTAAGTCTTAATTGCAAAGCATTGCCGAGTGAAATGAATGAGACTAATTGGGATGATGCGATGATCATTAATATGATTTGTTCATTTCCTTGTACAGGTACTTGACGAGTTATTGAACTGATCAGCTGGATGATGAGTTCCGGAATGTTGAAGACTAATTACACGATATTGACAGCAATGTTATGCGTGATTTTTGGTAAATATCTTTTAATATTTTGCCTCCAATGTGCAAGTTATTCATTCGTAAAAAATACAGAGACATGCTGTGTGATTTTCGGATGTGGTTCATGGAAAACTGGTTGAGACAAACTCCACGTACGATTGAAATTAAGTACGTTGCCTTGTCTCGTACTCGGGATGTTCGTGAAATTTTATAAGACGTGCTTCTATCACGGGTAAGACCGCATGAACGAATTTTTGCGAGGATCCGATTACAGCTGTGCCCCCTAGTAGCAATTTTGATTGTTCACTTTTGGCGCATTTTCATCACATTTGGGAAATATGTATCTATTAAAGAGGCAGTCATGTTTTTCATTTCTGAATGGAATCGACTTATTTAGCGCACACGGAGTGGTCCTTTTTAGTGTTGTCGAGTCTTGTTTCGCGCGCGCCTTTTTGAGCGCTGCCACTGCTAAAAATCACAAAAATTGGTAAATGTGCTCCTTTTGAGAACACCAGGGTGGACTTTAATTTTCGGACGGCTCTGTCTACAATATCGTCCTCTAGTGTCGCTTTTGAGTTTTTTTTTTGCGCCCGCAGCTGTTTCTTTTACATTTTTCGGGATCTTTGTTAAATTTGGCTAGTTTGTTTTACACAGGTGTGCAGGAATGTAGTAAAACACCGAAAGACATAACAAACAAACAAATTAAAACACTAGCTATATTTCGAGAATGCATGTCTCATCATCAGGCAATCAGTGGAATGAACATATACATAGCGAAATAAACATTGAAATACACGTGGCAGCGAGAGGAGGGGCATACAAGTAGAGAATGTGAATGCAACACAAGGTAAGAAGCCCGTAACTCTATAGAAGCAGAGCCAGTGTGCGGTTTACACCTGGGGGCTGCTCATTCAACACAGGTTTTTCGTGACTGAACAATAGCGATTCCAAAATCTTTAGCCGAAATGTGTCATTTTCAACATAGCGAATGATAGTATTGTCTACTATTCCTTGCCTAGATATTATTCGGTCATGTTGGTGTAGACCAGCATGGCCGAAAAACGACTAGGCAAGCAATAGTAGACAATACCATACCTAGTATTTAAATTTGTTTGTTATGTCTCTTGGTGTTTTACTACATACCTGCACACCTGAAGAAAGGAGACTGCTCCGAAACTACGAGCGTACCAGTATCAAGCTTGCAAACAAAAAGTCTAGTCTTGTTTTTAACGAAGTTTGTGTAAACGAAGGGTTGGTACCGAACTATACCAAGTGTGTTTTAATCGATGAACGTCTGACAACGCATGAGGAAGACTTTCGAATGCATCCGACTACCACCGTGCCTCCTAGTGGCACGTTTATATTTACGTTTTCTTCACCTATCTCCGGATCTACTTCTTGAATGATTTTTATGAAATAGGCAAATAGGTTTCCACTAACGAAACGGTGACACCTCCCCATTTTCGGATGGTTGTACATCACCTGGCCATTTTGAGCATTTTCGAGATTGAAACTGAATTACACCTTCCTAGTCAGTACGAAGAGGCACTTTTGTCAGGAAGCATTCAAAATGTATTTTGTGTTCGACGCATGTCCTGAAGATGTTAGGTGCGTCGCAAGCTCAGTTTCCAGAGATAAAAAGGAGACCGTAGATAGGCGAAATAAAGGTAATTTATTATGACAATGTAACGGTACAGAAATATGAATAATAAATACACTTAAAATAATAATCTCTTGAAATATGGGCAATAAAAAGCGCAGCACTCAGGTATGAGAAACTAACTAACCAATGGGGAGGTAGTACATGTAAGTTGTGCGTTGAAAGCCCCTTTAATTACAGCATGAAGTTGACTTTATCCCTGATCTTCCAATCAGTTCAGGGCGGCGGAAAAGTCGAGAACATCATAACCAAGTAACCATGGAGATACAGTTACTACATTATTATACTTGCACGTTTATTACCATTTATTTCATTAAATAACAGCGTTCGGCTAATGGATATTTTTCCATAAGTACAATGAATGCACTCGTCGTCTGATGTTCGCCTATTGACAACCAGATTAAATGGTTACGTGTTTTCCATTAGTGAGCCCTAATGGCCGACATGTAAACCAGACTACCAACTATTTAATGTTGTTGTCAATAAAATTGCGCAACATTAGACGAAAAGTTAAGTTTATACATCACTGAAATGTAATGTCCTCTGCCTTTATCTCTCTTCGTTTAGTATCGTGTGAATTACACGTTTATCTATTTATGTATTTTGTAAATGTCACTGGTCCCAGTTTTATTTAATGGCTATTTGTTACCGACATGGATTGTGTTTATGTTTTACACGGGAACTGTTGACTACTTCATTCACCTCTTGTGTTATTTTTACGATGTTCGTTAGAAAGCAATAACTGCAGTTGTTGATGGATTGCTTCATATGTTAACGAGTGCATGTGTGAGGGGAAAGTGGTATTACTACACTCACTTTGTGTTTTTGAAAAGGCTCAACTTCCCAGTTTACAGATAGCAACTATAAAAGGGTTACCGGCAAGTTTGGATGAGGCGTAACACGAGTGAATTCCCAATGCACCCAACAATTTTTGGTAACAAATCTATGAATCAATGTTATGCTTTAGGGATCAAATCCTGAAAATTTACTTTATTGTGATTTTGTAGCCTGCGTGACCATGTATGCCGAGTCAAAACCAGCTGTGCTTATATTTGACAATGACGAGGATGAATCGCCGCAGGATTACCTGGAAAAACTGCTTCGGGCACTAGAGCAGAAAAAGATTGAGAACGGGAACGAAGGTGAGTTATTGGCTAGCGGCGTTGAAAATTGTGAGATGATTTGTGTATGAAATGAGCCAGGCAAAGTATGAAACACCCTGTGGTCTATGAAAGTTTGGTATACCATTTCCCCTCATGCAATAAAAGAGCAGCGTTTAAAATGTAGTCGTAGTCAACATGCAAAAACGTAAATAAGTTTAATTGACATTGGGACTTCATAGGCGGATTTAGGGGGGGCAGGGGGCCCGCCCCCTTGGCTGCCGCAAAAAAAAAATAAAACAGTAAGAGCGTAGGGAAATGGTGAGTTAACCCCGGTAATTAAAATTATACGGCTGAAAAAAGATTTAAATGTGTGCAGTTTTAGTGTTGTGGGGGGGGGGCTCAAATCCAATTTCAAGTGTCAAATTCGGAACACGGCGCATTCGTAACGGAACTATGGCTAAGTATAGGCTCTCCCGCGATATCCCAGGCGACCGGCAGTGGCGCTGCGCACTACGACTCCGTTTCCGTCGTCTGCTCCACTGTGCAATGAAGAAAATTTACTTCATTTTTTAAAGAAAATGGAACCTGAGTGACGATGAAAAAACAGAAGCTGCTGGTAAGATGTGAATTTTGATCGAAGCCTTAGTGAATCACTCAGAAACTCGCAATACTCTCTTTGTCAAACCTTATCTTAAGACGATTTCCAAAGCAATCCCGTAATTATTGCCAACACGAAAAATGGATTTGGTCTTTTGGGCATTTGAAGACTAATTCAAATACGACAAATTTGTTAAGAATATAAAACGTGTAATAAGCATTACAAAAAGAAGTAGGTTTCGCGCGCAAACGCTGTGGCCCATAAACAAATAGGTCTTTTAGTAGAAAATTAGTAGTAAATCGTGGTGGTGTAGTGGTAACGCACGCGCTCTCTATCCGCCAGGTCGTGAGTTCGAGTCTTTTGTAGTCGCAGTTTTTCCGGTTTGACACGTTCTCCGTGTTTTTTTTTTCTGCCTTTTTTTCTTGGATAATACTTCAGGAATCAAGGAAAATGCTTGATTTTTAGAGGTAAAAACAGAAAAATTTCCCGACCTCCCCCATTTGGTGCTATGCGCATCTACAATCGTGGTTCAGGTTGCGCAAATGCTTCCAGCCGGATAAAATGTTGCAAGAGCTTCATAAAATTCATTTTCTGCTTTATAAAATGTCTGCTTAGCGTTGTGTAATTGTGGGCTTTCTGGGCTATAAGCAGATATGCACCAGAAATATGTAGTTACCTGATAAATGAATCTTTTTTCCTTTCTTTCTCAGAGCCAAACTACACGCTTCCGATGAACACAGACAACGGAAGTGTCATCGAAGCACCCAGCAAGAAGCTATGCCCCAAAGGCTACTTCACTAATCCGTTCCACTCGTGCAAACCCAGTCTTGGCGTAAGTAGTAGCCTAGCAGTTTGCAAAGTGACCTTAAGAACTGCACGATCCCATCAACTGAAGTTCAAGGCCAAAACGCTTAGTTGTCCCGGTTTGGGTTTTTTGAAAATCAATTCGGTATTCTTTAGTTGCTTAAGTTTTCAAAGAATAAAATCTATTTGAGACAGTGAAAATGGTGCAAGACTTTTTATACTAAGCTCTAAGCAGTTTTCCGTTGGGGGGGCGGGGCTGTCGGCCTTCATGCCAGTGCTCGAAAGGTTCTCTTTTATCCGCACTGGTGGCAGCAAACACGGAAATGGCGTCTCAATCAGTCATGTTGCCAAATGGTGATCAAATGTTGTCCCGTTGAATAGCAGATTTCGCCAAAAATCTGTGACCGTCAGAATAGTGTTTTAAATTTTCAAATAGGGTTTCTGAGCCAACTTTTCGCCGAACCACGGAAGAGTAGACGATCCATGACCTTGCAACACTTAACCGGAATGTTCTGTTGAGAGTTTGTATGTTCTCCTTGGTATATGTAACAGAAAACAAACATATGATAATTGAACAATTTCAGATCAATTTTATGAGGGGTTTCGATCTTCAGTTTCAGCCAGCTAAGCAAGTCGAAATGCAGCTTTAATGTGAATATTGAAATTTGTTTTTATAGAATAACGTTCTCTTCGATCCACATCGTTTTTGAGCCACGACATGGTAAACGTACGCTCCATCGCCTGTCAAAGTTTCTCAGTTATTGAGTCATACATGTACGCGTAGCATTGCGAGCCAATCATAACTTGGGGTTGCTTTCTGACGCGGTAGCGAGTCAATCTACACAATGCCCTGCATGAAAAATAGTTCCGCGAGACCCGCCATGTTTGTCTGCAAGTTTGTAACGGAGCAAACAAGGCGGTTCATAGTTAGTTTCAAAGCAGCAACGAAAGACGGATTCTTTTTATAGATGGCTATCACCTTTGAACGGCTAAACCAAGCTTTGGGGACTTTTTGAGCACTGTCTAGTGTATCATTTACATGTACTATACATCATTTGGCAAATCATTGCGTTTCAAATCTTATGTGCTCTTGGTTACTCGCCTGCATGCATGCAGCTCTCCAAAAATAAAACTCGGGATCTTGGCTGACAAAAACTGGTGCAGGCGGCCGGGTGCTTAAGTTTTTCTTTTTGAGAGCGCGAGTCTCCAAAAAGCCAGGGTATAGACCAGAACCAATTGCGTTTTTAACCCAATTACAGTGACGACGACAAATGCAAATTACCCGGAATTTCCCGTCATGATGGCTTGGATAAATTGGATTTTAGTTTTATAGTAGGCGACCGTTATGCCGCAAAATTTCAGGACAAGTTCGCATGCTGAAAATGCTGTTGGAAAAGTTGGGATTTTGTCGCAGTGACCGGTCATTTCTGGTCCGTTGCTGCACGTAGGTCGCAGGAACGTGTAAACCCAACGACTGTCCGCCATTTAGGTCCAACATACTTTTGGCTGTAAACAAATAAAAAGCGTATCGGATGGTTTCACGATGCACTTGGACATTTGCTATACAAATCAACGGTATACAGACAACGGAAGAGCGTACGGAAAAGTGACCGTTGCAGATGTAGTAGACTTTATTAGATGAATATCGCCTGAATAAACCGTAGAGTGATTGACGCCGGACTGTTCATGCGTAAACAAGCGAAAAGTGAAATAAATTCATCTTCATAACCTGAAAAGTTCCATGAATACTTTTAATTTTATTTTCCTTAAGTAGAGTTTCTATTAAGAATCAACAACAGCTGACTCTTTCGAAACTGCTGCGCCATATTGAAAAGCAATATCCCGCCTGACGGCGATGTGAGTCTGCTTAGCACCACTCAATACCCCATACCGGTATACAAACTAACAGCGTTTTTATACCTTCCCTGCTTTTATAATCAAGACAGCAAATTTCCACTGCTGTACGGTGGGATGTACTAATGGCTTACGGAAACTAAAAGGCAAACCTCTTGAAATATTCATGGATGAAGGACACCATGTCCCACACATTTTCTTCGAGGAAGATTCCGCGTCATGCGAAGTCAGGGCTGCGACTAACAAAATGGGAGAATTTTGATCCCAAAAAGCTAAAATAAATTAGTGACAACAATGGTAGAGAATGACAGGGGGACTTATTCCTTTATTTTTAGAATAATGATCTATTATGCAGTTATTGAATTTCTGTCCACCAATTCTGTGTTGGGATCAAGCGGAAATCGTTTTCGGACTCTGATTACTCTAGAGACCGCCATCATCATGCCAAACATTGTACACTGACACTTGGCTTACGTCAAAATCTAACTGCTGCCTGCTGAATGGCACAATAATGTTGCACAATCAGAAAATTTAATGTGAGAAGCATAATGTGGCAACATTGTAGAACAGTTTTAGGTTGTATAACTCATTATATTTCTTGGCTGATTTTCAAAATTCAAAAACATCATGCCCAATGTAATTTTCATGATACTTTTGTTGCCCCTAGTGTGTTTATAATGATGGATCTGATCGATGCGCAAACCGGTTGAGTTGCCCCGGCCAATCTCGGCCGGTGAGGATAACAACGTAGGATTCTTTTCATGTGAATAAGTCCACTATTGCCGGAAACGCGGGCTATGACGTACGTGTGACATACGGAAACGTCATCCGAGACACAGGACACCAAAACATAACATCAACTGCAGTGGCAAATTACATAGAAGTAGTCATGGCAGCCGGCCACTATATTTCAAGACCAAAGTGCGAGTAAAGCAATTAAATTTGTAGACTACTTGCCTACATGTCAGTTTTATTATGGGGTCTAACGTGACAGATTTACACTACTATCGACCTCTATAACCTAGCGGGAAAACTAATATTGAAACTGGTGATTTAAACAGTTGGGTACTAACTGTGGTTGCCCGCATCATTCGTGTTTTGCACTGCACGTGGGGCTCGGCGCAGACGGGATAGATAGATACCAGCTGAGTTGTTTACCTCAAGTGAACCATAGCTCACGCTAAGGTGACAACGATTGCGGTTAGTTCATTCAATGGTTGTCGTGTTTTCACTTTGACGTGAGCTGTCAGTTGAGCTATTTATCACATGGGGGGTCTGACTCAGTGCTCAGCTCGTACCTTTCTATCTGTGTCGGCACTGATTTAGGTGTGCCGATAACCCCAGTATTCCATGTGGCGACTGACGATGAGGATAAACTGTCTTAACGTGATTAGCCCGCACCATAAAGTTTTGTTGATGTCCACGTGTGATCTGGTGTTGTGTATACATGTATATAAGAATACATGTACATGAGCCTCGAGTTGTCAGCGTGGTCTCGTTACCATAAGTCCCACATGTACTGTCACCCATAGAACACATTTGATTGCTGGCCTATTCACATCAGGTACCAGTGAATAAAAGAAAATATTTTCAAAAAGTTTGGATGGTGAATCGATTTCACTTAGAGCTAGTTTATTCTGACGTTAAAGTATATTCTTGGGCCTATACAGTACTCAGCTGATCGTGAGGTCTCTTGCTTTTTATATCCCCACGCCTTTTACTTTTTGTTTGTTCTGCATAAATATTTGATCCACACTGCAAGTGTTCAAAGCGCACGAACGAAAAAGGATGTTTCTGCTTTCGTTAGCAACGATTATTTGTGTGCCTAAAGGTGGAGGACGGGCATATTGTTTACGTTTTTACGCGCTCTGATTTGCTGAAATTAATAGTTTGATGGACATGTCGAAATTATCCATTGATTCGTTAAACAGTTTATTATTTTAAGTTTGAGATTTGGCGTATAAGATTGTGTGATTTCCTACCCTTTTGCGTTGTTTATATAATGGTACTGTTTCGGCAACAATGAAGATGTTCCGTCTGTTACACAATAAAAAAAAAACTACTTTGCCGTGACACTAACGCAGTTCGTCTCCCAAAGTTTCCCCATGTGTTACACAAATCACTCCTTTCATAATTTCATTTGAAGTCGCTTTTAAGTTTTGTCTTTCAAGTGTTTTGATCATTCCAACGCGTGTTAATTCCTTTTAATTTGACCCGTCTCAGAACTCATTTGGTTTTATGTGGGTAAGGTGTGCTTTTGTCTGTAGTCTGGGCTGTGACGTCGTTGTGCTGACGATTGCTTTGTGCTTACCATAATAATGAAGCATGCTTATATTTGTGAAACCATGCCACGTGATTTGATCACCAACTTAGGATTCATTAGAGCACGACTATTTGCCTATCAGGACTTGGAATTTTCCTCTTTTAAGAAGATTTCTTCTTTTTCGGTTTCGAGTTCCTCTTATTTGATTTCCAGTTTCCTCATTTTTTCGTCTCTTTTTATTATGAATTTAACTTTATAATGCAAAAACGTTTATTTCAGTTAAATCTAACAACACAAAAAATATTTCTGTAACACAAGCCTATTTATTTTTGGAACGATAGATCACCTGGAAATTTTTTCTCTTTTTTATTAGTCATTCCAAGCCCTGACATTCAGTGTATCGTGAATCGCGACTGAATGATTGTCGGAGCAGTAGCATGCGGACGAAAATATTTGTCTGTAATTAAATGGAAATGACATTTGTTTGATTACAATTTTCAATGAAAATGGCGACTGACATGTCATAAATAATGACGAATAATTTTTTTAAAAGTAATTACCGATTTTCCCCATAGTTAAAGTTGCATGGATATTTAGATTTCCAGCTCAACATACTTTATGTGTGTTATTTTTATTGGAGGAAAACGTTTATTTACGTTGCTACATTTGGCATCATCTCTCTTGCTTCACTTTTCGAATTGGTTAACGTATCGTACTAAAAGGATTAACTCAAATAATTAGTGCGCGAGCCCGTTTCTTTTGCCAGAGCATAATCAGATTTGAGACTACTAGTATAGACCAAAAGCACCTAGTCGTGTGCATATTCCCTGGCCTCAGTTTTGATGAACCGCTGTAATTATCATTAATAGTTAGAAGTTAATAGTTATGTAACAGGAAACCATCTGTTGGCCAGTTTGTTATTAATTGCAAGGGTTTCAAAATGTCACTCTATTTAAGAGGATTGACGTCACATGTTTTTCCGTTTTCCAATATTTGTGTAATTTTTCTCTTAGTTTGAGCTGCATTTCGCGCCCCAGTGTAGCTGTCAATGTTAAATTCTTACCCGAAGTGCTTTGCGGCTTCAAAAATCACCACGCTCGATATTGTATTGTTACTACCGAAAGAGTCGGTAACTCTTGTCACACTGGCAATTTGATAGGGCCATTTTTGAATCTGCAAATTTTAGAGCTGGATAACCCCAACAATATTTTCTGACGGTTTTGATGTTCTTGCTGGTAACGGAAACTGAATCCTATCACGATAAATAATAACAAGAGACCGAATGACGGTATGAGAGTAGGCCTAATAGACTTATACATGCATTAACTTTCGGTTTTAGCCAGCTAAACAGAGAGAATGCAGCTTTATGTTTCATAGCTATTGTCGTTATACGGCGAAATAAAACTCAGTGCCACTGAACACACCTCGCTTGGCAAGAGAAGGATTCGATAGTTTTCGTAACTGCAAACTGCATTTGTGCAGCCGCGTATCCCGGCCACAGGATTTTTTTCAAGGGAGTTAGATATGGGGTAATCGTGGTGGGTGCTGTTACATTATAACATTGTAAAAATGATCAAGAACGTGGGGTCGGGCCCCTTGTACCCTCTCTGGATCCGTGCCTGTTTTGGGAAACTTCAACAGCTTCGCGTTGTTGTCAAGACAAAAACAAGCTCTCACTTGGGCAGATGACAACACCTCGATTATCGCGATCTGTCGTTACATGACAGGTATTTCTCGCAATTCGAGCACTGCAAGGCTTGCAAAACAGATTTCGTAACAATTAGATTGCTAATCAATCAATGGTCATTGGCAAACAGTTACATGACGTGGCAAACTGGCACATGGTGAGGAAAACAGTAATATGTGTGACATACACTTCATGTAAAGTTGTTTTCACCATGTTTAGCTGTCTAAAAACAAAATTCGAATAAGGCCTTTTTCACACACAAAATTGGCCTCGTAATATGTCGTTACCATATGATCAGTTCTATCTAGCGACTCGAGAAAACGCTAGGTCAACAAATCAAGATCGGATGAGCGTAATAGTGTTTTTAAACCCCAAAGCGCATCTGTTAACTTTGTCAACATGACAGCTAAAAACGAGCGGCGTAATGCACCTCTAATGTTGACGCAGGTAGTCTTATTCTCAGTCATTATTTTAATAAGTTATTTGTGATACAGTGTATGTCTTATCAGTAGATGAATGTCTTCAATGAGCTTGCATGGTATGGCTTACAGCAGTTCTTTTTTTGTTTATTTACAGAGGTTACGCGGGCGAGGACGAAAATTCCGCTTCCACTAGATGTAGAACGTCACCAGCAAAAATTGCGCAGTTGATGGTCGGGAGATGTTGTAGGCAATAATACTACAGTTTTTTCCCGTAGGCCTAGGCTTGCTATGCTTTGACTTTTGTTTTCTCTAGAAATGTTTCCATTCTGGCGCTTTCTGGTCGTTGTGTCGTATCCAGTCTGTGCAATAAATTTGTACTTTTAGTTTTCTTTCCTTTTTACAACTGACGTCTGTGCAAAATAATGCTGTAAAACGACATACCATTCGAAACCCTATTCAATCTGGCAGTTCCCACTTCAGAAGTCCCAGTGTGTTGCAATTCTCAGTGCGTTGTTACAGAAACTTGCTTGTTTGGTTTGAAGTTTAGATTTTAGTTTGTAACTATTGTGTACTTTGTGAACTTTGAATTTACAGTGTATGAAAATAAATCCTTATGGAACTAATTTTCAGTATTATCATCTGCGTTAACTTGAGTCCAGACACAGTATGTTGGTTACCAGTGATTTACGAAAAAGTTACATAGGTGTACACTTTTAGAGGTAGTCAAAGAATTATTCTTGGTCAGAATGGTTCTTTAAATAAAATGTGAGAAAACGGTACTTTCAGTCAAACAAATTAAACATTTTCAACAAAAGCATGTACTACGGAGATGTTCGTGTTACGTTATGGTTACGTACACCACTCCCCTTTGACAATATGACAAGAGAACTAGTTTTGCTGTAGCAAAAACAATATTGTCATTTTGTGAACATACGTCCGCCGTCTAAAAGTTCACGGTTGTTTTACCCAGTGCTATTGTATTTTTTGTGTTCGGGGTCGTAATGTTTGAATGGGTGATAAAACGAATTTTCAGAAACCTAATACACCTAGGACATCGGTTTATATATACATGTTTATTACACGATCACTGGCACTTCTTTCCTCTGATTTTTTCGTCTGTTATTAGATTAGCTCAGGGTCGTAGGGAGACGAAGGGCACGCTCCCTTCCCCCAGTAATTTGCAGGCGTCAGAGTGGTATAGGCGTAGGGTGTGAATGATAAAGGAAAGATAAGCGAAACGTGATGAAAGCAGACATTTTAGAAACACATTTGTCACCTGCAGTACCATTGCTGAATTTAACTTTTGTGGCCCATGGTCAGGACATTTTTGCTGGGGCCCTCAGCTGTTTGCACTTGAAAAACGTTCCTACATTCGTACATATAGATGGAAAATGCACGAGAAAAATTGTTGAGCATAGCGTTTCCAGAGAAAATATAACATTTTTAAATTCAAGAAAATCTTGCTAATATCACAGAAAGTACTAAATCCGATGTTGTTAGGGAACCGGAAATTGCCTAAACGATATTATCAAAACCAGTGACTTATATCCCGACAAGCGTCAAGAAAAGAATGAATCAGACTTGGAGGTGGTTCCAAATAGAGGCGTCCGGGATAACACAGTATCACTCGAATCCTGCTGTTTTTACCCACAGTGTAAAATATCCGTGAAGCTATGTAGCCCGCTTATGTTCGTTTCATTGGAATTGCACAAGTTTTTCTCGTCTTTACAACGGCAAAGAAGTATTATTGGTGTGGCGTGGGCTGCAACTCCGATGGAAGAAAGTTGGATAAACTAGACAGATTCGTGGATGGGTGTTATTAAAGTGCATCGTCTTCCCTTCATCAATAAAAAGAAACAAACGGGACTAGTGGAAGCAAGTTTGTCGGGTTAATTTTGAGTCAAATAGAATTAATTCCCTTTCTTGAAGATACCTTTTCGATTCCTGTACTTTTGAACAGTTGAAATCGGGAATATTTCCACGGTCATACACTTCGACGGTTTCCAACATGACCTGACATTCCATAACGAGGCCAATGAAAACACGCGCTTTCTTACAAGTACCTCCCGGCAAAGGATACATGTAGCTCTATTACTGTGTAATCCGGGACGACTTTATTGTTGTTATCAGTGCCTTCACCTGGTCAAAACAATATCATACCAGAAAACAACCAACTTAAAAGATGTAGTAAACTATTGGTGCATTCTTACTATAGGCCCAATGTATGCAGTAAGTCACGTCTTCTGATATTTTCCAACAGGTCAAAGTTTAATCATAATAATTGGAGCCGATCTAAATTTTCCAGGGTTAGATTGGAATGGCGCAGGTAAGTATCCTATATCCTATTCGGTGCTCCACTGGTGCTCGCATGTCACGTGCATATAGCGATCAGAGAGGGGGTTGGGGGCTTGGAGTGGAATGCGTGGTCAATGGAAAGCTGAACGGCGATGGTGTACAAAAAACAGAACAGTTTAATGGCGTAGCTAGCAGTTTTTTACAGTTCATGATAAAGAAACACCTGGCACGTGATATTGCAACGAAATAAGGAATGCATCACTATAAACATGCTATGTCTTGAAACATTCGTCCAAGCACCCACACTCATGGCCATACACGTACATCATTAATGTTTTATGTCAAACGGTTTCAACCACATTTGCCCAGGTATGACAGTATACTTAGTCATGCGCATTTTAGTCCAAAAATAAATAGCTTTCTCGGTTTGCCACCTGGTGTTTTTTGCTTTTTTGGGGTAAACTATAATTGTAGTCTCGTTTGTACAGTTTCATGAAATAATATCTATTTTTCACAATTTCTCGAGTATACTCCTTTTCGGAAGATTGCAATTTTTATTTTTGACATTAACATGGAACTTCCATTTATTAGAAGAATGTTTCAGTTTGGCAATTAGTCTTTGCATTACAAGTACATGTATAACCAAGACATCTGAAAAAGTAGTAAATGTAAATTTAACAAATCGATACCTGTGCACGAGGCCTTAATATTTTGTAAATCAAATCACTTTCCAAATCATTCGCAAACAAGAAGAGAAAGGGAAACAATCGACTCTTGTCGTACACATACACACAGTAGTACATTGTAGGAAATGGTTATCGTAATAATTGCCCTTATTTGTCAGGACGCAAGGTTTTTCATTTTCATACAAACTGTCTAAATTCCTTTACCATATATTCCGAAATTTTACGATTTGTATTAATTAAAAGACTCCTCATCAAATCAATTCGAGCGCTTTTCTACAGTCGACAAAAAGACAAGAACCCGCCACTATACGTTTACGCGCAGCTCGTAGGACTGGATTTTTACTTGATACCTATCTGGCAGTAATTGGGTCACGTGACCATGACTTTAAAGTATATTTTTTGACAGTACAAAGGTACGACCATATTGCAAAACAACGCGGGGGCAACAATATAACATGACCTAATTTGGTTTGATAAATTTGTTCACGGTAAAATCTCAAAACGCTGCAGCATTCTAGATTTTCATTTTGATTTATGCAACTATAGCTTTTTGTAAAAAAACTTTATTTGATAGCCCTCATACAAGCATTGAAGACTGTGGTATTTGAAAGTTTCCTGTAAACCCAATCGGCCATTTTGAATATGATGGACATTTTGTCTAGGGTCCTTCGTGACCTTGATGTATACTGAAATATGCTAATTTTCTTTGATGCCGAACACTCAGCGAGCCGAATCTCCGGAGAGCACCAGGGCGTACGTTCCAGTATTGACGTTCACCGACTGTAAAAAACCCTACCTAAACACGTTTTCACTGGTGTTGAAATATGACTACACTTTGCCCGACGCGAAGTTTGTCGACTAGTCTGCCAGTCAGAATAGGACAGTGAATCGTTATCTAGGTTATCAGTATTGTTGTAAAAATGAACACTTTATTCAGGTTACATGACATTTTCATATGAGTCCCGTCAACAAAAGTGAAAATAGGACAGGTCAGCGACGGGGAAACAGTGCTTAATACTGACTGATCAAAAACACCGGAGAAGCTACCTCATAATCGTAACTATCAGAGTCTTCATCTTACGTTGGCAATATGTCACCGCAGACAAGATTACAAGTATATTGAGGTAATTACATGAAGGATGAATGGACTCTAACAAACCAATGTGGTCTATTTGCTTAAGTTGAGCACATCCATTACATGGATTGGTGGGTCTCAGTGAGGCATGTTCACGACGTGTTTCTTTTGTCAATTCACCAAAAGATCCTATTCGTGCTTAGTGTAAGACTCGTCGGATTGTAAAAAATCAAAAATTGACTGATCTCGAATACACATTAGCAGAACAGCCAAAAGAGTTAATTCGCTAATTCACGACCATTCAGTGGTAAGAAACTATGGTGGGGGGGGGGGGGGNGGGGGGGGGGGGGGGGGTGCGAAAGCCGGTGCACCCACTCATGAATGAAGTTGGTCAATAGGGGTTGCGCCACCTGTCTCAGAGCGATCAGATGAGGAAGAGCGAATGCAAATTATTGGCCGACAGGTGGCGACCCGGGGAAGGCGAAGTTCGTTGTCAAATGACTAGGAAGTGTGTGTATATTCGACTATAAGCCTGTCCCCACTAAAGTCTTCCTACTCCTATGATGTTTCATCTACACTAACTCTAACGTTTTAGTTTAATGACAATCACCTCTTCACTAATCACTAATTTACTTTATCGTTGTACATTAGAACACTGATCTACCGACTCCTTAACAACATGTCCTCTGGTGAAACAGACGGTGGGCGAACATGGTATCAAATAAAGACGAAAAGTGGGTTCAAACCTCCTACGCCACTCAAATGCTTTCGGTAAGTTGGTCTTCATTTCTAAAATCTCACTTGTAATTCACGGATAGAGTGTTAATATCTGGGTTTGCGAACTTCCCAGAACTTAGAAATAGCTGCTTCACCAAACTATATTAACATACCTACTACACGATGTTATTAAGATTGATCATGATAGCTACCCGTCATGGGACGCATATGCCCAGGATATTGGAATTAAAGTGTTTTATAAAAAAATGTTAAGTGTTTCGGGCATAAGCACATGCGTCTGGATATCTTTAGGCGAATATATTCGAAGTTATTTTTGACAGAGGTGCAAGTGAAATACTTTAAACAGATGTTTCGCTGCTCCCCTCGTCAATCATCAGCAAGATGATGTCTTCGCAGCATGTCTTGGCCATTAACTTGATCATGTTCCAACGTTGGGTCTCCGCCAATTGATCAGGCTCCGATTTGGCGAGGATTCTGCCACTGTTTGGTGTTCTGCAACCACAATTAAGGTGATACTGACTCCGCTGCTGCTGCTGCTGCTGCTGCTACTGACTTCATGATAGACTTGACATCCTTCACATGATTAATGCCACGAAACCCCTGGCTCCTACCATTAGTGGTAAACAGAAGCACCTCCATCAATTTCTCGAACACTCATGGTTCAACTCGCTGTACTTCAAAGCTTTGCTCTCGAGAGCTTCCTGTATCCTGGTTTCCCATGACACAGTTACTTCCACCAAGACTACGCCTGTGCCTGACCACAAAATATTGTCAGGCCTTAAAGATATTAAAGCTCTATCGGGTAGGGAATCTGATTTGTTTCCACAGATTTGCCGCCATGCATCAATCATTCGCCATAGATAAGATCCCTCCTGCGGTTAGTGATACCCCTCATGCAGGCAGCTGCCGTAAAAATCGATAAACTTCTTTACCACATTCCGCTTGGTTCTTGTCTCCAGGTCTAGTGTGTGTGTGTGTGCGCGCAATTCCCTTGAGGACCTTGTTGCCCCGCCAAGTGTTCTTCCCCTCCGTCAGGGCCACTCTGCAACTGGACTGGACATGTTGTAGGGACTCCACTTCACCACAACCGCTACACCTGTTGTCGTCCTTCTTCTTCCATAAGTTTAAGTTGCTCCTCTTTGGTAAGGTGTCATGCACTAAGCGTAGAAAAACCTAAGCATGTGCTGCTCCATGTGGAGAAGGTTCGTTGCTGTGATTTTCCTCCCTAGCACTCCTTCCCAGGTGGACCATTTCCCTTGTTTCTCTATATCAACTGCGCGAGCGACGCACTTGTTCCTCCTCACAAATCGTATTGAGTACCATATCTCGATCGCCGCTTCACCCCCTCTGTCGTCCTCCATCTACTAGTGAATGGTACAAAACTCATATCTTGTTGACCACAACAGACTGTGCCAACTATGTCGTTATGCCGGAGGTGGCTCTCTCAGTACTCTGTTCACTGCCACCTGAGGATTTCACTTTCTGCCTGCTGATACCTGAATCTCTGATAAGCTATTCCTGTAGTTTCTGATTGTGAGAATTTCCCTTGCTTTTCACATCTTGAAGTCTTTAACTAGAGATCTTAGTGGAAGGAATACTGCTGCCGTCCTCCTATATGATTAAACCAACGGGAAACTCACTGGCATCCACCCAACCACTTCAGCCTGATAAGCTGGTTTGCTTCCGGTTTCCATAGACTCGACTGTTGAGATCGAAATGTTATAAAGCGATAGCGGCTTTGAGATCTTGGGCACTAAACCGAAATGATAACACCACAATTAAAACTTGAAATTTCCCTGCAAAGTGCAGTGAATCTAACCACACAAGTGCCAAATCCGATTTGCCTGCCTTAGTCTCAGTAACCGACAAGCTCGGATATTTTTGACAGAGGGGCAAGTTGAAAATTAGTTACCCATAAATATTGAGAGAGATTTGACAAAAAGCTTCCATTGAAACGTGGCTCTTTCACGCAGATTTGTTCCGGATGACCACCCTTTAGTAAGGGTTGACTCCATAAACCTTCAACACTTTCATAAGTATTCTTGATTAGCTCCACTCTGTAACATTGAAAGTGCAAGAAAAGATGTCATGGAAATTTTGTCATAAAAGGCACCATTTTTGTGGAGAAGGTGGTCGTGAAATAGTCAGCTATCTGGGCGATATGTCTCTTGGGCCTAAACTCGCATATCTTAGTTTAATTATATGCCCACAGAACGAGTTCGGTGTTAGTGGTGACGAGTTGTACATAAATGTTGGCTGCTTTTGAGGAAAGACAATACACTACAGTGGTCCTCACTGAAGGGGCTGTTGCCTTTGAGGACTTCCATCTGTTTTTATTGTATTTTAGTAAATGTTATATAAAAACAATTTGTTCAATAGACAAAAATTTCAACTATACTCGCTCGAGCTCTCTGTATCTTTTGACGGTCAATTCGCAGCGCAACAATTCTCAGTGGTATAACCAAGTTGGACACTTCAAGGAATCTTAAGGAAGAAATCCTACTGTGCATCGCCTACGATGTCCCGAAACATAAAATCACGAAGCAAACAATTATCGTTAAGAAAGCTTCGTCTTTGCACTGCCAACGACCACCAAAGATACAGAGCCCCCGAGCAAAATGGTTGAGAGTTGTAAGTTATTGCTGTGTGTCTACTGGAGTGTCTGTTGCCAAATTATTCTACTTGTTATGTAAGTTAATACTGTAAATGTACCATGTCATCTCGGTTCTTGCCTATTTTTACAGGTGTGAAATAAGCGTTTATCAAGCAGAAAAGATGGGACCAGTGAACGGCGATGTGGTGTTCCACCAGGCTTGTTTCAACTGTTGTGTATGTTACACGCATCTAACCATGAATAATTACAGGAATAACCCAAATGACTCGAAAGACAAAGAAATCTATTGCGCAGGTCATGCACCAAAGATCGCAACCACTTCGGCAAAAAGGGATTCGATAGTAATCGCTCAGGCGGTCGGGGCACAACAGAGTCTAAAAACTCACAAACAGTAAATTTAATAAAAGACGAAACGGCAAGACCTTCATTGCCCGATATAAAGAAATCCTTAGTGTGCTCTATATAGAGCGAAGTTAAGGAATGATAAAGCCTTGACTAATGATACTGTCAACTTGAAGGCAACCTGACACTTGCAAGATTTTATGGTACGCATTGGCGCGGCAAAATGGTTAACTTCTCGGGGAAGAGAGTGTAAACTGTGCGAGAACGTATTTGAGAATTTGGCACGTAATTTGCGGAAAGCGAACGAGAAGGCGTACGTAAATAAGTGGTGAGATACACGTGAGGACTGCGGACAATGCGCGTCACTGCGCGCCATGATATCAGTGTTCACCTCCTTAGTGGAGGCGAGCACAGTACGAAATTTTGGCGTGTCATAACGTGTATTGCGACCCATTTCTATCGCGAACAGTATATAAATTATGCGTGACAAGTTCGCAAAAACAATGTAACCAGGCATACAGTACAATGGCACGTTGTGCTACGTCAAAATGGGTGCCGTAACATCGTCCAAGTGTCAGGGTGCCATAACTGATGCTCGATCACGTGAAAAAAAATCATCTGCCAGTTGCATGAAACAGACCAACATAGGGATTCAACTAGGTTCCCTAAATTTACTGCGTATTTGTGTATTTGATCTTTTTCTATCAGTCTATCTTTATTCTGAGCTCTCTTTTGACTTATGGCATTTTCTTATGTAAATAATAGGGTCATAGTCATTAAATTAGGGGCGTTGAATGAATCCCTAAATGTAGGTATTTTCGATAATATTGAGAATTCAACGAGTTCACTTCCTATTTGTATCAAAGCCAAACATTGACTTTGTAATTAAAAAGGACAACTGGCGTTTTCATCAATCCAAAAATACGCAGTAGATTTGGGGAACTTAGTCGAGTCCCTGTTCGGGACTATTTCATGCAGCAGGGCATTGGAGTTAAGTAATAGCAATTTGAAACAGCTGGATAATTTATTCAGACAAAACGTTTCTGTTCGGAATGTATTCGAAACCCCATCAGAACGCGTGTGTTTTATTGTTTTTAGCTATGAGTGGCTTGAGAATTTGTACATTTCTTTAATGAAAAGTGGCAAGTATCTTACAACGTTTTATCGATGGTGTATCTTTACCTATGCGAGTCCCAAAAATTTTAATAAAATACCTTGGAATATGAATAGAGTCTACCGAAAATAGTTTTATTCGAGATCTTTATTATTACAGGAGTGCCAGAATTTCTTTGGTGGGCAAAAAAACTAGCGAAATGCTACGTACTGTTCTAATTGCAATTGCAGAGAACCCGTTTTTCAGACACTGCACAGCCTTCGAGTTCATAAAGGTCGATAGAAATCCCGGCATGGCTGATTTGCCCATTGACTGTCCTTGTAAACCAGTCGCCTTGCATTCAACCCTTGATCCATAGAATTAGTTTTGGTACAGTACACTGTACATGTATAAGTAAGCCGTAGCATTGAATTTTAAACACGAAAATATGACCAAGGCCACGGCTCGTTTTCCAACCGGTTCAAATTTACGTGGATGACGCGGTAGAAAAACTATCAGTTCGTTGAATTTTAGAGGGTGGGGGTATTTCAAACGGTTGTACAATCAAATACTAAAACAAGGCACATAGTTTGGGGTCAATGTGCGACACGCGATTCGAGCGCCGAAAAGTGTGTGGGGGTGACGAAAACTGTTCGCAAGGGAATGGGGATAACTTAATGGCGGTTGCGGAAAACCGGCGGTAACAACTCAACGAGGGGGGAGGGGCGAAATTTTAAGGTTTACACCAAGGGTGGTCCATCACCTTCGTACGCCTTGCAGCGTTAACGTCATCTTGATAAGTGTACACTTGGTCAACGATTGGGGGTTTAAAGTGTCAAGAACTACACTGTATGCACTATGACAAAAGGATAACAATCGACATGAAAAACAAGCATATAAGAATCAATGCGATAGGGTTTGTTGGATTCCTACAATAATCAGTCATAGCTCTTATCAGCCTTATCTCATTGTCCAAGCTTGCACGACAACTGGCATTTTCCCCCAAGGTAAAAAAACGACTACATTGCAGGGCAACAGCACACCGGTCTGACAAACCCAACAGACGTTTATGCGAGAACACGTCGAACAGATTGGGGATCCTTGAATTCTGAGACCCCAGCAAAAGCGCCTAAGTGTTAATTTTTTAAACACTTCATAACGCTGCACTGAAAACACAAAAATCCCAAATGCCACAATTTATTGTATCTAAACAACATTTACAGTTAATATTTTGCAAACGATCGGCAAATACACTTACAGCCGAACACCTTCCGCCTTCTCCTTGTTACTAATAAAACTCTACATTTCAACAGCTGCCGTACGAACGATAGCACATGAAGAACACTTTATCCATAAAACAGACAAAGCCAGCATAACGGTACAGGTTTGAGTGACGTTTGCATTACGACAAAAGCGATCAGTACTTCTCGGAGTTTCACAAATTGAACGAAAACAGTCAGGCAACAGTCAGGTAATGATCAATGACAAAAAGAGGAAAGATTTCCAGGTGACGATCGTTCCACAGACAAACAGGCTTGTGTGATAGAAACATTTTTTGTGTTGTAAAATTTAACTGAAATAAACATTTCATTTTTTTTGCATGAATTAAGTCCAAACAATGACAAAAAGACACGAAAAACGAGCAAACTGGAAATCAAATAAGAGGAAATCGAAACCAAGAAAGAGGAAATCTTCTTAAATGAGGAAAGTTGCGAGCCTTGAAGAGTGTATGAAGTACCGTGTATTCGACAAGGTATAACCAAACAAAATATATTTCTATTTTTTCAGAACTACGAATTACCCTTCTACAATATTTACCGCACAAACGTTTTTACTAAATCAATTAAACGATCATCTTAATTATTAGGGAACGATAGCTCACCCCCGTACAACACCTTGACAACAAAGAGCTGTTTAACAGTGCACCGACTGATATTTACACCATAAAGACATCATAAGTCAGTATCGCTAGATACAGTACGATACAAGCATCTGTTTGTTGTAGGGCACGTTGCATATACATACATAGTATGCGTAGGCCAAGCAAGTATCGGTAATGAGAACAAATACTGGGGGACAAGGACCCAGACGAGTGTTTTAAACAAAATAATTTACACAAGAATCAGAACAGGGTATTGAAACAGTACTAGCTTCATCAACATTAAATTAAGAAAAAAAAAAAACAAAGTTACATCAAAAACATGTCAACCTGGACTATGAACGTTTTTTTCTTTTAAATTTCAAAATGCATGCCATTCCAATAGCTCTCCAAATAGTTCAGTGGCTACAAATCCGCGTTCCAATACAATACGTGAAACGAGTTGGACTGACGCACTCACTGTTATGTTGCTCTCAAAATTGTTACTTAAGTAAAACATGTGCGGTTTCTGGGTTCATCAACAAACCCGCCTTTTGGGGCAGGGTTGGTTGCATTCTCGCGTATTTTACCTAGTAAAAGTTATCGTCGCAACAAGCAGTTCAGTTAACAAAGTTCTCCAATAAAAAGTCATCGCCTCAGCTTTCGGAGTCTACACGCTAAGTATTGCCTACATTTTGCCTTGTCACCGTGAGTCACTTTATTCGCCAAGCATAAACGAACTGACAGTTCTTTAAAAGACGATAAGACATTTCTCAGTTGAGTAGTGATGAACAAGTGGAGACCCAACTTCATAAAACGGCAAAAGGTTTACATCAAATGCTCAGCGGAGCGGGGATTCATTGCGGCATTAAATGCAAGTCTTCATCAACAAGTAGTGTAGTATAACGCGTCACAATACAACTGGGATTTGTTTCCCGTAATAGAAGACCGTGGACTCTATACACCGGTCAAATATCGGGAGATCATAAGGTGATCCTAAGCCCGTGATTATGAACGAGATGTTTTCTATGCAAAACCCTAACAACGCTCAACACCCACCATCAAAAACCACTTAAAGCTTCATTTCACCCCCTTTAGCCGCCACTTTAAACATATTAAGAGTTCTTAACCAAATGAGCTGCGATGTACTGAACGAGAATGGCCATTTTTGTGTCCCGACTGCCCTCTACTTTGAGCAGAAATCCCTGTGAGCCATTTTCGAATTCCAGAATTGGCCAACCCCCAATAAATCCGACGCTTTTCTTAGCCTGTTGAGGGTTTGTATGTAGTTCTTGGTAGCAAAAAACAAATCCTGTCATGGTGAGGAAAATGTTGGGACCAATCTTATACAAGAAAAACGCCTAATTCGATTTTCGTTCTTTAGTCAGCTAAACAGGGAGAAATGAATCTTTAAAAAAACTGAATGTTGATAACAATCTTAGACACGTGTAGGTACAACGCCTAGAAAAAAATGAGACGTTTACAGTTAACAGCATTCGTTTAGTGTCTTCTTGAAACTCGGGGTGGTTACCTTGTACGCATTTTGATTTATCAGGCCAAACTTCAAGTTGGGTTTGCCAACAGAAACATGGAAAATTGATTGAAGCCGAATGACCAATGTTCATTCAGTTACCAAATCCCATCAACGCCTCATCCATTAAATCGTCGTCAATCATACACGGAGACACCATGCTCTTTTCGGATAGCGGAGCGCTCGGAGACTTGAGAGAGGCGGGCGATGCCGCGCTCTGAACTGACTTAGAAGACGGAGCAGAGGTTGCAGTAGACGGCATGGGTGACCGCGCTGATTCAGATGGAAGAGCTGGTTCTGAAACTTTACATTCAATGACCGGACGTGAAGGCGACAGCTGATGGTGGGTTTTCGGCGTCCCGGGCGAGCACGCGATGATCAGCCCGTCTTCGGGAGAGCTGGGATGGGAACTGGTCACGGAGTTGGATCGCGATCTCATCTGCACCGAGCTCTGCCCACCAAACTCGGGCATGTCGCCAGCCTTGGGACTTCTGTTACCAACACTCTGTGGAGTCTTGGGTGTAGGAGCCTTGAACATAGCGTCGTCAACATCCGCCAGCGCCGCTGATTCGGCTTCTTGGGACGCTGTAGGAATTTCCACAGTCTTCTGACGGACGAATTGCTCGGGCTCGGGATCGGGACTAGATGGAGCGCTCTCGATCTTGGTGTGCGCTGGCGATGACAAAACGGGGTCGACAGGAATCTTCCTCTCGGCACCTTGGCGAATGTTCGTCGTCTCCTCAACAGGAGGCGATTCTGGCGTCTCTACAACGCATTGCACACTGGGAGCTTTTTCCTGTGCCGGCACGGCTGTATCCTCCACTTTTCCGATAGCCTGGCTGTCATCTGTTTCCCGTTTCTCTCTGTTCTCTGAGTCGGGTCTCTTTGACGTCTCACATGATTCACCAGCACTCGACAAACTATCGAAGATGTTTCGCTTACCTTCCCCAGGAGCGGTCATAGTTGGGGACAACTCTGGGGCAGATTCCCCCGGACCCGGATGTCCCTTGGTCAACTTGTCAATGACAGCCGTCAAGGAACCCTTCCTTCCGCGGGCCTTGCTCGGAGGTTGGACCGCGGGTTGAGCCTGGTTAACTTCAGTTGGCGTACTTGACGGTTTACTGGCGACGGGCGCCGTATGAATAGACTGACTAGAAGACTGGTGAGAAATGCGTGGATCGCGAGGCTTTGTTGATAGTTCGGAGCCGTGGGGCACAGGTATTGGCTTCAATTTGATCGTGGGCGTTTTACTTATTAATTTCGAGTCCTTTGTATCCGGCGCAACGACCGATAATGAGGAACTCGACCGACGACTGGGCTGAGGCGTTTGAAACCGTGGACTGGGTGTTGCAACGGGAGACTTCTGGGTGGGCGTCGGCAGCAGCGGAACCTTGGCCACAGGAGGACTTGGTCTTAGCAGCGACTGCATGCGCACAGTGTTCTTGCCCGGCAATGGCGCCGACTTGACCCCAGGCGAATTCAGTCGCGCCGGAGATTGGGGAATCTTTAGGGGCGAGAGGGGCACTTTTGGCGCAAGAGGAGACGACGAAACCTGTGTGTTCGTAGACGAGAGCTTTGGTGAGCATTCACCAGTCGATGACTGCCGCTGTGACAGCTTGGGTATCCTGGGCAGGGAGGACAATCTGCTGGCTGGAGCGGGGGAGAACGTAAGCGGCGGCTTAGCCGTAGACGGACTAGTCTTGGACTGGTCCATGGCCGAACGAGGGGTACTGGAGATTTTGATTTTTCCACCTAAAAAACGAACGAAAGGCAGATTTATACAACATTTTTACCAAGAGAGAACATCAGGTAGTGACTCAACAAAACGCATCACACTCAAGTTCAAACGGGGAACTTCTCAAAGTAATGCTCTAGGGATACATACAACTGGATTTTTCAGTCTACCAAGTACCCGACCTCTGACGCTCTTGGGCCAGAAGAGGTGGTAGTAAACTGAAATTACATGGTTACACAATATCACCATAATATTCTACATAAGAGATAACCTGGCTCAAAATAAAATTATGTTGAAAGAACTTGTGTATGTTTGATGACAAGAGAATGGCAAGCAGAGGCCTTGTCTTACTCATACTTCTTACACTACATCTTTTTTGAGAAATCCTACAGCCAAAACTTAAATTTCTGTTTCCAAGCGCACCCAATACACAGTTAATAATCGATGAGTTCACGCACCATCATTCACACTGAGTGCTATTTTCAAAAAATGCTCTGCTCCTTCGGTTATCGGCGCATACGCCGAAGCTTTACTTATAGGAACTTTCGGCTTTTATATGCATGTATGCTTTTCTTAAATTAGTTGCTGTCTGGGTATTTTTGTACTTTTGATTTAAAATAAACAGTCACGTCAATATATACAGAATAATGACTCACATGTTTAAAACTGAATCCTTGCTTTTTGTTTAAACGATTCGCACACATGCGCATGTGCCTAATTCTGGATATAGGCGCAGCATTCCAAACAGGCGCAGGAATCTAAATATTAGGAACATACTCAAAGGGTCAATAGACGGATCTTCACTGTAAGCAGACCATCCAGGGCAAGCCTGTCTCAGAAATTTACAACAGGGGTAAAGTACTAAAAGTAAGACCCACACTGGCATCTGGACAGTTACAAAGTTGTTTGGAGACTGTCAAGAAAACGTGAATAAGGATATCCAATATTCAATCAGTGGCTTTTAAAAACAACCTAGAAATATTCACATATGCATTAAACACTGTCTCACAGCAGGAAATTCTACGGTTAGTACTAAACGCAACAATAAAGTGTAGTAATGCAAACAGTTCAAACATTTTACCTTCGGACCCCCAGCTTATGAAAGTAACAAGAACACATAAATGTGTAAAAAGTAATTAATACTACAAACCTGGATACAAGCATTCACACACGTTCATGTAATAATCGCAAAACCACCAGAAGTGTTACACCAGTTTTTTGCAGACAAAATGAAGCTCATAGGCAAATATTCCCAATGGGCGTACACGAAAATTTTCCAACAATACGCCCAGGAGGTATTAGATTAAAAACCTCAGGTTCAAAGAAAATAAACTCCAAAACATCAACGTTTTCAGCTCAAACCGCACACAAACAAAAGTTTCCAAGCGTATTTGGATTTAACTTTTGGTCCCGAAAATGTTATTTTCCAAAGACTCATGTACATCTTTAGAAACTACAACAAACAAACAATGCATTACAAAGTATAACATGGTGAAAGTTACATTAGGGAGGTGGTGAAAACATAAAACTAAAAAATGGGCATGCCACTTTTAACTCCCAACAACTCCCAGAACTGAATAGCCCCATACAGAAAAAGACCAAGAAATAACCCCAACTAACCAGCAAGAGGTAGCACACAGAGCTACACTGGCACACTGGGGACTGCAACTAGCGCTGCATAGGGGTTGGCAAAGACACCACAACTGAGGCGGCTCTAGAGCAGTACCATCAGCCATTCGCTCTGGTATAATGGATAAACATGTAAGGCACAAAATGAAGTTCAGACTGTGCATTGGAAAGCAGGAGCCAAAAATGAGGAGGGAGAAGGAATGAGGGATCTGTAGGGCAGGCACACAAATGCAAAGGACACATGAGACATGGGAAGGAGGGGATTGCGATGGGAAGGACAGGTCATCTCTTCATTTTGCAATCTCACATAGCCTAACTGAATATCATTGTCCTGTTGAATGTCAAATGCAGAACTTTTATTCACTTTGCAATCACACTAAACCCACAAAAATAGAATTATGTGCAGGTGCATGCGAAAATCATCTCCCACCTAAAAATGCAAGGTTCGAACTTCATTTGACACAGTTGTGGCATTACTAACAATGTCCACTTCAAAATTAGAGAGTTGTACTGCCTCTCAGACTGGTATAGGCACACAAGGGGCAATAGGGTGCCAACTTTAAAGTCTAACCTTCCCTGCAATTTTTAATACTGCTAATTTAACAACCCTGTCCTTCCCACTTCTGGTCACTCTGTATTTTGCAATGTTGAGTCTTATCTTTCCCAATTAAAGCTCTGTCCTTCCCACATGAAAGTCTGTCAGCATTTCAAGATTCATATTGGATGAGGAAGCATGGGTAGTTGTATCAGAATTATATTAAACATTGAATCATGTGGAAAGGCAGTCAAGATGAAACCCATGGCAACAGTGAAAACAACAACCCATCAAACCGGTCCCCAGCCATCATTTATAGACCATCTACGGGGTGCCTGTGTGACAAAATACCAGGAAGACCACTGCACTCCAATGAAAACTCAAATTAACGGGGTTCTAAACCCAAGTTCAGCAGATGACATTACATTTCGAATTACACCACTTAATGTTATAATACTCCCAACTCGACTCTTTCTTAGACGAGGCGTGATTTTTGGTCTTACAGAGACCTAACCATTCGGTCTTGGTTGCGAACATGTTCAGCGAACAAAATGACAAGTCCGCGAAGTCTTGTAGAGTTTGGGCTCAAGTAATAACGATTAATTGTCAATTTTTCCAAGCCCATAAATCACACCTACTCTGACTAAGGAACAATTTGAGATCAATTTTAATGGTAAGTAGTCTAGATGAAAAGTTAATTTTTGTCAAGGAAGGCAGGTGTACAGATTAAGTGAGTTAGAGCGACATTGACGTGGAAGTAAGTTCACTCATAACAGTACAAGACGAGTCAAGGTGACTAGAATATGAACTAGTGAGGACTTTGGTACTCCAAAACTTTCACTAAAAGGACAAAAATCACTCACCTGATGTGGTGATCTTGATCCTGGTTGGTAACTTTTCACCTGATGTGGTTTTGCCCGATTTGGAAGGGTCCACAAGAGTTCGACCCTCGTCCCTCTTTTTCTTCGCCCCTTTGTCCTTCTTCATTAAATCCTCGCTTCGCTTCCTCTTCCTCAAAGCCTCATCCGGCTCAAGTCGTTTCCGGCCAGCGTCCAGACTGCCCTGCCGTGAGTGGTCAGGCTTGGGCACAATTACTGTTTTGACATTAGCACCTTCTTCTGTAGTACAACAAAAAGAAACACAGTCATTATATCAATTATACATTAGAGTTATTTGCACTCAGGCAACATGTGATGACTGAGACAAGGAACAACTCTCTGTGACGGGATGGTTGGTTGTAATGCTCTATCGGCGCCTTTTCATTTGACTATATCAAACAGAGTTACTATTAGTAGTACTCAGTTTTTGAAAGCAAAACAGAAAATGAAAAACACCAAAATAATATTGACAGTGAATGTTTGTGAGGAAAACAGCAATAATGTGTTAGAGCGTCCCATTTCTAGAGAAGTAAGATGTCACTGCTCACATAGGTACATGTAGTCCAAGGCATGTCTATTTAACTCTGGTGAATGCATTCAATTGATCTGTGACTTTGTGAACCATATAAACGACAATATAACAGAACAAATAAAATGTTGAAAACACCTGTTTTCCCAAAAATTTTGAGCGTGTGTCACTGGACTTACCAGACTCACTTGCACATTCAGCGTCTCGGCGTGCTGATGAGCCCTCCTCAGCCTTAAGACTCTCCTTAGGCAATTCTGGGTACGTGCGGATAGTCACCTTCAGTGGCTTCTCCTTCTTGCACAAATCATCCGTCTCCTGTGCCAAGTCCACTGACTTGTCCACAAATCGGACGGATACATTCGAACTCTTCAGAAGGCGACGCTCTCCTTTATCGGAAGAGACAGATTTGCTTTTCTTCCGTTCCTTTATCTTACCGTCCTTACTCGACTTATCTTTCTTATCCATTCTGGTTACATCATCAGGCTTAATGAGGGGAGATTTAGAGTTACTGCCCCTGTCTTTGTTTGCAACTTCACTAATTGTCTCCCCTTGCTGGGTTGACTTGGCAGAATCGGAAGACAATGATGAGGATAGCTGATTCACTGACTCGGACGGTTTGCTATCAGTTTTTAAAGTCAGCTTTGACACCGCTACCGAACTGGTGATTCCAGTTCCAAATGCATTGGCATCACAAGCATCCAGATCCAAACTGCCTTCCCCTGGCTCTGACAGATTATCAATCACGTTAGTGTTCAGGATGTCTGCAGTGAAGTCAAGGCTTTCGCCACTCGATTCTTTCACATTTCCTGAGGTATCAAGTCCCTGTCCAATAAAGTCTGATGGTGTGAATGTTCCACTATCCTTAGCGGAAAACATCTCTGGATTCAAGGGGGAGTCCCGCTCCAAGATAGCCTGCAGCTCACTTTCCTCTCCAGCGCCCTCTATTGAGCTTGACCGGTTAAGCTTCACCAAGTGTCTTGTCGAGCCAGGTGGAGCAACAGATGCGCCAAGCTTGCCGATGGTCATCACAGTCGAAGACGACATGCTGTTTTTGTTCAAGATGGCGGCGATCTCCGTCGTGCTCTTGTGTTCATCTGGCACGCTATCCACACTTAGCGTTCTATGACCTGCTGAGGCAGCACGTGGTGACATCTGTTGGATACTCTCTGAGCCACTGGCTGGAAAGTCATAGATGCTGATGGGGTTGCTGGCGGTGTCAGGAGACAGCAGATCATCAACATCAGTTCGTCGACGTTTTGGGCTTCGTGCGTTACATTGCTCAGTGGACAGAGTTCGACGACGACGTGGCTTTTTGGTTTTTGGCATGGGCACGACAGGCGGCTCAGTGTTGTCACCAAGAAGACTAGACAGGATGGAATTGTTCCCTACCACAGGCGTGTCTTGATCGAGTAAACTGGACAACATTGGGTTCTTTGTCATACAGTCTTCCTCTGTTTTTTGTGCAGGGGTACCAGCTAAAATACCTTCACTGGGACGGCTTGCTGGAGGAAAGAATGCAGGGTTATCCCGCTGGTTGAATGACGAAGGGGTCATACTGTGTTTGGGCCCTTGGGTTGGCGATGGAAAGGTCATCTGGTGATTCGGCATTCTGCGAGGGTGTTCTATGTTTGTTGTGATGGGAAACTGCTCGGATGAACACTGTCTGTGGAGTCTGATAGGATAACTCCCTTGGTGTAAACTAAAATTTGGCAATGGTAGACCAAGAAGGCTCTGATCAGGCAATGCGAATGTAGATGCTGATGCTGTTGGAATGCTGTGGTGTGAGTATCCTGCAAAACCCTGACCATTAGGTATGAGGGACATGTATTGTCTACTGCAGAAGAATGGTGAGTCTGTGTACTTGGCTTTCTCCTGTTGCCCAATGGCTTTAGTTGGTACGTCCGCTATTGGGGGCAACTGTTTCTCAAGGTCAGCTACAGCGCAGCGGAGGATGGCACGCATGGTAACAGGTATAGACAGGCATCTGAAATAGAAAGGCGGTATTGACTTAACCGATCATCAAAGAGAACCAGGGAGCAGAAAGCAAAGAAAAGGTATTTAGAATACACAGGTGGCACGAACTGGTGTGAAGATTGGCACCTGTCTAAAATGTTGAGAAAGCTCAGGTATTGTTACGCTGGATCGGGCACCTGGAATCCTAGAAAAAAACAGGTATTACTTAAAATTAGAGGATCAGGGACACAGAAATTAGGCATTTTGAATTAGAGATATAAGACTACAGTCATATGAAATCGTAAAGAAAATGTAAGACATTTATTCAGTGAAAGACAGTATCAGGCATTTGGAATGATATAGAAATGAAAGGCAACAGGGTGCAAGGAACTAGATTTTGATAGAAAACTTTCAGGCACTGTTTGGAAGACCATAGACAGGAACAGACAGGCAAGAGGGGTCACAGAAAAATTGAAAGAACTGTTTTCGTGGACTAAACATGGGGAAGATTTCTGACATACAGTAAGAAACAGATTTCTAAAATTGAAGATCTTGACCAAATCTCAGACATACAAATTAAAGTGGAACTTGCAAGCTAATGGTAATTCCTTATCTGTGTGATTGCATGGTCATATTAGTTAGAAACACAACATATAGCGCAGATATGAAGTAGGTTGAAAATTGCCAAATGTTTTTATGAACGAGTTTTGTGTCGAAAATAATCCACCGTAAATCAACCAACCATATCCAGTAAATATCGTGATATGGTGCTGGGTAATAACACTGTACAATGCAGACTATGTGAGCCCTGAAGGTACGTCATTAGTGCAAAGGTCACCTATTTTCAGAATTTTTGTTTTCTCGTTTACAAGTAGTCAGTGAATACAACTGCACTTTTTTTGCATAGATGATGCGCAAATAGCATTGTCGTTTAGTTCCTGCTATACATTAGCATAGTTAGGAGCATGCAAATACATCTTAAGCAAATTACTTAATATGAAAATTTTCAATTAAAGACTCACTGGTCGGGTTGGTACCCACAGCAACTGGCTTCACCAAATTGATTTAAAAAAAATTAGGTGCTCTTTCAAATGAGAAAACCAGATCACTATTGAGTCTCGGCATAGATGTGGCAGGAGTTATGGTCATTGCATAGAAGCTTGCACTTAGACTTATCTGAGTTTGTATCTTCAATGACTATGACATTCATATAGCAAGTCAGTCCAAGAAGTTTAGCTGGTACTTTGTCAACCTGTATCCCCTCATAGTCAACATGTATCACCTCCTAGTCAACCTGTATCACCTCCTAGTCAACCTGTATCCCCTCCTAGTCAACTTGCATTCATTAGCTACAACTCCAATGCACTTATTAGTAAAAAACGCCAATTCAACTTTCGTAATGATAAAGAGCCAGATCAGTGGACTTTATTTTCCAAGGTAATGGGTGTCCAGGGCAACTGTCTGATTCAAGTTGGGCGCCTGTGTACAGGTAAGTACCCACTCCCAACCTCTTCACTTTCCAATTAAAGTGCCAATTGCTGGGTTAAGGGTCCACATAGCTAGCAGCTGGACAACTAGATGAAATTTCAAGCATGTATTTTTGGCAATGAGGAGGTATTCACAGTGTTGAATGACATGAAAGGCATGGCAATAGTCAATCGAAGTTGAACAGTTCCTAGTTTCTGTAGAAACTGTGGAAGAGTGTGACACATAAATATACTATTACCTCTGAACAACTTTGGTGGCCAATTCATCTGTGCACAGTTTTTCAGGTGACGTTGAGAATAGCTTACACTTCACACTGGTTATGTCACTAAGGTCGAAGTCGACTGTAGCAGAGAAAAATTAGAGTATTCATAGGGGATAGCTAGAGACTGAAGTTCAATACATGATAAGACCAAGCCCTTGGCTGCACAGCTTCACCAGATGACAAAATCAACAGTCGAGTATTCCGCTTTGAATTGTCGGACAAAATCAGCAGTTGAATACTATGCTTTGAATTACCTCATCCCAAATTCAACTCTCCTCTTTTGCAGTTTATGATTGACCTAGATTTCGAAAAGTTGGGCCGCTACATGTTACTGAGTAAAGACTGACAAGAGAAACACAATACAACGTGCCCCACCCGGCTGACGAACTGGTTGGAGTCGCCACTACACCTTACTGCACCAACAACAGCAATAGTGCAACAAAAGTCAAAAAAATTTTGTTGTAAAATAGAGATTAGAACAACAGCAATGTACAGCCAAAGGGACAGGTGCCCTACTCGAGTGAAGCATTGCAGGAGAACATTGTACAACCAGAGAGGGAGCTGAGGTGTTTTGGTGACGCGACTACAGCTAATAGGCAACATTTTAAGACAAATCTTTCAAGCACACTTAATTTTAACCATGATAACACACTAACTGGAAGAACACTTTTCAAAATTAAACTAGAAAGACTTTGACAGAACTCTGAAAGCTTGTCTACACATCTCATCAGAATTAGTTCACAGTTAAGACCAATTTTTGTCACAATAATATAGCATTTTTGTCAAACTTTTGTCGAAGTTTAATGTGATGCTGCTGCACCTAATCACCAGTTGTTTATTTATGTTATGGGCTTGCGCAAGTTGTCGTGATTTTGACTATGTAGATGGAGCAAAACCTATCACTGTTTTCTCGTCGGATCTGAAATGGATTCTGGTAAAAAATAAATTTAGACGCCGTTTTATGTGTCATAATTTTGTCAAATTTTGATCTTGTCCAGTTCATTTTGAAACTACCATTAGTTTTGCTCCCGAATACTGTTCATGATACATGCCAAACCTTTGCCAATAGATGTCACAACAGTCACTTGCCTGTTGCAGTAGAGTCATCAAGCGGATGTTCGAATGTAACACTAATCAGCTGTAGAGACATGGCGGTGACCTCAAACACAAGAGAATTCTTTATATCTGAGAATAAAGAACAAACTATGAGACAATCTCTATTAAATCAAAGAAAGAAATGTTGATTCAAAGAATGAGGTGGACAAACACAGTGCAAACACAAGGGAACCACATGTGAAAACTGGCAACTACTGTGTACATACTGTCACTTAAAAAATTCAGAAATCACTTAGTAGGACAAAGCTGCCACAAAAACTACGGAAATTAGTCGACAGTTTGAAAACAGCAGATGGGAAGGCAGAAGGTACTAAAAACTATCAGCTATTATATCCTGTGAAAAATTGAACATAGGAAATTAGTAGTAATTCAATCAGGCAAAGATAAGCCAAATTTTTCATGGAATTTCTGCCAATACCTGGCAAGAAATCGTTAACACCAGTATACCTTCGTCAGTGCCTGGCCGGATACAGCTGCCAAAAAACTACGGAAATTAGTCGACAGTTTGAAAACAGCAGATGGGAAGGCAGAAGGTACTAAAAACTATCAGCTATTATATCCTGTGAAAAATTGGACATAGGAAATTAGTTGTAAATCAATGAGGCAAATATAAGCCAAATTTTTTCATGTAATACCTGCCAATACCTGGCAAGAAATCGTTAACACCAGTATACCTTCGTCAGTGCCTGGTCGGATACAGCTGCCTATGAGAGTATTGAACAGCAGTTGTTGACGCAACACAGTTAAGATCTGGGGGACAGCGGTGGGGTGGATGAATGGCACCTCTTTAACGACCACACCCTTGACGTCACCCACGCCCAATGACATGTTGATAAAGTATCGGTGGTTCTGGCCAGGCAGGGCCTACAATGAAGTGAAAGGAAAAATCAAAATCTGCTGATCTGAGTAAGGAATGATGTCATAGCCAGTTCAATGAATGGTTTGACATCTTAAGGTCAAGGTCACCGGTACTGAGCACCAGACGCTTTCTGTGAGCAAGCCCACTAACACTATATTAACCACCTAACGTGCTGAGAAGTACAGAAGTAGAGGCATAAAAAAGGAGGTAAGGAAACATTAGAGCCATGCTTGTAGTCTGCTAGCTAACAAACTGCTCCAACTCAGCTCTCACAAGTGACAGTCAACAGTTCAATCCCAGTACCATACTGTTTTATCACAAAGTACTTCCTGGTATGCAAAAGCAAATTAATCATGCAATTATGCAACCTAGACCACTCTCAGCTTTAGTACCACTGACTGACACACTCACCACATGAAGTCCCTTAGTGATGGCTTCACTAGTGATTCTACCTCCAGACACATTTTGCGCCAGCAGATCTGCCAGCAGTTGAGGAGATTCCTTGTCCATGAAGTGGGGACCTAGGAAAAACATCGATTAGTTTTTTTTTCTTTTATAATTTCTCAAAAATTTAGCCATGGATAATCAACTGTAGGACAACACAACTTACTGAATACACCCAACCAAGAAAGAGCAACTCTGAAATTTCTAAAGCATGAATGGAGCTCATATTATGCAAAGTTAGAAAGCACGTATTATGCCAAAAACAATTCACATTTCCCTCAGTAAAAAGAAGGTACTACCTCCGCCCAAGAATCAGTTAGTCAATCTCCCCCCTCCTAAACTTGAAGAAATGAGGATCCTGCCTGAGCTGCGCGACTTACCAGCAACACCTGAGATGTCTCTGAGTAGGGCAGTGCAGACTGGGACCGGCTTCTGCAGCTTCAGCACAAAAATGGCTGGTAATGTGGCGCTGTTCAGGTGTGTAAGGGGGGCAAAGGATGGAAGTCTGGAACAAACAGAAATTAACAGAAGACTTAAACTGGGAAGACAACACTACACCTTACCACCAACAACAGCAGCGACACAAGGTATAGTACTGTGTCCACGACTGCATCGCTTACAGTGTGTTTTTAGGGTTGTTTAATAAAAAGGCCACTGGGGGGTGCAGCACGAGCCAAATCTGTCAGAAGTTAGGTAAATGCTGTTGACTCCTTGATATAAACTTAATATTTTAATTAACATACATCAAGTGTCATTCATAAAGAAAACCTAAATTCCCACTAGCCCGAAACGACCGCTTGATCCTGACTCAGATTTCGTGGACAGAAGTTCAATTACTACATAGTGGTTCATTAATTTAAAAGCAGACAAATTAAATTCCATTGTCCGTCCCTCTCATTGTTTGATTAGTTTAAGTTCACTAATTTATTTTAACGTTTTTGACACTGACTGGGATCAAAATTCCTCCACTTTATCAACCACATTCAATGGCTTTGTCACAGATTCTTCATCCCAGTGGGAAATGGAACACGATGTCCTCATTCTTCCATTGATATTTCAAGAGGTTTGTCTTTTTTCGTAAGGCATTAGTACATTCCACCGCACAACAGTAGAAAGGTGTTAAAATGCTGTTTATACCTCTAGCAGGTTGAAACCTTCCGTCCGTATTATATGGGATCTGTAGATGGTGCTAAAATGATATCCACCTAAGACCTGTTCTCCGTCTGGCGGAATAGCGAAATTCAATATGGCGCAACTATTTCAAGTCAGTTATTGGAAGACATTTGAAATTTCAGGAACATAATTAAGTACAAACTTGGGGGACACACCTGTTGAAATCATCTGAAAATCTACATCGGAGGTGATCATCTAAACATGGACAATTTCATAGTGATCTGTAAAGAGGTTTGGCGGATAGAGATGCAAGACACCAACAATAGATGGCCAAATGGGGGGACGGATACACTAAATCCATCAGAAAATTGAATGAGTCGCTGTCTCCATATAAGAAAACTTATTTGCTAAATTTAATGAAAATCCATCAAGGAACTACTGGTAGGTAGATGTAGAGACTCACACAAAGGAAACCTAAATTGCCACAGTAGTGCAAAAGGTCTGAAAATCATCGTTATCCGTAGTCATCTCAGTACGAACACGTCTGTGAAATTTCACAAGCTGATACTTTAAGCACTTTGACAAATACAGACGGATGCCAAGAAACAGACGCAAAAATAACAAAGAAATGGCTACTGGAGGGCGCTGATTATGTAGACTGAAAATGAGAAGGCATCAAAGTCTCTACATATTTGCCATGTTTCCCAAAAATTCGCCAAGGACATAATAGGTAGATGTAGATGATAATGTAAAAAACAAAATTGAAACCGAGGTGTATAACAGTAGTTAAACAGAATATGTCTGCAAATGTCTACGATCATTCAACTGAAGAGGTTTTTGAGATGAAACAGTGGACAGAAATGACAGCATAATGCACCCACATCTATCATGGGGGCACATAAAGATGCGATTTCATGACTACGGTTTGATGTGACGTTCACATTTTGCAATTCAAACTAATTTTGCACCTCATAAATTTATCAACAACACAAATTTGAATTGACAAGAACAAACAAATAAAATGCACATCAAATGGATAAAGGCCTAGATAATATGGCTGCTCCTACTCACTTTCCACTATCGTGTTTTTGAATCGTTATAAGTGGCATGTTCTGAAGCTTCTGTGGGGCAGACTTTTCCAACACAACCGTGGCACTATGTCCCAGATCATGCTCGGTAATAGCTGGAGAAAGATAGAAATCATACAGCGAGATGAAAACACAATCTGCATTTTGTTTGTGATTAAAACTAGTCATGTAACAAAACATTTCTACTAAAACGAGCTGTCATACTACTTTAGCACAACCAAGCACAACATCTAGGTATGAAGAAGCAACTGACTGTATTTAGGAGTCTACAAATGTTAGCAAATCTCAGATAGTTAATGTGAATGTGACTAATTGCATATATGTCAAAGGCTTCAGTCTTTTCTCAACCATGACTTACACATGAAACAGTCTGGAAATAAAGGCTAAAAGGAACTCCTGACCACCAATTTATTGCAGAATACAGTGTGAGTTTCAGATCTGACTTTTTAATTAAATGCTGCTTATCCCACAATATCAGTGTGAAACCTCTGACGACTAAGTGTTGAGTAATGTGTGTTAGAGAAGAGGCCCACCCCTGTGGTTACAAGCACGTCAACAAAAGTTAAATATTGCTGTGTGGGTTCTGTACAAGTTAGTGCTCAGTATGTGGGATAAATAATATTAATAAGTTGTGTTTCCAGTCATTATGACCCCTTAAATAGTCCCGTTGTGAGAATGGCAAGAATTATCACCCTTTGAGGCTATTGTCCCTCGGGCAACAAATCCTCTAAACCCAACTGGGGGTCAAGACACCAGAAATAACACCCACGACATGTAATAGCCTATATTTCGGCACAATCAACACATCTGAATTGCATGCCAATACCATTTCAACGTTTGGGCGTTTCCATCAGATAATTTAAGCAATTACGGGCCGATAAAATGTCTAAGACAAATTACCTTCAACTGTCAATGGGTAGCTCGTCTTAGTCTTTGAGTTCAACAAGTCGTAGGGTGCGACAAAATATGTCAACTTCATGGGCTGGCCTAAAATCAGAAATCAAACTTCACCTTACACCACAGACCACAATCTAATATGAAGATGACAATGACATGTGCATAAGAACAGATGTTAACTCTAAATGTCACCAAATTCTTTGGAATATACGTCTCCGACATTCTGCCCCTGACATATTGACATGTCTTCCAAAACAGATGCTACCCCACCATGCTAAGTTAGTGCATTTTTCATTGGTTAACCATTCACAAATGAAATTCAATTGACCAATAACAAAATGGAAAACCTAAATTATGCAAAGCATATTTTGTAGTCTGTACATGACATATGTCTTATTGGTCAGACCTTGTGCTCTCAACCATTTCTGTCATTTACCAAATCTTTTTGGTTTTGTTCATCATTTTAAAAGGTCAAACCCGTAGTGATTTTTTTATCCCTTATTCCCAAAAAGTACGTAGAATATCAGTAAATTCGTACCACTTGGCAGAGAGAAACTAAAATAAGCCTTTGATTAAAAATGCACACTTAGCCATTGATTGATGATCACACTCCACAGTGCGGCATTCTTCACAGCCCTTGCCTTACCTCCTTGCCTGGGCTGTAGTATCCCCAGCACTTTGTGTATATAATTGGCCACACCACTGATAGAACTCTGTAATTGAGCCACCACATTGAGATCTTGTTCCAAAGACTGCAGGGATATGTACGCTTTAGTCTTCTGTTTCCTTTAAGCACAGTAAATATCTTGCAATATACTTCAGTTGCTACACCTCCATTGAGCTACGCAGTAAATTAGTCTAAAATGAGCATTCTCCTACAAGTAGGTAATAGTAACTTAGAGATCCCGCATTTCTGGAACCACTTTCCCCACTGAATAATAGGTGTCAAACTGGCTTTTGAAATCCAGGACCCACGTAAGCTACTATTGACAGCTATTGTTTAAAATCTATCGGATATCAAAGTTTTGTTACAGTGGCAATTAATATAAAGTGCACGCCAACATCATCAAATAAAAGTACCCTGAATTCCCCCTCGTTGTCTGCAAAAGCAAGTGGAATGATGGTGACACAGGAGTTGTCACATAACTTTTAGCATGATCTTTTATGAAACGATGCCATCTGTTGCTCAAAATACAAACGATGTCATCTGTTGCTCAAAATACAAACGTTGCCATCTGTTGCTCAAAATTCAATTTGAATCTGCATTTCACCCTGCTATTAAGCTGGCTATGAAAACAAAAAATGGAATTAGGCCTTTTACTCACATAAAATAGGTCTCTTAACGTTCCTCGTCATAACAGAATTCCATTTCTGTTTTTTTTTTTCACCAACGTATTCATTTACAATGCATACATAAGCCATTTTCAATTTGCAGTATTAGGGTTTGCCAGTTCCAATAAACTATAAAGCGTTTCCTTGAGTCGTTGACAGTTTCGATATTATTGTCAGTAACCAAAATAGAATAGTATCAGTCAGTAATATTATGAGACTTATTTTATGAGAGTAAAAGGCCTATTGCAATTTTTGATTTTAGTCGGCTTAACAGGGTGATCTAAAGAGTTAACACAGTCCATCTGTTGTGGTCTGCTCTAATGATGACCAATGGCTACTGCAGATGCTTCCTACTGTGTTATACGTACCCAACAATCGAATTTGTTTGTTTTCAATGTACAATACAATAGAAGTTTCATCTCAGTCCAAAGACTCACTTGTCGCCAACAATGCTATAGATAGCTATCAAGCCCTTGAGGTGTTCAGCAAACTTGTGAAAATCACTGACTTCTAACAGTTTGGCCATCTCTGGACAGCTCTAAAAGATAAGCATTTGAATTGTGATGTCCATACAAAGACCAGCAACAATATAGGTGCACCTCCGTCAACCAGCTGTCATCAGGTTAAAGTATATGCCAGAAGAAAAGCCTACCTGAAGTGGACCAACACTCACAGACTCCTAATAGACAAATATTCATAAACTGTTAAACACTAAACAGAAAGAAGGGACCACAGCACAAAAATTTAAATATCAACATCTAATTATTTGATAACCATATTTTCAAACACAAAACAATACAGAGCATGGGATATTTATACAGAGCTAAGCTTTGCAACATGGATAGTAGGTCAAGTAACGAACGCAAATTTTACCACAGGATCCCACTGTTCATGGGTGATCTTGACATCACGCACACCACCACCAGAGGGCTCTTCCTGCACTTCAACATAGAACATATCAGAACTGATGAATATGGTGCTTCCCTGTATGTTGTACTTGAGGCCAAGCTGACGAGAGATGACCTCTAGCCTCTCTTGCATGCCGGAGAAGGTCGTCACTGCAACACAGAGCAGGGATGCATTCAGCAGAGTAAGTTTCTTGCCAAGCATGGGAGATCACGCAAGACTACACAAAAAATATGTCAGTGAAAGGTCAGTGTTTTTTTGGTTTGTGATTAAACTCGAGATGTTTCTAGTAAAGACAAGCAAGATGGCTACCAGTGAAGTGATTGCTTTTTCAGGTTGGAACATTGTCGTACATGAAGATTTCTTACCGCAAGTGTTTCAAGAGTGTGTGTGTAACATACACCCTATCATAGTAGGCGGCAAAACTATTGGGTTTTTGATTAATGCCTTTAACAACTGATTCAGTGAGTATTGAAAGCATTCTAGCAGACTTAAGCTTCCTGTATTTCAGAAATCAACGAACCAAGTGAAACATATCACAAGAGCAACACAAAATGCTGAAATGCGCCCACAATTCCACCGCTAATGATATGCTCCTAGGGGTGTCTAATAGTACCTTGTAAAATATACGAAATATAATGGCCAATAGCAGGGACAGAGAACAAGTCAAGTCGGTATGAAACTAGGGAAGTACAGCCGTGTCCTAGACAGAAACGTGTTTTCCAAATTCTGCAACCATCCATTAAGGAACTTGGTAAATATAGAGCCATATGTAAACAAGATCTAAATTCTCAATAGGGGGCACCACAGAATCGTCCCTAGACCGATGTCATCAAGGAACTTAATAGATATTGAAACCCAAGCAAAAAATAAATTAGACAAAAGGAGGAGTCACAGTAATTCCACTAGTACAAAAATCTATGTCAGTCATCTTAATATCAAGAATATACCTGTACAATTTCATAATAACCCTTCAAAAGATTAATTGCCATGAGGGGGCACAGCATCATTTGAATCCATTAAAAAATTCGCTTGCAACTTACTAGCTTATCCTAGCAGAATTACAGCCATTGATTTAGAAATGATAGGTCAGTAAGGTTGAAATGATGAATTGTGGAACTGAATGCACTGTTTGCGTTCCCCAAGTGAAAACTTTTTGCCACAAGTTCAAGGTCATATCTTGCAGTCAACCAAACACAGCTCTGGTGTCTTGTGGCAGGTGGTAAAGGTTCCCTCTCCCATGTAAGGATTCGAATACCACACCTGGATTCTAGATCTATAGTTACCCACCTTTGATAGCCTTTTGTAGGGTGTCCAGTGATTTCTGCAGACGGCCCCTGTCTAGTGCATCTGACTGGTATCGCTTGTCCTAAAATTATTAAATTGTGCACATAGAACAAACGGAAAGTGCCCTGGAACACAAAACTTCCATCTAAACCAGCCAAGGCTAACCACAGAAGCTAAGCTTGAACACAATACTTGAATCTAAAACAGTCAAGGCAATCCACAGAGGTTGTGCTTGCACACAATACTTCCATCTAAAACAGCCAAGCCAAACCACAGAGGTTGTGCTTGAACACAATACATCCATCTAAAACAGCCAAGCCCAACAACAGAGGTTGTGCTTGAACACTACAGGTCCATCTAAAACAGCCAAGGCCTAGGCTAACCACAAAACATTTAACTGTGATGCCTGTAATCAGTTATTAAGTTATGAGTTACTAGAGCACAGAAGGTAACATTAAACATTTTGATTGGGAATTTCGCACATTTTATAAGAGGATGTACAGCAGTGGTCAGATGACGTACAGTGACAGCCATTCTCAGTGCTTTTGCCGTATCCATCCATGACTTCAGCTGATTACTCTTATGTCGCAGTTTAGACATGAGGTCTTTAAGACGGAATTCCGCATCTGAATCTGCAACCAAATAAAATTATTACAATTCATAATTTTGACAATGAATTATCATAATCACCTAAGAAATACCTAGGTTCATGAACTGTCACATTTCAATACGAATATTAATTTGTAAAGATTAGTACAGTAGACTAAGAAGAACAAGAGCAACGCACTTGCGATGGTTCTCCCCCACCCAGAATACATCACGTACAGCACAGATACACGAGATAATCATTCATTTAAACTTTTCCTCTAGAGCAAACAATACTTCAAGAAAGCATAAAATAGTCTCCATGGGAACAAAAGCAAGTCATTTAGAATTTCGTAAAGTTCAACAATCGATGCATACAAGGTGGATGTTAAAAACTTCTAATTACCACTACAATGTGCAATACTAGTGGTATTTGTTCGAATATTAGGGGGTACCATCTAAACATCTGTTTTTTGTAAACAACAAATGTTTGTGCAAAAAGATGGAACATAAGGTGAGTGAGGGCCCTGTATGCATAGCGCTCATCCAGCAGACAGGCACACAAGATCTGGGAGTCAAAATAAGGACATTTAACCTTGACCAGCGTTACAATCATTTGAAAGAAACACAATCACATCAATGTTATTTAATTGCATCACTCCCCCGCTTATCTAACAAAGAAAAAGTCTGTCCTCGGTTTAAAAACAGAATGCTTGTGTCTTGCGACATGCTCATGGATCGTGTGATGTTTGATTTGCTGGATTTTTTTGTGGTAAATAGTTGCAAAGGTTGCTCAGAAATTCAGTTTGGTGGTAATAAAATGCTAAAACAGTACACAAGTGAAACCAATTCCAGAAACTTGTTGTGAACTGTACCTAAGCCCTAGGCTAAGGCTAAGCAAGCCACAACTAACAAAACAAGCTGACCCTAGCGGATTGTTAACCCGAGTGGGCACTCGTCGTATATAGCGGTCCCTGATTTTGAGAAAAAGGCAATCACTGAATAACATGCCTGTTATTCAGCGGATGATAGCTTACTGGTTCTCAAAATCAGATACCACTCTGACCAGTGCCTCCCACTCATCCCGACTGTTTTATTGTTTGTATACATTTCATATTTCTAATTATATAGTAAGTTTGCTGAGTATTGCTAAAAGAGGGAAATCGTCTTTGCGCTTCACGACGACCGAAGCCACTGAATTGGCTACATCTGTGCCAGCTTTCACTTTCGCTGGCCAAGGCAAGACTGGCAAGAGACAATAACAAGTGACAGTGCTTTCAAGCCAAGCAATTGCAGTGTATCATTTTATGGTTAGATTATGACCTTGCATGACCGTTGTAAGTAATAAAGAATAACATTCCATGTGTCGTTTTGTCTCATGCACCAAAATTAAAACAGCAATACGTTTTACCTTCTACATTTTTGGTGGAAAAATGACGGCCTTCCACCACAGCCGCCATTTTGGATTTCTCTGAATGTATATACAGCGCCACTTGGTGGTGGTTTGCAGAGGTGCACGGTAGCTGCCCGCAATAAACAGTAAAAAACAGTAAATGTTTGGTTATCAGGCTATTTTCGCTTGTGAAAACATTTATATTGTTTTTTTCCAGAAGTAATGCTGATTGAGAAACCTACTGGAAAACGCTTTGACCAATTTCCGTTTATGTCAGCTCACAGGAGCCAGTCTGACACCGGTCAAACTGAGTCGTTCGCTTTGTCGCCCAACCTCGCTTATACTTTTTACGTGACGTACAACTGATGATTATACACCGTTTGCAACACTGTTTGATTGGTTACTTCCATTTTGTGGAGCTTTTATAGAGTATGACAAGAACTGAGCGACGGTAAAAAATCTCCAACATATCCGATGCATCAACTGCAGCGTCCTACGGTCGGTTCAGTAACTTTTTCCAGACGTGAGGGGTGCTGAACGTGCGATAATATCTGGCTTTCATTTTTATCAGCCCACCCCAGTCAGGCTAGATACGATCTGATTGGAGGTTAGAGCAATTATCAAACAAAAGAGCGCAGGCCCTCCAATTAACCATCAACGCCCCGGCAGAATCATGGAGCGAGTTAATTGGCTACGGGAGGTAAACTTCCCAAACTTGTTGTTAGGCTATACAATGGAACAAGTTGGGTGCAACGGGATGTCCGAGGCGCCGTCATGGATTCGCCCGGCACGACCAACTTAAGCCGGGCTATGGGCGCATTTGTTTTTCCAGCTGAACTGATGTACGACTAAGGATTCTAGTAGTTGGAATTGGTTATTGTGGATTTGGCCCTTTGTACGGCCCTGACGACTGCCAGCTATAACGCAGGCCGGCATGCGGGGTTACTAAGCGTCACCGGCCCCGAAATGGACTTAAAGTTCATGCCTGTCATGTGATTCACAGGCAAACCCGTATTGCAGTCCGCATATGACACATCAATCGTAATGAATAAGTAATTATTTTCAACTGAGCGGTTCACGGCTATACTTATACAACAATATGTATTGCCTGGCTTAATTACATCGAAAACCCAGCTGCTGCATGGTGGGTCTCATTATCTCGGAAACGACAACATCAGCAGTATGGGGTGATTTACCTACACCTGTCTTTGATTTACATGTAAATCGGCAGATTCTGAGGTAAGCAACCGATTGAGTAGCCCAATCTCGATCGGTTACGGCCACCCCCACCTCTCCTCCATTTCAGCGAAGTGGGTAAAAAGGTCCTCCTCAGAGAAACAAAAACTCCGAAAAAAGGTACAAAAGAGACAAAAGTCCACTAAAAAGTCACGTGAATCTTGGTAAAAGCTCCACATTCTCAAAAATTCGAGCCCCCCACTTCTTAGGCTTGGTACGCGCATGCACATGGACGCCCTGACATGCCTGCGTATTTTGCCAATTATACAATGAAAACTATAGAATTTATACTACGTAAAAGTATACCTAATTTTCTCAAGTTCGTTACAAAAACTTATGAATACTATAATGCTGAAAAATTAAATGCACATAAAAACTTAGTATATGACAGCTTCTCTGCGAAATGGGAAAATTTTATTGTTCATGTTAACTTCATGTAGAAGATATTTACTTTAAACGAGATATGAGAATGGCCTTCCTGAGGTGTGCATGCGTGAATGAATGGTGTACTTATTTGTTTGTTTGCTTTGTAATTGTTTGTAAATGATAATACATACATAAAAAAATAAAAAAAGTATATATTTTCTATACTTCATATCAATCTGACGTTAACGGGTAATGTAACCTTGTCTATTTCATATCAGGCATTACGGGTCATAACCTTTTAGAAAGGTTTAAAAGTTTATGAAAAGAAAGGTACAATGATAGCAAAACAACTTTGTCAAGGATGATCAAATTTTATTTGACATAAATGTTAGATGAGATGAGGTTACCTTAAATGCATTTTTATAAAGAACATAAGCCCTCTTTCTGCCAGTGGTAGCCAGAATAACTCCTACCAGCGTTTTGGAGAAAGTATGTATAAAGCATACGGTAGTATCTGAAAGTTCTGATACGACGATCCGCAGTTAGCCAAATTTGGATACTTTTCTATGGACCTATAAAGAACCTTAAAAATTTCACAAGCTTTATCGCAGGGTACAACTGAATTTCTTCAACGCTAAATTGTTGCACTAAGTTCAGCCAGGATAGAGATCAACTAACAAGGGAAACATTGCTAGTGATTTATGATATTTGTATTCTTATATTGAAAAGTTATAAACTGACAGTATAGAAAATAAGACTGATAAGTCAGAACTAATATTGTTATAAGCTTTTAAAATTGCTATCTATAATGATGTACAATAAAATAAGAATATTAATATTCTAAAATGGTTTACAACATTACATTGAACATTTAAAATTGGACAAAATATAATTTGAACATCACTTCATGACTGCAACATGTCAGGGATGCATTCCCTAGAGCACGTTTTGCAAGAAAAAACAAGACCACGTAAAGCAACGTGTCAGGGATGTGTTCCCTAGAGCACGCTTTTGCAAGAAAAAACGAGACCACCTAAACCATCTCGCGTTATGACATGCATTACACGAGAACCACGAGATCACACTGACTGCTTTTTTCTCAGTGTTATGCATCAAAGGTCAGAACGGCCCCAAACACTCAGGTGACGAAAGATCAAAGTACATCCCTGAAGAACAAAAAGCACTACCCACAATTTATAAGAGATAAAAAATAAAGAAAATGTATCCTACACGAATATTAATCTAATCTCCGTTTGGAATATGACAAAAACTTAGAATGGGTTGCAAACCAACTGTTATAATGGGCGAGCAACCTCACCACACTCGACAGTGCAAAACACTAACCACATTCAGGCAGTAATACCATAGAAATTTACCGAAAAAACGACACATAGAAACTGTGTCATGCATTTCCATCAATTCCGCTAAAACTGCCCCAGTGTGCCGACTGTAGGTGCAGTTCAAGTCTTGTACAGTGGTAAAGGTTTGTGCATGGCAAGGGGTTAAGCAGTAAGTGTATGAGCACCAGTGGTAAGTTTTCTCCCCTTGTGAAACATTAGGTGTAAAGTATCACACTCAAGTCTTGGTAATGGTAAGACAGAAAACTTTTGTTTACAAAGATGAAAGTATTTGTAGCCTACAGGTTCTATTCAAACAGAATATTATACACATTCAGTGCACAGTTTACATAGTCATGTTATTTCACATTTGACAGGACAGTCTCTACAGACCATATCCATAGAAATGTAGAGGCCAGCAGATTCTCACAACACCAGGTGTGATCACCCAAGGGTGGCATCATGCCAGATGATGACACAAATCTTAACAGTGTCCGCTTAAGGTTTCGCAGGTACCTAAGCCACAAAAGTTTGGACCATACTAAGATGAGTTGCTCTCACACCTTCATCCCAATTTTCTACTCCCGGTGAGCTACAGTCTGTACATCCCTCCCCCCCCTTTCCAGGACAGCATGGGACCTTGATCTTCAGCTTAATCCAGTCCTGAGACTAAACCAATTCAATCAAACTGTAACAGTGTTTTGCTGGTTAGCAGCCTACTCACAGTGGCAAGCCAAACACCAGCATACTCCAGCTGCCCCCACCGCCC
>NMRA01000020.1:845786-878574 GCA_002633005.1 Phoronis australis | reverse complement strand
CCCACCCACGTAACCAACAAGATACAGATTCAGACAATGCTGAAAATACTGTGTCTTGAACTTCAGACCTCATATATTACCCTGACACCTGGTATAAATGGTCGTGGCCTTGTGCTGAGAGATGAGACATGAACAAAAAGTAAACATTAATTTGAAAAGGAAATTCACAATTATTAATAGCTCGGTTGTATTTTTTCTTGTGTTGATTGAATATTTTCATAGAATGGGGTTCTAGCTAACCAAAATATTAATTTTGGTCATGGCTGATGGGCAACAGAAGAAAAAAACCTTTAATGAAGCCTACTATCTGAGGAAACGGTATGCCTTATATTCGAATATAAAGGTATGGTCGTCACACTATAATAGTCTCCACATGCCATATTTTTCTGTAAGGCCATGGCTTTGCATACCAGGTTTTACAGTAGACAGAAAACCCAAAGTCAATGACAATGCATAAACTTATTTCATAACAAAAAAGTGGAGAACTGCACATCCTTTTGAAGAAGTGAGGGGCAGGTACATTGCCTATCTAGGAGCTTTGAGCCCCCACTCAGCCATTTTTGTATTGAAATAATGGAAGGATGTGAAGTGTCTCCCACGCACCCTGACCACGACCCTGTATCCGAACCTACCAGGTCTCTGTTGGTAGACTTTACCTCCAGGCCGTATTGAATCAAAACTCGAACGGTGGCTATCGACCATGCTTCAAAGTGTTACTTAAGACCAATGGAAATGTGTATGGTATAAATAAATTAAAGTGAATATGGCACCAAACTGAATCCAGTTACACAGCTGTTAGCTAATTCATATAAAATTCTTTGGTATCAAATGATCCTAACATAACTTTTCACGATGAGTTTAGTTCCAGAAGCCAACTTTGCAAATTAGTGCACAACCGCTCAGCCAATGGTTGATTGCTGTGAAGTCATCAATAATGCAGGAATTGGTCTGTTCCAAGCAAAAGAAACTTAGATCAATATTTGGGATAGAGATCATCGCGGTTCTGATAAAAATCTATTCACAAAGCATAAAGAGCCCTGAAACTGGCTGGACACTACAATCATATAATTTTTAAGGTGAAACTGCACATAGCTAACAAGAGATGAATGTTTGGCATCAGCTCAAAAATAATTTTAACTGCACCACAAAAGGAGCAGACGGCAAAAGTGGCGGCACAATATCACAGTGTTCATTTCATCCCCAGTTGACAAAGGCTGGTAATTATTCTCTCCCGGTGCTCAGACAGACTCACACCAATATCCTCAAGGTCATCCTCAGTTATCTCTCCAACAAACTGGAAGCTGTCCCATCCGTTGTCCAAAAATGCACGAATGTAACAAGGTAGACCAATATCCAGAAGCCATTCATTCACTGAACTTGGTTTCTGTAAGGAATCGTAAACATCTTCCTGTAAGATTAATCAAGATATCAATCGAAATGAACACATCTCAAAAAAGCCACAAATGAAATGAGCAACAAACTTCAACAAGAACATGTAGGCCACCTTAATATAAGCAAAATGCCATTTTCAACCCAGATAAATCTCCTAGACTCCAGACACTGCGATTCACAGTCCTTAAATGGAAGGCAACCATTTTATTGTCATCCTTGGAAACCAGTTTTCTGCTTATCCTCAATAAACTTTTAAGCTTAACCCGAGGTCTAAATCAATTATGCATGAGTCACTCCAAAAGTGACGTTCACAGCCCAAATCAATCTGCACCATCTTTTGCCACACACAGATTGTGTTATCGGATTTGTCATAGTGGACGTCAACTTGTAACAAACTGGTATGGAATTATTCAGGTAACGAAAGTCACTTTCAGAGTGACGCATGCATACTTAGAATCCCCGATTTTAATGATCACTTGAAATGTATTTACAAAAACCAGCAAATTGTACTTTAACCCAAAATGTCACTAAAACAGTTGCCTTAACCCTTAGGAATGCATTCCAGGCTGTTAAAACGTCACATACAACTATACAAATTATGTTTTTCCACTGGGGTTTTTGAATGTCAAACACATTTCTTCCAACACTACACGTTGTTTAGTTGCTAATACTTACATGTAGCTGCTATAAAAAATAAAATATATTAAGTTTCCATACAGAGTTGATAGCACTGGTCTCCTTACTCCCCTAGAAAGGATTTCTGGGCTTCTGAAGATCTGACAGGTCGTAATTGCTTGAATCAAGCTTTGAGATTGCAGATCATTTTAAGCTGACAATCTTAAAAAATAATGAACTGTCAATAATTCTAGAATAGAAATCCCTTCTAATCTGAGTAAGACAGCTTTCTGCACTTGGTGGTCTTCAAGAAAAGCCAGCATTTTGATGCGCAGCGTATTCATGGCACTTTTAAGTTACCCATTTGTTTTGTTTGAACTAGTCAGTGTGGTAACCAAATCCCTAGCATGGACTGCAAACCATGAACCACAAAGCATGGCTTTTACCATTATTCGCAAAAGCCCTTACCATGCACAAATTTTAGTGCAGATGTTACACTTGACATTGTGTGTTGTAAGGGTTCTTTGTACGTGACAAGAATTCTGCTATGCATGGTAAGTTTTGGGACAACTATGAAGATCTTGTTCTCGTGGTAATGGTTCCGCACAACGGTAAGTGTTCTGTTAATGACCAACTCTGATAAGTTAGGTTATGGTAATTCTTAACTTAATTAGCACACAATGTGGCCAACAACTGATATTTTGTACAATTATATTTCACCACAAAAATAAAAAGTATGAAAATTTTAGTCTGTTACTAGCATGATTTGTATGGTCAGGGTGTCATAACCTTATTTGCAGTAATGTTATCAGCTTCTGAATATGGAAAGAGGACATTATTGGAGAAATTACCGTATTCTGCGTATTTACTAATTTAAAACTAATTTTCTGAGTTGTGAATTACAAAGAATTACCTCAGGAATGGCTGGTATTGGTACTGATGGCTTTGTCTTCTCTGGTATTGGAGGGGGATGGGCTGAGTAATGTTCCCTTTCTGTCATGGCACCTAAGTTACCTTCATTAGCCTCCAGAATCAAACTGGAACTTTGGCTTTCCATTGAAGGTCCAGGGAAGTGGGTCATAAGTGAAGCGTTTGAAGCTGGTGCTGCTTTGAGAGCTGATTGGCCCATCCTGGGTCTTCTGGGCGGGTTGTGACCTTGAGTGGGTGAGGTCAAATTGGGTTCATCACAAGGAGCAGGTTCAAGGTCACCCATTGCTTGGGTATCAACCCATGCGACACACTCCTGATATTCAGAATCTTCCCCCATGCCAACCTCCATCTCATTGCCAGCGACCTCGCTGTAAATGTAACGATCTTCTGATATTGCTTCAGAGCAGATCTCTCCAGACACAGCATGATCAGCAGGGGTTGTTGTATTGTGTGCCTCATCTGAAGAGACGGGAAGGTGAGGGACAGGTCGTCGCAAGTCACCGGCAAAGCTCGTCGATCTTGGAGGAACCGGGGGAACACCTGCATAGGACATGGGCACTTGCATACTTTTGGTTTTTTGGTTCACTTTTGGCAGACGAAACGAGGCGCCGTCCTCAGATGGTCGCACCATAACAGCGACGTCATCATAAATGCTAACATTAGCGTAGCAGTGTGGGTTAGTATCCATGGTGATCAGCTCATAGCTCTTGCGTTTGCATTTTAATCCCTTGGTGCCAACTTCAGATGACACATGCATCATGCCCCGTAATTTGCCAGTCAACTCTCCATTGTGCATGAGACAACAGCTGAATGGTTGCGCGGCAATGCTCGTCCTAGACTTGAGAGCGAGCACACACTCGCCATATGATTCATCACTATCTATAGCCTTCACCGCAATCAACAGGTGCTGCTCTTCGACGTAATCTGGGTGCATTACTATGGGAGCCATGTTGTCAATCATGTCAGCCGTCCATTCAGGACAGATGTAGGCATCAGTGCGCAGAGTCTTGTTTGTGAATGCTTTATTCACCTTGCTCTGTACAGGACTCTCAAGACAGGATGAGTGGAACTCTAGTCGGAACTTGAGCTTACTTGTTGTTTTGATCTGAAACATAGGCTCACATGTATAGGACCAAGGCCAAAAAGGCTTAAAGATATAGGGTTAGAGTCAAACATCTTAGTCACATACACGATTGACTAATGCGACTGCTCACCAACAATGTGGACTATAGGCATTCTAGTGGGATTGAACGACTTGACATCATGAACAGACAACAACTTTGATTAATCGATTGAATTGGATGTCAAACATGTCTGTCCTGGCTGTGACAACAATTGATGCATTCCGGTTTCCCTTTAGTTACGACGCTGTATTAGCCAAAGACTAGTGGCACGCATTCATCAACATGATATACTGCTGCTTAATGATTGCACCAGTCAGGCACGGCAAATGGCTTCAAAATGACTAAGGTCTGAGGCAAACTTGATTCAAATGATGGGTTTATTAAATATCTCACATAGCAAACTATGTGTCTGAGAAACTTATTATTGATAAAAAACAAACAGGATTTGAAAATCATATTGCTAGAAATAAATGTCATGTAATATTCAAAACTTGAAAGATCACTGTTGTCGAGAGCATTGGTGCCGTTTCACCAGTCGAGACCAATATGCAATTTTTGAATGGTCACAAACTATACAAAAAGCATTATTTTAATTAAGAACACAATCACAGTGAAAAAAATAATTACGATGAAGAAATAGTATATCAGCTGAAGTTAGTTGAATCACAAAACGGAGAGTACTCACCTCAGCTTCAACTCGGTCAAATATAATTTTGACATCATTTTTCAACGGTGATACCATGCCTTGTGACTGAGTCATGATGCCAATGTCAAAAGTCGCGAACAAAGGTCGGTGGTCACTGGTCTTAATACTGTCAGCTGTGCCATAGGACGTGTTGGCAATGTAGGTATGAGGGAAGGAACACCATAGTACTCTGTCACACCATGATGGAACATTGATACGAATCTGTGTAAATAGAATACGATAAGACCTAACATCATAGTACTCTATCACACCATGATGGACAAGAGCAATGCAGAGTGTTGAAATGTGCCCACGAATGCACCGCAAATGGTGTGCTTCTACGGGTGTTTATTTTTGTATTACAAAAGTGGCCATTAGACGACACAACATATGTCAAATCCATCCGAAACGACAACATATCATCGTTTCTAAACTGAAAGCTATTTACCAATTGAAATTTCATAAAAACCCGTCAAGGAACTTCAGAGAAACTGAGGGAAACCGAAAAAATGATAGCTACTAGGGGGCATAGCCTTCGTTGGATCCTTCTGAAACTCCTTGTCGTCTGTTGTCAACTTCATATAAATACACTAACTTGCTAAATTCAATAAAGATCCTGCAATGAGTTTAGCACATACAGCACTAGACACAAAAAAACAAAACTGCCACTAGGAGGCACCACGGCAGTCGAAGTTGGTGGAAAATCACTGTCAACCATCCTCTTCGCACTAAGAACATAATATATGCCACTTTTCACAATCATCCTATGAGTGATTTGGCTGATGGAGCAGAAGTGCGCAAAAAACAGTAAACATGGCTTCTAGGTGGTGCAAAATACCAAAAATCTGTCTGAAAATGGGGCAATAGCATCATCTCACTAATTGATGCCTATTCCAAATTTCAAGGAAATCCGTTGAGGACCTTTGAAGATACAGACTGAGGTAAACATAGAAAAATAAAATTGGTACTAGAGGGCACACCGGTAGTCGGACCAGACCGAAATTTGCCGTCGGCTTCATAGAAACAAATGATCGCGTAAGGGGTTCGAGTTCCACTGGGGCACACTACTCGACCCTTGAGTCAGGTTTCTAGCTCCTCAGCTCGGTTTTACTTATTATTTAATAAAGCACAAAAATGGCTCCAGGTGATCAGTGAAATGGGACCACATTCGCGGCCTGCAATTATTTAAAAAAAGGGTTTAGAAGATACAGCTGCGGATGCCAAACGCCCAGACAGAGATGACGGCAAAATGCACGCACATATAAATAATGTGGGTGCATAAATATTGATACGAATGTGACTGGTGTAAATGAAATGAGACAATAGGATCTGATATCATAGCTGCTCAAATGTTAACACATCTTTGGCAACAGCTCTCAGACAAGCTCCATAAGATACCTGCTGAAGGATTAGTGTTTCCTAATAACAAAGGCATTTTTCTCACATGACCTGGAATGTGTTACGACACGACTGGTTAATAACACCGAGTACGAATGGATATTACATGGGCGAATCACAAAGTAGTGCAAAGTAGAAATCCATATACCTTACATTTTATTGTCTGCAAAACACTAAAACAATCAAATGCATGCCAACCAAACAATGCCATATTTCTGAGAAGGTGGCAAGGTTATGATTGACAAATCCGGTATAGCAACTGTACGTACTCCTAGTCGGAAGGACATGCAAACAACTTCTTAAACAGACTCATCTTCGGTGGCGAATTCCATATCAACGTTCATTCAAATGGAGACGAGCCCCAACTCAAGAAACGCAGTGAGACTGTTTAGCTGTGTCGTCTCAATGTCAATTCAGTGCTCACACGCCTTTCTGGCTGTTATTTATTACAACTTCAAAGACTATTTACCATTTTCTAACTTGAATATTTGCTACGAAAGCTGAATGTAATTTACAATTGTTAAGCTTAAAATAAAACAATAACAAAATAAAGTAACTGCAATATTTTACATTGCGCAAGCGTGTTTTTACAAAAAAGTTGAGTCATGTGGTTGAAAGTTTTAGACACGTCAAGTTTTTCGTCAAAAAGATCATCGTTTTTACTGTTCATGTGAGAAAACAAATCCTACGTAATGTACACTTGCCTCAGATTTATGACATGGGCAAAACCTTTAGGAAATTTTGTCAAAAACCCGAGGCTTGCCAAGGGATTTTGATGAGATTTCCAAGAGGTTTTGCCCATGTCAAAAACCTGAGACTCATGAAGGATTCTCTATGTCTCCAAGATGTCATAATTCAGAAAACCGTGTAGGTTTAGCAGATAGGCCTACCAAAATGTTTATCCAAGATAATACCAAACTGGTGATATCGCAGAGTCAATTGCTCAATAACAAAGTGTTTCCTAATAGGCTTTGAGCTGACATTATGACTAAAAAATGCCACATTCCCGCACAGCATAATGTAAGCCTCAGCAAATATCTGCCAAAAATTATTCCCAATTACACATTCATTATTTAGTATACCCACAATCACCGAAAACAAGTCAACGCCAGTCCTACAGATTTGAAAAAACATGTCAATGGTCACAGGCTATCTAAACATTTCCCCCCGAAAGTACATTAAATGAATGGACCTACATAGCATACGCTGTCACATCTACACTGCAATTCACTCACACATGTCTTTTTGACCTTCCTCCAGTCGTAGGTGTCACTACCCCGTGTATACCTGTAACTAGGCGGGAACATAATTTTCTCCTCCTCTACAAGCAAGAACACAAAAACAACTAATTACTTAATACACAGAAATTAAAAACCCTCTATCAACGTCATTTCAGTTGCTATGTTATGCGGTTTTAATTGACGAAACATGCCGCAGTCAGGCGGCAACTAGATGAAACAACAACAGAACTGCAATATGATCTTTTCTGTTCACATGACTGGTGACTCTCTGGCATGTTTGAGTTTTAAACATTTTTCATTTCAGGTAAGATAAACTAGATTCTGGTAGTTGCAGACAGACACATCAAAAAGAGTGAAGAGAGGAGAGCCATACAGTACTTCAGAACATGACTGGACAACAGAAACCCAGAAAAGCCTGTTGACCAGTTATTGAGTTCATTTGACAACAGACAACAGAACCACCAACCACAAAGATGATCAGACATTCTTCCACAACTACATGTACCTCTCTTCACCATTTACTTGGGCGTAAAGTCACATTTGGTTTGAGTAGTTTTCAAATTATAATAATTCAGGTTGATAGGATATTTATTGATGTCAAAATTCTCCAACAGCTCATAAATTTGCTTACAAGGAAGCTTTCAGATACTACAGTCACTTTTGTTGCTTCCCCTTTACAGTTACTGTTAATATTTCACCACAGCATTACATCAAACTTATTCTTCAACAGCAAAGTGATCACTTCGTGATACAGCAAGCATCCTCAATGACTGGTTCTCAGGCATCACTGACTTAAGTCTGGTGTCATTTTAGCTGTGCAGTGTGTGCAACACATTTGTCTGTTTGAGTAACAACCATGCTGGTGGCAAGGATGGTTCAACGGTTGGCCGAGTGTAATTCAAAGCTAAACGTTGCCATGAGATTTAGAAACACTCTTCAGTAAGTGAATGAACATTGGAGTTGAATATTTTTGCCTGTACCAGCATTGGAAAGTATTAGCAAACCATGAAAATGAAAATCGTCAAAAAAGAAGTAACGTCCATAATCTAATGCATTGTTTGAAAAGAGGAAATTCATGGATATTCTAAATCCTTAATCAGTGATACATGTATTTCACCTAAGACATTCAAGTAGTCAAACAGGAATTAAGGCAACACAAAATACAACAATGTCATGACTAGTCAGTACTTACGGAATCCTAAAAATGCCTCCTGGGCAGCAATAGACTTGGCCAGTTGATCAACCTGTAGCAGTGGCTCATACTGCTTGTCAGTTACCTTCTTGAGGATATCCTATGAAAGTGTAATATGATAACAGACTGGTTATCCAGGCAGGAAATTCATGTTAGAGCTACCCTCGGATGCAAAAGGATATTTTACAAATTAAAGTAAACAAAAACTTTTTTATCTGATGCTTAACATGTTTTATAACCTCACTTTGTTAGTACAGACTACAATGTGGAGACACACTGAACTGTTACTGAGGCAACACTGTGGACAAGAAACATTTGGCAGAATCCACAATTAAGCAGACGTTATAGAATTTGTCAACAATCTAGAGAGTGCTACTACATTGAAATGCCTTCACATAATCTACATAACATTCCCAATAAAAATATCTTTTTGCAAGTGAGAAATAGTTGGATTTCCAATACTTTTTGAAAGTTTGAATTGCAATTATTACGGTTACATGATACATTCAAAATATTAAAGTAAAAATCATCTTCAACTAAACAAGCATGACTAAAAACACAATTCACTTATTAATGAGGTCAACATATCAAAAGTTGTCCCCACCATATGATGATGGGTTTGTAGAAACTTTGGTGATTTCTGATCCAGGCTGAGGCTGTAGGCACCCAGGTACTTCGTACTGAAGTTGGTTCAACGCAATTCCTTAATACCCTTTTTCTAAATGTCATTTTCTGCTCTGAAATTCCACACTTTACACTTTTTCCAAGCGCAATGTCAAATCACGAACGTGCATTTTTCATTCTTGGTTATTCATACTTCCATTAACCAGTAACATATGGGGAAACCATATTATGCAAACCACATGAATTCATACACAGGTACTTCTATAAGACCGTCTTATAAGTGCAACCATTATGTTATTTACTAGATTTTTCAGCCCAAGCTTTTACGTAACTCACTCAAGAAATGCCTAAAATTTTATTTTCTTTCCACTCATTTTTACGACTGAAATACATGCTCAATACCAATGCAGTTTTAAAGCCAGTAAGATAATGTCTATGGCTGAAAAATGTAGAATACACTTGTCTGGTAAATTACCCATGAGTACAATGCGGACACTTCTTTTATGGTGGAAAAATAACTGACACTAACTCAAATGTACAATTATAATTATCAAGTAATTTATTTCAATAATCCTGGAGTTATTTACTTTTCATGAAACATCTGTTTCACAGAGTCATCAATTTTTATTGCAGAATTTTAGCACTTTCAAGTGCTTCAAACAACCTATTGAGAATTAATTGTTTTCATAGAGAATCACCTGGCATTCTGCTTCAACCCTGTAGTTAAGGTCACCAAACCAGAAGATGTGATGGAACTGACCCATTAGATCAGCAAAGCTGGAGAGAGGCTTACGGCCTATAGATGATGATAGACTGCTGAGGATGGAGTGATAGTTGTTGTTTCTCCTAGAGGTCAACAGAAAGCGAAGACATGTGAAGCAGTATACACAATAACTACCACCACCTTAGGACATGATATGGCAGACTAGGGAAATTTTATTTTCTTGGCCTTTTTCTTAAGATATTCAGCACCAGATTTAAAGCTTTTCCATGTTCAATTTGTGAACAAAAGTTACCTCCACACAATATTTTGAAAAACTGTGGGCACGATTACTATTTTTTGTCTGAAATAAGTAAAATTTTATAGTAATGTTATCATATTATTAGAACACCAAATGTTCTTAAAAACCTCTAAATTTTTCTTCAAAAACTGCACTCGGACAAAAAATAGAACCAGAATATGAAAGAGAACAGTTCAGCATAAATACCACAGGCCCATGTTATGAAAGATCGCACATTTCTGTGTGACGGCAATGCTGCATTGTTTGTAAGAGCGAAAAATTGCTACTGATTCAAAGTAAACGTGATCAAGGAAGCCCACAATTACAAACTGATTTGCTAGCCAATAAAAATCAAAGATACACCTGTCTTGGCATTGACCAGACTTTGGTAAAACAGTTCCCAGATCTATACAATGGAATTCTACAATCATGGCACTTGGGAATTCCCTTTAAGCTAGATTGCATCATAACAACCTTTTTGATCCACATTCTTTCAGGCCCAGCTTCAAAATAAATGTGAATTAGTGGGATGCAGTATAATTGGCTGATAAGGCACACTGGGAACTACTAGGTCAAAGGTCAGGACAACAAACCAATACTTAGTGTTAAAAACCAATTTTTGATTTAGGTCGCTTATTGTTGAAAAATTGGTCTCAGTAATTTCTAAACTTGAGAAAAACTGGCAAGATGTTATTGCTTTAGACAGCAGCCATTTTAAGCTGTTAGTCATGGTGTGTTAGTTTCTGCCACCAAGGCAGTACAACCATCAGGGGATTCCCGTAGGCAACCTTTGGTAACCAATTTCAAATCAAAAAAAGGATAGAACATGATGAAAGTGCTTTGGAAGAGCACTTGAGAAGACAGTTAAAAGCATTTTAACACCATAAACTTAAGGCTTTTAATAATAACAAGAAAAATTAGCCCCTTTGACTTAATCATTATGCCCAAGCTGTTAGTGTTTGTAAAAAGATTTTAAAATGTTTCCAAAGTTACCTGGTGTTCTTTTCACTGCCCGATGTGAGATGACAGTTGACGAAGCAAAATGAGGTACCACTGAAGTAGAGTGATATTCCTACTCCACCCTTGTTGCCTAGTAACACGAAATGCAATTATCACATATCTGGAGAATGGAAGTGAAACAAGAATCAGAACAGCCAGCCTTTAACTAAATATTAAAGTTTTATCACAGCAATACTCTTGAAAATCTGCTCAGTTTTTACACAATACTGTCAGTTAATGTGACCAACCTCACCTTCTGGGTTTCCTATTTAGAGTAATAAAAAATTTTCTCAGTCTGGACTTTTTACCCTTTGTTAATCTGTGTTCAGTTACACAGGCCAAATGCGTCAGTTGTATGTCTTGAATAAAAGCAAGGTATTCACAAAGAACTACATTCCCTGACCTTGCCTGTCTCAAATACAAAAGGTCTATAATGTGTCTGAAGGACTCCCTTGATGCACAACTGTGTGCACAATATTCTAAGCCAGGCGGGAATAAGTTACCCTCCGAACCCAAAATGGGACTATGAGGATTAGTTATGGGACTAGTAATGGAATAGACAGCAGGACTTGCTCGACAGAATACAGAATGTCACAAAGATGTATTCCCTTTAAAGACTGAAGACCATGAAGGTATTAATATCAATTGTAGCAGTCAAATGGCAACTAGTCATTGAAAAACTTACCTGAAACTGAATCCAACTTAATCCAGTGAAGAGCAGGGTGCTCTGAACAACCCTAAACCACTGACAATAAATTAAACACATGGATAGCTTTGAAAGGCCCCTAAAGCTGAATCGCAAACTGTAATGCTCCCAATGGTGCTTATTTATATTGTGTAATAAATATTAGTAAAGAAGGCCATTAGGGGGCACAGCATATAGTGAAGTCTCTCTGAAACTAGGGAACATGCTGACATGAAAATAACAAAAATGGCCAACAGGGGGCACAAATGACAGATGGAATTTGTTTGAAAATGGAAACGTCTTATCATCTTTATAACAGACAGTCACCTATCTGCCAAAATTTCATGAAAATCCATCAAGGAACTTTATAAGTTAAGTAAANGCAATACTCTTGAAAATCTGCTCAGTTTTTACACAATACTGTCAGTTAATGTGACCAACCTCACCTTCTGGGTTTCCTATTTAGAGTAATAAAAAATTTTCTCAGTCTGGACTTTTTACACTTTGTTAATCTGTGTTCAGTTACACAGGCCAAATGCGTCAGTTGTATGTCTTGAATAAAAGCAAGGTATTCACAAAGAACTACATTCCCTGACCTTGCCTGTCTCAAATACAAAAGGTGTATAATGTGTCTGAAGGACTCCCTTGATGCACAACTGTGTGCACAATATTCTAAGCCAGGCGGGAATAAGTTACCCTCCGAACCCAAAATGGGACTATGAGGATTAGTTATGGGACTAGTAATGGAATAGACAGCAGGACTTGCTCGACAGAATACAGAATGTCACAAAGATGTATTCCCTTTAAAGACTGAAGACCATGAAGGTATTAATATCAATTGTAGCAGTCAAATGGCAACTAGTCATTGAAAAACTTACCTGAAACTGAATCCAACTTAATCCAGTGAAGAGCAGGGTGCTCTGAACAACCCTAAACCACTGACAATAAATTAAACACATGGATAGCTTTGAAAGGCCCCTAAAGCTGAATCGCAAACTGTAATGCTCCCAATGGTGCTTATTTATATTGTGTAATAAATATTAGTAAAGAAGGCCATTAGGGGGCACAGCATATAGTGAAGTCTCTCTGAAACTAGGGAACATGCTGACATGAAAATAACAAAAATGGCCAACAGGGGGCACAAATGACAGATGGAATTTGTTTGAAAATGGAAACGTCTTATCATCTTTATAACAGACAGTCACCTATCTGCCAAAATTTCATGAAAATCCATCAAGGAACTTTATAAGTTAAGTAAAGATACGAAAACAACACCAAATTGCCCCTAGGGAGTTCTTACAGTTATTTGACCTGTCCGTCGATCGAATGTCAGCCAAAATCATCATTTGGCGAACAAGAATGAAATAATACACATATCATGCAAAACAACAAAAATGGCTACTAGAAGGTGCAGATTAATAATTGTCTGATAACGGGAAGGCCTCATTGCCTAGATAATAGACAACAATTTGTCAAATCTATCACAAAACTCAGAAGATATAGAGCCTAACATAAAAAATAAAATTGCCAGAAGGAAAATAGTGTGGTACTTTAGTTCATCCAAACATTCTCTTGTGTCGCTCCATCCCTGATAGGAACATGTCTTCAATATTTCGCGAACATTCATCAAAGTATTTTGGAGATACAGTACCAAATGCCAGCCAAACACCGGCCTGCCGGACGAGAATGACAGAAAAATGCGCCCACTCAATATAGCACATTTAGAAGCGTTCCATATTATACAACAGTTATTAGTAAGACCAGTCTTGTTCTTACCCAGAGCATTGGCAATGCCCGTTTTTACAGTGGATTGCTGGACATGGCTGATTTTGTTTTTATGTTCTGGTCTGACAAGTATGATCAGTCTCATGGCCCATAATGAACACATGGTCACCTAGGAGCAGACAGAAATAATATTTAGCAAATAACGTATTTCTGATCATGCTTCACTCATCTCAAACAAAAAAGAGTAAGACAAATTAATAAACAAGTAGATCATTTTTTCACATGGGTTGTCGCAGCTACACTGTACAGACTAAAGTACAAAGAATGAGAAAATACATAATTATCTAAAAACAACAAAATAAAATTAGAGTTGAAGAAATGACCACAGACAGACACGTAAAAATTGAATGTAAAACTATTCTGACTTTTAGGGTACACTCAGTGGGCTTCTACCCACGAAAGTTTGTAAATCATTTTGCAAAACAGTGATTTTGTACCAATCCCAAAATGTTTGCAACTTACCACATGGTATTCGACACCAACAGCTTCGAACAATGCAGCCTTCACCTTATTAGCCCAATCCCTCTCAGATCCTGAACTTTCCTGGGTCCCAATGGCACACAAGTCATGAGGGTCATAACTAAGGTTCTTTGCCACAGTCTTGCCACTACCTTGGCACCTAAACCACTCAGAAGTGTCGACCGGGAATGATGAATCTCCTAGAGTAAGAACACCATTCGAGTCGCGCTGAGTCAGAGCAAACACATCAGACTAATTACAAGTATATCTGGATGAATTGAAAGTTGTATGCCTTTTGGATGTTTTAAGTGAGACAACACACAGTGAAGAGAGATATCATTATAATCACTGTGCAAGGCACAAAAACTTAAATTATCCAAGCATTGAAAATTAGTTTAGAAAAAAATCTATTGTAACTCAACAGTGCTGCCTTTAAAGCTCCCTACGAACCCACCTTTTGACGGTTTATTGTCATAAATTCAGTGTTGATTAATATCCCTTCAGATTAGTAAGGAATACGCCACGACTAGTTTTAATACTGAGAGTAAATGGACTCATTTGGTTTATTCATTGCAAAAGATGGGTTTGTGGTAAAATCATTTAATTAGTGTACATTGGAGTCATAAAAACAAGACATTCTATGCAGTAATTCCGTACTATAATGACCGAACCGAATTATTTGGCAGAATGTTTGCAACAGCCCTGGCAGGTCACAATATTTACCTCTGACATCACTTTCAGTACCTGTAAAGTCCTAAACTTATTTCTAACCTTGCTAAGGACATGCAGTCTACTTCAAAAGTCCAAGTTTTTTATTCCACAATGGCAGGAATGGCTGCTTTGTGTAGTAAAATTGAACTAGCTGCTCAAATCTCACCCATATTGAATGAGCCGACAAACACAGAGATGAGGTCAGTTTCCTCGCTGACAGAGTGAATATTCTTCATTCTCTGCACCAACTGGCAGAAGTGTTCCCGCTCTCGGACATCAGTGAACTGGTAACAGTCCTTCTTTCGTCCTTCAACCAACACTTCCAGACGGCAGTTGTTAGCAGTGTTCTTGATCAACTGCAGAACTACACAATACAAGTACATAGATGACAGTATGGTAAACATTATCCAGTTTGGGACATGATAAATAAATTATTATGATCAAGGTCGAAGCATGTACCAAGTTTTAGAGCAAGGGCAAGGTTGAGCACTGAAATGTGCCCACGACTATACTGTAAATGGTGTGCTTATAGGGGTGTTTTCAGCGTCATACTAAAAATAGCCATTAGATGGCGTAGAATCCATCAAACCTGTCTGAAATTGGAAGGCATCAACATCTCTTTCATGTAAAAATATTTGCCAAATTTCATGAAAATCTGCCAAGCAACTCCAAAGATGCAGACTAAAATTGCCATGGGGGGGCACTGCAGTAGTCAGAACTGTCCTAAAAGTCATGGGCAGCCATTGTCACATTTATAGCAAAACACCCACAAACATTCTGTAAAGGAATCGAAAGTTACAACCATGTTGGAAAAAATCACCACTTGGGTGCACTACGGTTTTCAGACACGTCCGAAAATCAACATCAGCCAGGTTCTCCTCATCCGGAACACAAAATAATGTTGTTTGCTACTCCCTTGAGCAGTCTGGCAGATAAAGACAGATGCCAAAAAACGACTCGAAATAACGAAAATGGCCACTCGGTGGCACAGAATGTCTCAAATCTGCCTGAAAATGAAAAGGCATTCATCTGCTGCCTCACTCAATAGAAACCTGTTGGCCAAATTTTACAAAAAAATCCATCCATGAACTAAAGATACTAAAGGAAACAAAAAATTAAGATTGCCATTAGGGAGCACAACTACTGTAGGTGTAAGATTGGTCTGAGTCTCATTGTCATTTGTTGCCATCTCTGCAGGACCACATAATCCAAAATTCACAAAGATCTTGCACCATGTTAAGGAGATACCTGCTATGGACACAAAAATTAAATTTCCACTAAGGTGTACCACAGAAGGAACATATGACTATTGTCCAAAAATCAAAGTCAGCTGCAGTCTTCTCATCATAAACATAATTGCTAGTTTTCACAACCATACATTGAGCGGTTTGGCGGATAGAGGAGCAGGCGTAAAAAAAGAAGTACTCAAAATTGTTTAAATGGCCACCAAAAAATGAAACGGCATCCTCACCTCCTTAACAGAATCATATTTTCCTAAAACCAATTGATGAATTACAAACTTAAGATACTGAGGCATACATAAAATCATTGTCACTAGGAGCATAGTGATACCTGATTGGTCTGAAACTCCTAGTCATCCATTTTCAGCTCCATTAAAATCATGTACATCCGCTAATTTTCACAACGATCCTTCAAAGGCTTCAGGTGATACATCCACAGACAAAAAAATTACCCGACACCCAGACAGAGATGATGGCGATATGCACCCACATACAAATAATGCAAGTGCGTATTAAAAAGGTAACATTGGCCAGTCAAAAATTATGCCCAACGACAAATGATTATTCTCCCATAAGTCACACAAAATGGCAACGTGTGAACATGATGAGTTGACAGATATTTTCTAGGACTCCATGAACCGTAAAGGTCTACATTCAGACTCTATTGACAAAAATTAATGTCGCGTAATTCTAATTACCCATGCATCAATCTTCAGAATAAAGAAGATTTTGTCTTGAATTCCAGAGTCCAAAATTTTAGAGACTGTACCAAACTACGGAATTTTTATAACACACTGTCTTATGAATTTCAATAACTTAGCCAACATGATGAATTCAGCACAGTCACACAATGATGTCGGGTAAGCCTGACATTTTTGAGGACAGCAATGAAGCTTTTAACTGCTACCCAGAGTATTTAATCTTAAGTTCATAGGTCATCACATGATATAAATAACAAGTTAGACTATTATGGATTATGACTCACAAAACTTGGGAATTCCTTCAGCTCAGTACGAAGTGACCTAAAAACCCAAACCAGACTTCATTTCTAAACTTACTACTACATAAAACTATTTTAAACAAAAAAACCAGAGGTGAACCAGTAATGACTCACTTACATTGAGTCTGAGCTACAATTTTAACTTTTACCTTTGTCAACGTGAAAAGTGTTAGAGTCGTCCAGCACATCTTTGTTTGGTCTGACAGCGTACAGCTTCCCAGCATGAACATCCACTGTCAAATTTATAGTGCTAGCCTTCCCATAATTCCCCATCAGCTTCACCTGCAAACAACACACAGAAGATCATACTATTAGATTTAAGGTTCGCCAAAACTGAACGTGTCCAAAATGACCAGTCACAGATAAATCCAAGTTCAATGACTTCATATCTTCCAATCAGGCAATTTTCGGAGCACCTGCAAGAAGTCTGAATAAAAAACATTAATCACTACGTACTGATATATTATGATAAAAATTGCTCAACCAAGCAGCCTAGGTAACCTAACAGAATTCAAAATCGTCAGGATTGTGGGTCAAGCATCCCCAGACATGTAACCAAAGCATTAGTCATGAACATCCAACCCTTAGCTACCTAATGTAATGCATTGTGTGAAATTTGATTTTCATGATTTGACGCCATCTGACAGTTTGTTATTCTTTCTCGAGACAATGCTCGGCACTAAAAATGACATCCCGTGTTAAGCCAACTTTTTAGAACCTGCTCTCAAGCAATAAAAAACTGTCAACTCCAACTTTACGAATTTGGGACGCATTTCAAAACATAAAATGGTCTCAATCAAAAGTTGGCTTTTTTAATGCAATACATGGATTGATAACCCTAGTAAGACAAACTGTGTTGAGAGATGAGGCAGTGGGTCTCACAAGTCTTTGTACCTCAAACGAAGATGGTGCAATAATAGCCTTCCTTTTTGAAGTGTATCTTGACGTGAAGGGGCGCAGCGGTTTATTGTCATCGAACACATCATCTTTATCCCCTGTAGAGGATGCCGTTGAAGAGGAAAATGATTTTGCTGCCTGGATAGCCTTAAATGAAATGCGAACAATCTTCAGGGTAATCAACTAGCTGACAGAAACATTACGCCACACTGTATGTGTCCACCACTACCAAGACCAAAGTCTTGGCAAGTGCAGATGATCCACACCAACAGCAGTGTAACTCATTGTATTTTGATTTGGCATCCATCAGAAGACTGATAAGAAATGCTTTGACATGTTTTTCAACTTCTTACATTTACAAGAATTGTGGATATTGGAGCTTCTTCAAAGCATTGTTTGTAATGTAAATTGAAGCATTAACTTTTGGACCACTGACAGTTGATCAACAATGTTCCCAGTCACGGGAAATGGTCTGGTTGTTTTGAGTGCATTGTGTACTTTTGAATGAAACTCTCTACACACCACCTTTCGAATTTCAAAGTTGGCCAACCACTGACAATATATTTGACGACTTTTCGATATGTTTCTTGGCCTTGTATGACTCTTGGTCTTGGTAAAAGAAAACTTAGTTCTATCATGGCAAGGAAATTACCGGTACTTAGACTTATTTTATAAGAGTAACGGGCTTAATTCCCTTTTTGTTTAGGGACAGCTAAACAGGGCAAAATGCAACTTCACTCATTCTGAGACTGAATGAATTAAAGTTAATTTGCTACCATCATTTAAATTCTATTTTAGTATCAAACATTTCAGTCTTTACATCTGTCACAGTATGGAATTCCAATACCACATCAAAACGAATTAAAAATTTTTAGATCTTCCAGATGATGATTTTCTCTGTACCAGCTCACAAAAGGAACAGTCCACTGGCAAACACATCATGTACAACATTTAAACTTTGAACCAGTGCTTCAGCAAAGTAATTGGTTGTTGCCTATTAGGGCAAACATTTCTGTTCTATCAAAATAGACAAGTTGCAATAGTCAATAAATGTTTGAGATTAACATCTCTTTATCAAACCAAATCAGGCGATAAGTCAAAAGTACAACTGCCACACAAAACAAACCAATCTAAAGATTTCAGTACAACAATATCACATATCAAAACTGACATTCAATCAATCAAAGTCCAGCCCGTTGGGCTGGGCTGCTCAAACTCTAAATTTGATCAGCATAACCTTGTTCAGAACTTGATAAAAATTAGAAAATTTACAACAATAGGACTTATTTAGTGAGAATATATAATGCTAGCTTAGGCCTGTTTATAACAAAGCCTTCAAAGACGTTAGAAAGTTTAAACTAAATTAGTGTAAAGGTGACGACAAAATGCTGAGATCCTGTGTACGTACAAAAAGTCTTGATGTTGAGTGGAATTAAAGCCAAACTTCAACAGAATTTTGTTATTCTAGATGTATTGGGCTAACCAGATAGTCCTAGCAAAGCCTTAGTTAGAAAAATAAGAAAACGCAAGTTCAATCAGTCACGCAAATGTAAGCCCGTCAAATGATAGGTGAAGCTGCCTTTCTGTGCCATGTTGCATCACAGCAAGATCCCAGCACAAACAACAAAAGGCCGGTAACAATTGTATTGAATAGGGGTCTGAATAGAACACCAATGTGTGAGGGTGTTATTCACAGCTGTTTGAGTTAAAAGGTGATTCTTGCGGTGACGTAGGCAAAAGCAAGTCAATACGCCTAACAGTTCGTTACATTTGGCAATCTATGGCACTAGTGGGCTCAGAGCGATACTCTTAACATACTGTAGGAACCAAATTAAGGTGTTACCATTCAAGATAGGCTTTAAAGACATTCAAAGAGGCCATCTAGTTTCCTCATGCATGCCGGCCTCCTGGCTATCAAATTATACCTTTTACAACATCGAGCAGGCTGGTATTCCATTCCCATAACACCAGAGACAGAAAATAAATTTGAGAATAACACTGACTGTTTTGTGCCTTGGCACTAACACTGACATCTCAATGAGAAAATCTAATTTGTTTCTATGCCTCTTCTTATCAAACAATTTATGCGACACTAGGAGTTGTTAGCTTATCTATTAAGTCCACCTTCTCTAAGTTACTTAGTGCCTGTATTAGATCACAGCCCAACCTGTACTTCTAGGTGACACCAGTATGAACATACCATATCCCATTGGATTCACGACCAAGTTTGGTTAAATGCCTTCACCTCTAAATTTTAATAAACTTATTTATTTAAATTTAAAGTTTTGTGCAAGCTAGTCAGCAGGTTTGGCCAAGTATTAAACCAAATTGTGTGAGCTAAACTTAAAAAGACATATGTTTTCTGAAAATAGAAAGACTTATTAAAGATTTGATTTTTTCCTCGATCCATTCTACAAGTAAGGATGTCATGTGACAAGTTTTTAGAAAAATAAACAAAAAGACAGGGACATTTCATAGCTCATATACATTGAGTATAAATATCACACTACAGCCAAATTTCTTTAATTTAAAATGCAGTACAGTTAACCAAAGTATCGTCTTGTTTTCATATTATTCCAAGTTTGATTTTTTTTCACAAAAATCCTAGAAGACCAATTTTTGATAGTCCTTCAAGCAAATAATGAATAATGCTTTAGACAGCTGAAATGTATCAAGCACAGTATCTGAAATTTTCACTTCAATTCAATCAGCCATTTCTGAGATTTCGGACAGTATAGAAATTTTTAACTTGACATGTGATCAAGTGATTCAGTCACACTGTTCTGTAGCCTAGACTAGTTTGATGCAGCACGCCCAAACCATCCACTATGCACAATACCTTCTCTTCAACAGTCTCTACTATCTCTTTACATTGTCCCAGTCTCTCTAGGAATGTCTCCATGTCTAAGGGAGCGTCCTCCTACAACAACAGGGAAGAGTTCCTGTCTGCATTACAGAACAAGTAAAGCAATGTTATGCATTGACATGCACACACCACTGCACTGCAAACAGCATGCTTTGTGGATTGTTTGTTAGTGTCATGTAATACATAATCTATGACTGGCACAACATAAGTCAAATGCCTATGAAACAAGGTAAGTGATGTCGCATCCTTGATGAACATTTATTTGCCAATTTCAAATTTCACGAAAATTGGAATTTGGGCACATACAAAGAAAAGCTAAGTTGCGTTTAGGGAAGTTGGGCTGACCAAAAATCAATGCCAGCCATCCACATTCTCTGAAATTTCATAATGATCCTTCGTGTGGGTTGGCAGATAGAAAGGCGGATAGAGAAATAGGCAATACTGACCGTTCTAAATTCAAGAATTAAGATCAACTACAAACAAACAGTGGCGCTGATGTTACAAATCATGTGATGTACAAACAGGTTGCATCAGCGGCCATTCTTGATAACTTCAAGAGCCAACAAGCCTATTATTAATAAAACACTGTTGTTACACACAAAACGCAGTGTCGGATGTTTTGAGAAATATGATGAACCTTCAGAATTAAGAAAATTTTATTTTTGGCTTACATTTCGGTGTCTCAAATCGCAGATATTCACCCTAACTGAAGAATTTTTACCATAAGATACTTTTAAATAAAAGAAAAAGTGAGACGCTTAAATATGGTGTTGTATATGGTTGTAGTACCTTTTCATGAATGAACTTAGTAGCAGCAGGGTTGGCTGAAGCAATGCTGAACAGTTGACGACACAGCTCAACTTTTCTTAGAAACATCAACATCTCTCTGGAAAGATAGGGGAAAATGATAAACAAAATCAGATTCAGATTAAGAAACATCAAAGACAAGGGTTCTTCGAACTCAGATTCAACTCGGTGCACTGCGAGGGGTCTGTTTTGTGAAAAGTGACTGAAAGGACTTAGGACAAAAATTTATGCTTCACACAGCTATTTCTAAAAAATTAACTTCAGCAAAAGATAAAATCAGTTAGTGGCTTGAAAATTTGTACAAATTATTTCCAAACAGTGAACAGATGTGCTAATACATCTCTTTCACTAAACATTCCATGACGGCGACATCCCGTTGCTCCCAACTTGTTCGATTCTATAGCCTAACTACAAGTTGGGAAGTTTACCCCTATAGCCAATATCTTACACAACTGATTAACTCCATTCTGACATATATGGTTGGCGGGCCTGCGCTCTTTTGTTCGATAATTACTCTAATCTCCAATAAGATCGTATCTAGCCTGACTGGGTTGGGCTGCTAAAAATGAAAGTTAAGTTACAACATATTTGAGCTTAAACCAATAGAATTTCTGAATTCCTCATCAAATGCTGATCATATTCCGTTTTTGAATCACCAAAATCGCTCAAAAACAACAGAAGTTAAGACAATCTATTCTGTCCAAACGGATTACCAACGCACTGGGTTTGTCTGTGTTCATACGCGTTCGGTAATAGCGTGCAACCACCATACGTTTCCATTGAAGCATGGGAGATAATTGGCCTGCTTGTTATCATACGGGACAAAAGACTGAGCTGGGCAGTTAACAAAAGAGTCAGACGTTATCGCACGTTTAGCACCCCTCACGTCTGGAAAAGTTGCTGAACGACAGAACGTTGTAATTCATTTGACAAAGAAATGGGAAGAGGGAGAGTAAGACCAAATTTGTGTCCTTAGTCTTTTCATGAAAGTTACTCCAGCAGGTCTGCGACAGCCACTTTGGACAGAGAATGGAGGCTTTCAGGATGCGATGGGAGCTGATCAGATGAGATCGCAGACTCATATTGCCACTTGAGGAACAGGAAGTCAATATCCGACAAAGTTTTGATGCAAAAAGCCACAACTAAATATCCTTTTTTTATACAAAACTATTTTTAGTTCTCGCTGAATTTCATAAAATCTCCACTGGGGCACTTTGTCATAACTGGGCCACCTTGTCTTAGTAGTCCATTCACAAATAAGCAATTGGTGTCTAGGCGCAAAGACATCACATTAAACTCTTGACTAATAATCGACAAAAATGCCACTTTACTGCCCCAAATGTTCAACTAAATACTACAAAGTACATAATTCTGACAAGATGTTTGTCAAGTTTGACAAAGCCAGTCAGAGTCCTGGCGGGGTTTGTACACTCAATTTATTAACTACTTGTTGCTCGCAGCCATTGTGAAAAAGCCCTTTTACAATGTAACTAGTATGCAATTAAAAATGAAGCATTTTAAACAACATTAAACTGCTTCCTCATTCGTCCTCTAGAGGTCACTGGTATCTGGTCCCACATGAACTATGTTGTGACTTGAAAGTCTCCTATTCAGGGACAAACACTCCTACGATCATGTGAAGTGAGCCACTGTTTACAGAAAAACAATGGCTCACTACACACGATCTCAGAAGTGTTTGACCTGGTATTTTGTGAACAAATGGATCATCATCAACCATTCCATTATTTACAATCGTGTTATAGACTGAGAAAATTTAAAGTCCTATTCTCATAATATTGCCAAGAAAACAAAGTGCACAGAGTAAAAAGTCTCTGTCTGTGTTCAGAAAACTGATGATAGAGTGATGAACTGTGACCTATGTTAGAACCCCCATTGGCTAACAATGATATCATGCTACTTTCTCCACCTTGGGAAACTTCACTGTATGACCAAAAGTCCATTCAATCAATCATTATGAGGATGGCCACAGACTAAGGCGGTCAAAAACGTCACCTCATCGAGTCCCATGAGTTTAGCCTTGTTAATAACACTATTAAATTCTAAAAGAAACATTTGGAAAAGAAGCACAAGACATAAAAATAATATCTAATCAGTATGAATATTTTTAAGTGAAGCACCTACAAAGCTCTGAAATGTTAAACAAGAACAACGCAGAGCGTTGAAATGCGCCCACGAATGCAATGCAAATGGTGTGCTTCTAGAGTTCTTTATTTGTTTCATAAACAGCCACTAGATGGCGCAAAAACGTCCAATCTACCTGAAAACGAGAACATGCCATCACTCCTTTAGTAGAAAGCTATTTACCAAATTTCATAAAAATCCGTCAAGGAACTTCAGAGAAACAAACTATGGAAAAGAGAAAAATGAAATTGTCACTATAAACACAGCGTGAAAGACGTCGTTGTATGTTGTTAGCTTCATATAAAATAAAATACAATTCCTAAATTTAATAAAGATCCTGCAATGTGTTAAGGAGATGCAGCTATGGGCGTAAAACAAAACAAAACTACAAGGCACCACAGAAGTCGAATTTGTTATCGTCAACCGTCCTCTTCACACTGAGAACATATACGCCAATTTTCAAAATCATCGGATCCTTAGAATGGTTTGGTTGATCGAGGGGTGGACGCCAACTCAAAAACAGGAAAGATGGCCAGTAGGCGGCGCAAAGTACTTCGATTCCATGCAAAAACAGATGGATATCATCATCTCACCAATAGATGCCTACATTTCAAATTTTCTGAAAATCCATTGAGGATCTTTGAAAATACTGGTAGCCAGATCCGTCCGAAAGTTGCTGTCATCTGTTGTCAACATCATATGAATACACTTGCTAAATTTTGCAAAGATTCTGCAAACGGTTTAGGAGATACAGCCGCGGGTGTAAAAAAATGCCACTAGAAGGCGCCACAGTAGTCTAAATCATCAGAAAATTATGGTTGGTCATCCTCTTCATAGTGAGAATATGCCAATTTTCACAATCATCCTTATAGCGGTTTGGTTGATAGAGGGGTGGACGCAAAAAAACAGACTAAAAAACAAGTAAAAATAGCCACTAGGTGGCGCAAACTACGTCAAATCCATCCGAAAACGAGAGGATAGCGTCACCTTACAAATAGATGCCTATATGCCAAATTTTAAGAAAATACGTTGAGGACCTTTGGAGATATTGAGGTAAATCTAAAAAACTAAAAATGCCACTAGGAGGCACACCGGTAGTCGGATCCGTCTGAAAGTTCGCTCATGCCGTCCCATCCATTAAAGGAACATATGTGCACAATGTCATGGACATACGTCAAAAGGTTTTGGAGATAGAACAGCAGACGCCGGACAGATAGACGCTGAACGAACAGATGGAGATGACGGCATAATGCGTCCACATAAATACGTGGGCACATAAAAATGACTTATGTCACGATGACAAGAAGTTGTGGCTTGAGCTTAAAGTTCAAAAAAAATGTATAAAGTTTGATTCTTCAACCAAAACCACATCTGAGTTGCAAGCTACAATGTGCATAAGTCATCTCTCACTTGTTGAAATCCTTTGCTGCATGGGTGAGTAGTTTGCGCAGGTGAGTCAAGTGAGCTGGTTGTGAACCCAGTTTTTCAACATCCTTCGCCAGGCCATACTGTACGTAAGTTTGCAATTCATTGACAAACTCTCCATCAAAACTGAAAGAAACATTCAGAAATGACTAACAAGACAAACCCTTTAGTGAAGACTGAGATCGTATTAATTGAATTGACACCAGTCTCTAATTGCTATGCATAACAAAGAACTCCATTCAAGTATAACGTTGTAGAATTATGAAGGACATGAAACAGGAGCAGTGCAGTTCACAGAAATGACTACATGGTGTTAGCAGTCAAAGGTCCTCATTAACAACACCATGCATTAGGTTCATAGCAAGTGGATGAATTTTAAGTGAACTTTGATTGAAAAACAAGGCATAAAATGCGAGATACGCCAGAGCCATCGACGCAATGATTTTGAGGCGGAATGTCAAGCTCATTTCTCTCTAACAATTAATATATTAATTAAAAAACACATCAAATCCTGCTCAACTAGACTGCAGTGTAGCCTCAGCTTGAAAGTTCAAATATCCCCGTTCCATTACCATGAAACTTTACTGCATGACAACACATAAACACACCCAGCCTAAAAAATGGGAGGCTCGAATTTGGAAAATGTGGACCTTTTACGAAGATTCATGGGGTACCTTCAGAGAGCTATGAATTGTGCATTCGCCGAATTTTGATAGTTCTGACCTTTTCAGTGGAATTTTGTTTCATTTTCTACTTTTTTTTCGGAGTTTTTGTTTCTGTGAGGCAGACCTTTTTCCTCACTTGGTCAAATGGAGGGGCTCGTTCGAGCCACCCCAAGCCACCCTGAGTGCACGCGTGCAACAGTGTGTCATCAACGAGCAATTAAAAGAACTGCTAAATTTAGTTTTGAGAAACAATTAGTCCTATTATCATTTGGAATTCATTTTAGATTACAGACACCTAAATATAAATAGCATAGAAACAGACTTCAAGAGGAAGCCATTTACCTGATGCGGGAAGCCAAAAAAGCAGTTACCGTTTCTCCAGAAGTTCTCTAGTTAAAATGTTGACTTAATTCAAACCAAAAACACAAAATATGAGGGAATTCACTCTTACCATGACATGTCAAGATGAGAGAATTTCTTCTGCAGCTGTTGACTGACCACATCATCCGTGGGTGCGCACTCTCGTCCTTCACTAAGCATCTCTTCATCTTCTACAACAGTCAAGGATGCACTAAATATGGTTTGCTTCTTGAAAGACATCAGCTGCGACTATACCAATTAAACGGCAAGGATAACTATCTCATTGCTCATATAAAAATCTCACGGCAAATTACGAAGTGATTGACACAGAAGTTCCATGGCAGAGAGGACACCAAACTCAGGAAACAAAGCTCAAAATATCTTTCTGATTTCAAGTAAACAACAAGTCAGATAACAGACGATGCTGGCTTATCAAAAGATAAAAGTTCTCATTTTGACACCTAGTCATGTTTACCCAGTACCTACCAGTTACACAAACCAAAGTCTAATAATGTCTGTTCTCTCTTCCTGGTCTCTGCAGGTCCACCCAAACTGAGACTTCCCAGTAAAGCCGGAATAATGCAGAATTCCTTCGAAGTCTATTTACAACAATCTGATTCTAGCTTTCTTTTGGGCCGCTACAAACCTGCCATCGGTGCACACCTTTACACTTGCCAACTTCATCGTTCTTCATTTTCTTAATTGGTCTCTAAAAGTCAAACTTAAGCAGAGATTACCCTTTCCATCACCTCTACTGACAGGCAACCTATTATAAAGTTTAATTTTGATATTTTTATGTTTGCCTCTATTGACCAATGATAGAGACACTTACTGTACCGTCAAGCTACTTACCAGAGTCTGGCTCATGTTCTTCCTTCTTGGCCTCTATAGACCTACCCAGGGCACAAACCAGACTGTTAGACTCGCCTCTCTGTTTGTACTCGTGTACCAGCTGGGCAAGGTCACAGTAACGTCTCTTCTCCTGGCCATCCGAGTCTCTTGTCTGTACAAGAGCAAGGGGGATAAATTAAAGACTGAATCCTTTGCAAGTTCTAATACCAATTTACTCACAGGTAATCACAGAACCATGCAATCACTGTGGTAACCTCATTCCTCACTGGCAGGAGTTGACAGGCAGTTGGAAAAAGGTTGGCAAAGCTTTATTTACCAATTCTAGAGAATATTGATTTTTAAGTACTAGTCCACGAGAGCACCAGCCATCCAGCGACAATGTGGGGGTCAGCCAATTCCACCAAATTTGGCACACAGATAGTTCTAAGGGATCTATAACGAGTGGTAAAATATTTCTCATGAAAATTATTGCATTTCACACATGTTATAAGAAATAACGACTTTTATGGCACTGAAGCCATGCTTTCACACCTCAAAAATTGTTGATTTCGAACTTTGTATTCATTTCTTGGGTGAGAGTTGATGAACTACTCGTCATTTGACATTGTTTAGGGATGACAATGGATTAATATTTAAATATCCTAAAACAAACAGTGACTCATCACCCATGTATTTGGTAGTATCACTACACTACCCCCCAAACACCATTTCAAACTGATGTTATTTGCACTTCTACACCTCATCTTGCACCCCCCACTAAAAATGAAACTTGACCTAAATAATATTACCTATTAGTCAATGTTTATCATATAAAATATAACAATGTCAGACAACCAGTTAGTTGCGTATTTTGACACCTCAAACGTTCTTTCAAATGCCTCTGATGGCTTTGACAACATGTATTAACAGCCACTTTTTGATATTTCTTCATGTTTTGCAAGAGATTATTTTGCAGTTGAACTAGTCCTTTCTGAATATTCCCCAACATATTGTACATGGCTCCCTTTTGCAAACAAATCGAATACGCTCACCCCAGTGAAAGAGGTTACAGTTAAATTTTCCAACTTGATTTCGAATCCCTTGTAATTGTGACATGTGTTGTCGTACTCGACACATATTGTCGCCTGGGTGACAATTTGTATCGTATTGTGAGTACACATCAAGGTTTTATCAGTGACAGGGACAAATAACAGAATCTAGATCCTGCAGCAAAACCTCCTGATATCTTACGCTGCTGAATCAGACACACCACATCTCAACAAGAGAATAAGTTCCACCTCGCCTTTCATGTCACTTTCTTTTACTTTCAACCTCCTCAAATATCTCCCTAAATCCCTTATATTTTTAAGTGTTACTTTTAAAGTTGTCTCTTCTGATAATTTGAAAAAAAATCCACAATCAAGGCAGCTAGCAGGGCCAGAGAAATTAGCAAACAAAAGATCAGCCACCATTCATCAAACATAGTGTTGCCTTAACATTCAATGAGACATGGTGAAACAGCTAATTCAGCTTCCTATTACAATAAGTAGTCAACCATGTTTGCGTGTCCCTGAGAGTTTAAAAATTATTAGTCAAGTTTACTTCTGTTAATAATCGCTGCATAATTCATGGCATTGGTGGAGTACAATATTGACTGAGTATAGATGTCTGTGTGGCTTGAAAGGAGTCGCATCATTTCCTACATTTTGCATACACGTTAAAATTGTGAGTTCTCTACATGTTCAAAATTATAAAATTTTTCTGTTGTTTTGTGGGGGTAGATCAGATATTAGTCTGGTATACAGTACTGCCAGTTTTTCAAGTACATGAAATGTACCTCCACTAAAAGAAACCTGGTGTTTTCAAGGCAACTGATTTTGAGGTATCAGTGTCATTTTGTTTACAATTATGGTCATGTACCTATCACATAATCTCAAAGAAGTTTAGAAAAAAATCGTTCTGGAACAGAAGGTGGTTAATTCCGCATAGATTAGAAATCAACTCATTTTCCCCCAAGGAGAGTACCCTGGTGCCATACTTTACCCATTTTCTCTCAACCCTAATGTGATCTATCAAACAAAACATGATTTTGAATGGTAACCCCCCACCTTGTTGCTTGTTGGCTGAAGCATGATCGGTGGATCCATGAACTAGTACTTAACAACCAAGTTGAACACAAAGTTAAGTGCTTCATGAACTGTACCTGGATAGTCAACTTCTTACTGTCATCCGTCAATATCCTGTACTGGTACACTCTCCCCTGATGTCTAGATAGAAAAGCAGACTGGCAAATAAACAGGAATATACTAACAACAGAAAGCTCTTGTCACAAACAGTCGGAGAACCTACTACAATGATCATTTGAGAAGTTAGGCAGACAGAGGCGGGCACCAAGAACAGACTGCAAAGGAATCAAAATTGCCACTAGTGAACGCAAATACGTTGAACTTCTTGAATCCTTCTGAAAATGCATACATGTCAACTCTTACGGATTATCAGTACTCGAGATATGGAATTCAAGTTGTACAGTGCTTAACTCTGCATTTAATAAATTGAATGAGGTACTCACAGAATACAAAGGGTGTACGCCCCTGTCACTGACTCACTATCTCGCACGAGGAAACTCCCATCTTCCTTAGCTTCCAGTAACAACTGCTCTGCCTTAAGACGACTTATCCCTTTATGGAGGAAGGGTGTCACTACCGTTGAAGTCATGCTTTGATTTCATAAGTGAACTACAGCAACAAAGAAAACGGTAACCTTCATTAACTCTGGTCGGTTTATCATCAGAGACAGTTCATTACTGTGAAACATGATGACAGCATCAAGAGTGATAATTGCAAAGGTAATTTACTATAAAATAACAGCCTGAATTATGAACATTTGTAGAAAAACATGGATCCCTGTAGAAGGACTTTTTGTATAACAATCTAATAATTACACTTGCGACTATAGTCGATTCCTGTGCATGTTCTTTATTAAAATATGTTAATTTTGCGTATTTACACCCCGGCTGCAGGGGTTAGTAATATTTATATTGTTTCTTCTGTAAGTTTATGGTTGTGAATACAATAAATAAATGTATTTAAAAAATCAAATAAAAAACAGATTGATAGTTGATGACTTATCCTTGTCAGCGAAACAACTAAATAAGCAGGCAGGGGTAAAAACTTAAATTTAATGTTTCTCAAACTTACTCGAAAAAAACTACTAACACTTACAGAACTTTTGAGCATGAAAAATACGCCTAGTTATCTGAAGCTATGTGAATACAATTTTCTAAGAGAATCCAAATATACGTCAACTACATTTCCCCACAACTGGTACAGCCTGAGTCCATGTAATAAAAGCTCGTTGTTAAGGCTTTTTAGACTCTGAGCTTGACAGACAAATTACAAAGAATACAACATTTACAGGAAAAGTTTTGGGCTCTCTTTGATTAAACAACTTTTGAGGAAAAATGCAGAATTCTTGCAGCTAATAAGCAGAATATGCAGGTTTCATACAAAAAGGTGATTTTCTGACAATGGTTTAAGGCAATGTTTTGAGAAAAACAGTAGCACCCTAAGCTCAAGCCCAATTTCAGAGATCTTGAAAAAGTCCTAAGTCGATACTGGAACTTATTCCACAATATCAAGAATGGGTAATGGGGTTACACGTGCTCAGAAGCACTGATATCAGATTCCCATTACATACGGCTAAATCACGATCAAGGTCCATATTCGAGAGTTGACTGTGTTACGGTCTAAAATAATTTTTTGGTCACTTACCAGATGCCAACTGAATCTCATTATGCAAAGAGTTATTTAGTTGTGCAAATTAAAAAAGATACATCAAAATCGATGTTTGAGAAATTTATGCATGTTTTTGTCATTTTAAGCGTTACAAGTGGCCATTTTAAAAATAACAATTTTCAACTGTCAAGAGTAGAAAAGAAATTTATTTTATCAAGCAATCACTTTAAATATGACTGGGAATAACTTGAGTCACTTTCAGAGTCAATTAGATGAAGTTGTTCGAGTCCCACTGCATGGCCAAACTGCTAGGTCTACCCTTGAGCCAGGTTTCTAGCTCCTCAGCTCGGTTTTAACCATATATTAATAAAGCACAAAATCATTCCAGGTAATCAGTACAATGGGCTCACATGCGCTGCCTGCACACGTCTGGTACAACGTGTACCAGACAGCCTGCAATCATTATTTCTTTTTAAAAGGAACAATTATCAGCCATGATTTGTGAATTTTTGAAGAAATGTGAATTGTGAACTCGATACTTCACCACCTCTACTGGTACTTATAGGAATCAGCAACAATGATAGCCATTATCACCTGAAGCTGGTTGGCAAGAACAATTACCCAAAATTACACCCAACCACACATGCATGCACTGCTTTTACAACTGAAAATTATCCATGCTCAGAATTGCCGGATTGCACTTGGCTTTCTTCAATTTCCTACAGCAGATTTATAACACGGAAGTTGGTCCATTATGAAGCTGGCCAGCAGAATTAACGAGACAAAATTCAAAATACTGGCTGTGGACATCTTTCTAGATTGAGGTTATAAAAGGCATATTTCTTCAAAATTCAAACAACTAACCACGTATATGTTTCACGAACTATGCAGTTTAAAAACTTTCAAAATGAAAATTTAATTGTTGCCCCCCCCCCTCCCCCCAGTGTTTACAAACATCTTTATTAATGACACTCTCACACCTGATTACACATGTTAATCTCCAGGTAATGATAACGTTAGCAGTGTGAAGCTAGATGGTTTCTTAGAAGGCAGGGGGGCAGATTTTAAGGTTAGCAAACCAGTTGTCAGTTTTTTGCCCACGCTGTCTGCTATCTGTATGAAGTCTAAGAAGACAAGTGTCAAAATAGTTATACAGCTTACACCAAGAGTAATTATTACGGCACATTTCACGCGGGCAACTTGTGTTGTAAATGCCTTTTGGTTTCACAATCGAAAACCAACAGTCAATAGTACCTTGACTTCAAGTACAAAGCTTTCATTTTCAGAGTTTTACTAGAACCGCACCGGTGTTTACCACTACCGATGTTTAGTTACGCTGTTGTACAGATAACTGACCACTCAGCTCTGTGGTACTGGTGGTAGGCCTACGAGACCCGCACAACTGGGGCCCCAGTCACAGACTTGATGAATTGCCCACTGCAAACCCTTCCCTGCGCCACACCGTCTTCGGTCCCCTCGGTATAGCCTAGCAGTTCTAGTTCAGTAAAGAACTTACTCAAATTTATATGCACAGAAACTGACTTCACCGATCCAACTCCGTCCTGTTAAAATCGTGACATTCTTTTGTTATCAACGGGTTATCACGCAGGACTTTCCTGGTTAACCCAACACTTATCATTTCCTGTTTGTCTACAGCAAGGACCCCTGGCGACGTGGTGTCTGAACGAAGAATCAGTGCATGTGCGCCGGATGGCCGCCAACCTATAGACATAATAATAATATGATGTCTATGTTCCAAACAATAAGATGGATATAGCTCATTGATTCCGATGACAGGCAGTGCTTGCCGGTGAACGAAAACTGCTGCCGCATATTAAGTTAACAAAATTTGCCTCAAAGTTCTTTCAAACATCAGTCGACTGTTCGTATACATGAACAGTCATTGTTCGCCTGGTCTAAAAATTTTCAGACCCTTATCATAAACAATATCTAACTCAGTGGCGGATCTACGGGGGGGG